>KZ505685.1:104972-180117 GCA_002844005.1 Limosa lapponica baueri | reverse complement strand
GTTGCTCAGAGCCCTGTCCAACCTGACCTTGAATGGTTCCAGGGATGGGGCATCTACCACCTCTCTGGGCAACCTCTTCCAGTGTCTCACCACCCTCAGTGTAAAAAATAGCCACTTCCTTCAGAATTTTCTTGGATGGGTATATGGTCTGTCTGAGTCTCTGATCCCTACCTGCCCTTAGATGGATGTCTGAAAAGAACAGATGAATTACATCCTGATCGAACCATAAAGGGAACCCAAATGATGTTTGCATTGTAAATGTCTAGTGTCAGGGATGTGGCTCCCAACCCAAGGGCAAAATAATATGAAAGAATTTGCTAACATCTGCAAAAATGATATGTTTATCTTTTCAAACTAATAAAATACACAGATTTAAATCACCTGACCTTATGGCACTTGGAAAATAACTAAACTAAGACTTCTGAAAGTATAGAGATTTGCTTTTTGTTTCAAAGACAGCAAGCGCATGGGGATATTTTTTCTAAAACTGTCTTAAAACCTCTTTATTTTGGGGAACCCAAGGTGTTATTTAACGTTTGGAGGGGTTTTTTTTGTTGTTGTTGTTTACCCCAGTTGTTTCTGTATTAAGTAGTGCACAAACTGCAGCTTTTATTTAGGGCTGAGAAGATCAGATTTGATAATGAGCTTTATGAATGTTTTATTACAGTACCTGTAACCTACTGCAACAAAGTTCAGTTTTTGTTTTGCTGTGTTTACTTTTGTGAAGGAAAGACAGTCACTGACTGTGTATCCTCAGGTTTTACAGCTCTGGATTGAGGTTAATTGCTTTATTTTTGTTTTCATTTTTAGAGGGCAAGCTGCATAGAGTGCTGCTGAGTTGAAGCACCAACAGGGATGTCCTGCGATTGAAGCACTTTGGTTTCTAATTTGACCTTTGTGAGAGGCTACCTTTTAAAAATGGATTTGCTTGTGTTGAGGAGGTGAAAAAGAAGCGGCAAAAGTGAATGTGGCAGACCTTTTCCATTTCAAACTCTTTTTTAGCCAGCTATTGTGCCACAGGTTTGCCCATAAACTGTTTCTGAAAGGGCCTCAGGACTTTAATTCTCAGTGTCCGGCATAAGCAATATAATTCATGTGTAAGCTATAGAGTAGTTACAGCTTCTGCAGTTTTGCTTGCCACTGCAAATATATAACTTTCTGGAGGGCAATTTTCCTGAAATTATTTTATGTCCTCACACAATATGCAGGGAGAAAACTTTTAAAGCAATAAACTTTGTTCCTTCGATGTTCAGGCACTCATTCCCAGCAAGCTCGTAGCACAGAAACTGTGAGGGCCGTTTGCCACTGGCACACACTCCACAGGCGCTTTCGCAAACAGCACGTGCTGGGTTATTAGGGAGTTCAGCTTTCTTCCTGCTGAAAGCTTTTGGGTGAGCCCTGGGTTTGGGTGCCAGGTTTTTACCCAACTTGGTGGCTTCTGTACCGGTTATCAGGAGCGAGATAAGGCTTGGTTATCTCCTGAGCTGGTGCCGGGTGAATTCACCCTTTTGCCAACCTCCCCCCCTCCCAGCCTTATGCAGCTTGTGAAACGCTGTTACGGGGATCCCGCTGAAGCATGGCATTTTGCCCGTGGTGACAACCACCGACTGGCTCAAGCCAGACCTCCGCTGTCCCCTCTCAGGGTGGCTGGGGCACCCCACCTCCTCCTCCTGCCCTCACCAGCTTGACCAGAGTGAGGAACCTCCCCTCCATCCCACTGCCCTCAGTTAGCAATGGGGTGGCGATTGCCCGTATACCCTCTTGGGAACCCTACAAATGGGCAGAGGGGCTAAGTGACCCCGACGAGCTCCTTACCCTGGCAGTGGGGCGGGGGGTGACTCCAGGACGAAGCGCTCTCCCGGCGGAGGCAGGAGAGCCTCTCGCTGCCCACCAGCTGGTAGCCCTCCTGGCACCAGTAGACAAGGACTGAACCCAAGGAGATGCCCGAGCCTCTGTCGACGTAGTAGTAGCCGTAGCGCGGTGGGGAGAGAGCTGTGCAGGGCGCTGGGGGAGAAGGGGAGACGTTAGGTGGAGGTGGTGACAAAGCCCCTGCTGGTGATGCCTTTGAAGGGCTGCCGGGCCACTGCATCACTCCTGTGGGTCTTGCAAGTCTCTGAAACGTCTGTGTAATCCTGAGGGATAGGCGTAGGGAAGTCTATTGGCTTTATCTGGAAAATAAGTCTTCTAGTTGCAAACTCTGCAATGTGAGCAGCTACTGAACAGCAGAAATGGGACTGGAAGGGTACAGGGTGGGGACAGCGTGCAGAGAGCAACACTTAGGAGAGAAAGGAAGAGGACAGGCATTTCTTAATACCCCAATATTCTGGGAGAATACTGTTGGCTGGAACTCAAAGCAATAAAAATACTGCTCTCTGCTATAGAGAGATACTTTTTCCACCCCTGCCTTTAATTTTTTTTTCTAATTTGTTACCCATGACTATTCAGAGCTACTCAGTTATCCTGCTTAGATCATCCTTTCTGCATTGTACCCTTTGCATCTTTATTGCAGTCCTTGTTCCAGCTTTCTAGTCCATGGTGAGAGCTGGGAGTGAAGCAGGCTCCAAAAGAGATGTCAGTTTATATGCTTGCAAAAAACCCCTGGATAGACTAACAGAAGGCCAAGGAAATGTGGATGAGTAGATCCTTGTGTAACAGGTGTCATAGGTTCCAATATCCTGGAATGAATTCCAATATCCTTGGCTTAACTCTAGTTATGCCAAGCTTAAAACCTGCAGGCAGTAATGTGCTCTGTCTAGCTTTGAATTTTGAGGGGAATTCCAAGTAAAGCTAAAGCAAGAGAGAGGTTTGGTTTTGGTCTCTCTTTGCTGAGTAGATGTAGGCTTCTCCTCCAGAGGGGCTGACAAGAAACCAATCAGGTTCAATATGGTCAGACTTTCTCTAGGTCCAGTAATGCTGTTAACAGGCAGTGGAAATGTCTATATGATTCAACTCAGTGGTGTCAGGAGGGCTGCCCAGATGCCTGGACTAGATCTGTTGTATGGTTAAATTGTTTGGCACTGGCTAGCACCTTCCCCAATAATTCCTCACTGTGATTTGGAAATGAAGTTGGCCAGAGACTGTTCCCAACGGGCATTTTGGAAACAACATAGAGCTCGTAAATGTTTGGTAAGGTGAAGGGTTCAATAGTATGGCATGGGCTGCTCTGCGCCGCTGCCCACATATGGAGGTGGGCAGGTTGCCTGCACCAGGCGGGCGGTCACCCCATGGCAGCCCTGATGCCGTGTCCCACTTGCTGGAGAATAGCACATGCTCTGCTCTAGGAAGTAGATTTAAAAAAAGAAAAAAATCACCCTCAGCCTTCAGAGATTATCTGTGCTTTTAAAAGATCTCCATCCTCATTTCTTCCCAAGGGTCCAAGCTCAGCCCTTGGGATGTGTTCAGCAAACCTGTCCCCTGGTCCATCGTGGTACACATTGAGATTAACACGGAGGAGAACTTTACTCTTAAAGACAGTCTAACATTAAATTCATCCCTGTCCCTTAGACTTTGCCTCTGATAGGCACATCTCTCCCAGATCACAGAAGCTGCTGTGGCCGTGAGGACCACACAAAGCCTTGCAGCTCCTACATGTGCCTTAGGTGTGCCTTCACACCCACAGGGAGAAGCACAATCATGCTATCATCGACCCATCCCCCCGTCCTTCACACCGGGCACCTGCACGGTGGGGCCCTGAGCAGCCCTGCAGAGGGAGAGGCAGGCGATCGCTTGCTTGAGTACCTGAGATGTTGCTGTGCATGTAGGTCCCGTTGGCAACGTCTCTGGGCAGCCACTTTCTGACGTGTCCTGCCCCAGGTGAGGCAGTCCCGGGCCCAGCAGCATCACTCCAGGCAAAGCTCAGGCAGCTCCAGGGCAGCAGGCAAAGGGCGACGCATTTCCCAAACCTTTGTCCCGTCATGGTTTGGGGAAACACAGCATCGTCGGGTGCCTGGCCGTCCCGAGTGCCTGCAGTTTCCCTTTGCTTCTGAGCAGGAGTCAGCTGGGCTCTTAGGGCATTAAGCCCTGAGCAGAAAAGCTAGCAGCCACTCTCCCCCTGGGGCTTTCTTCTCCTCCGCCTCGGCACAAACCCCGTGTCCCTGCTCCTAGCGCTGCCAGCCCTGCTCTGGCCGCTCGGCTCAGCGTCTCCAAAGCCCCGCAGAGAAACCAGGCGTGGGAAAGGGAGGGAGAAGCAGCAAGCACTCAGGATCCATCTTTTACAGCTCCCTCCTGCAGGGACTGGCTGTCACCATCTCTCCGGGTGCTGTAGCTGCACTTCAGGCACCCCCCCTCCTCCTCCTCCTCCTCTTCTACCTGCCAAAATCCACTCTTGAGCTCTCTGCTGAGACTCCTGGGCTGCAGACTCTCACACGCTCATCTCTTCCTTCCCACCAGAGCCCAGGGCTAATTTTCTGTAAATAGCAATGGAGCGGGGTATGTGCCACGGGAATCAAAAGAGTTTCGTAGCAGCAACTCCAGCTTTGCTGCTGCGGGAGCTGGAGAGGAACCTGTTTCCCTTTTCCTTGGGGTTCCCTCTGCACAGCATCTCTCTGCCTGTCACTTCAGGCCCTGATGTTTTATAGCTGGCGGAGCTGCAGTAGCTCTTATCTCCTGGGATGTAGGTTGTTCTTACCCATCCCTACCTGCCTGGCCCCTTGTGCACACCCAGGAAGAGGTGAGGTGTCCTGCATTGCTCCAGCACTCGCGACAGCAAGGTTTTGGCGCCCGCGATGCCTCTGTGCCGAGGCTTTCCCCAGCAGCCAGTAGACCAGCTGTACTACCAGCAGGGCTTTGCAGGGGTTTTTGGATCGTTCCCTGCTGTGGCTGTCATCTTCCTTCCTTGCACTCCCTGGAGCTCCCCTCATCCTGTGGGTCTCCTTTGCCCCTCCTGTCCTGCATCCTTGCCTGTCCTGGGGCAACCTAAGACTTACTGCAGGTGTAAGGGGGAAAGCCCAAGCCACTGTTCACTAATAGCGTTGGCACAAATACAGTGGCCTGGGCAGCTGGGTACGAGGACATTCCAAGTTCTTACAGCTTGGCAGGGAGATGGCCTGGCTCTGTGAGTCTGTTTTTCTTCGCCTTTCTTTTATATGTGCAGCTTGTAGCTGCAGCCATTGTGCTTGGCTGGGCATGGCTGCCCAAGTGGATCTGGGGGGCCAAATTGTTGCCTTGGGTGTGTGGGCAGCTCCTGTTTGTGAAACCAAGCAGTGGTCTTACACTCTTTGTGTGATTTACTGCAGTGCATGAAGGGGAAATAAAAATGTCAGATGGACTCTGACCCCTGTCCCGTCCCATCCCATCCCATCCCATCCTGGGGGATGCAGCCAAGGGGGTCTGTGGCAAGGAGGGGAGCTGTGGGGCTGGGTGGTGGCTGCATGTTGCTTGCGGTCCCTGCCCAGCACTGGGATCCCCTCCCTCTCACACCCAGGGCAGCTCAGCAGTGGTCTGGCCTCCCTTGCACTCGCAGAGGGATGTCTTCTCACTTCCATGGGCCTTTGAACCTGGGAACACCTTAATCCTACTCTGTCTGTCTATCTGTCTCTCAGATGCTCCCTTTTGGTTTTGGCCGTGCTGGTACCTCTCTGAGCTTCTCTCCAGGGGATTTACTTTCTCTCTCAGGAAAACCTGTTTCAGCCTCCCGTGACTCATAATGATCTTGCTCAAAAACTGCTTTAATTTCTTCTCTTTCCTGGATAATCCTTCTTAAACTGTGAGCTTTCCTCGACTCCCCTCAGAGAGTGGGCTGGGGAGGGAGGGACACCTCCCTGGCTCAGTGAATATTGCTGGTTTCTTGTTTTGTTTTGTTTTGTTCTTTCTTTTCCCCTTCTGACTGAGGGGATTTTGCTCTTTGTTTGTGCAGTGAAGGTGAGCTTTGTGGCAGGCTGGGCAGTGTGAGAGCGTAACACTGACAGCAGAGGAGCCAGACTCGGGGAATGCAGACACTGTCATCTCCGGGTGGCTGGGAGTTGGGGATGCTCCCGGCTGGTCGGACAGGACCAACCCTGAACTGGCCCCTCTGCCGAGCCTGAGCCCGGTGCTGCATGTGCCTTCTCCTGCTGTGGCTCACGAGGTGGCCCCACCGCCACCAATGGCTAGGGGACGGTGGGAAAAGCCAAGGGCAGTGCCTTCTGCCCTCTCCCCGCTGCCAGATGTGTCCTGCTGCTAAACAGCTGGGGGCCGAGCACGTGCCGCAAGCGTGGCCTCCAGCGCGGGGCCGGCAGCGCTAAGTCTTGTCACATGTGCTGGGGAATGAATGGGCTCAGCAAAAGCTTGGGGACACAATAACCACGCTTGAGCTTGTGCTCAAAATGCCTGGTGGATGACATGGATTATTCCTTTGCTAATGCTCTTAAGAGCTATTCCCAGGCCCGAGGGAGATAAAGGGGCTTATTACTGCAAAATCAATATCCTGCTGGGGGGGTGGGTTTCAACACCATTCCCTGCACCCTGGTTTCTGGTGGCAGCTGTCTGCGCAGAGCCGGGCACTGGGCTGTGCAGGCAGAGGCAGGGGATGACCCTGGGCTCAGGTGAGGAGCATGTCCATGACCCAGCTCAGCGATCCCTTTCCTTGCAGGGAAGGCAAGAAGGAAGCGGGAGGTAGCAGAGGAGCCGGTGCGGCCAAGGGGCTGCAGCTCTTCTAGCTCCAGGGTCTTGGCTGGGGGGTCCCCCCTTCCGGGTGAAGTCACCTGTGAGTGAACTCCTTCAAGACCTGCTCCCCCACCACAGCAGCCTGCATGGCAAAGCTCGACTGATGGCTTTCAAAGCTGGCTCAAAGGTTTCTCACAGCTGCACTCAGATTTCCCTGCTGGCTGATGGGCATCCACTCAGGGATAAAGCTTTGCTGAGCCATGGTGGGATCTCCCGCTACCTTCTCCTGTGCCTCTTTGAACCTTTTAAGTACTCCCTTTGCAAAAGTGCCCCTCTCATGTGTTCCCACCTGCACAAGTGCAAAGCTCCTTTCTGAGAGCCTTGGAATGGTGCATCCTCACTGGTATTACTTAATGGCTCTGCTGATATATACAATGAAATGCTAAATATGCAACAAATTGCAATCATACAGTGCACTGGATAACCAGAGATGAGTAAATCTGTACAACAGGGGAGGTTTGTGCTGGTCCCTCTGCACTGGGAATTGGTAAAGTTGAGGGTGAAAGTGGCCAGGGTAGTTTGACCAGGGAGAGTTCTCATTTAGAGCTTGCAGAAAAAAGCGGCCTCATGCCAAGATCAGTGGGGCTGGAAATGCACCCCCTGCAGTAAAAATGCAGGGAGATCCCTTCAGAGAGGAGATCTGGCAAAACCGTGTACATCTGGCGATTTTGATGCCTTAAGATTTGGCTGTCCCAAAAGCGAAGCTTATAGCTTCACTGATGCTGTTTAGGGCAAAGTTGTCTCACCCTGTAATGCAGTCCCGGTCTGAAGATCTGAGAATATCAAAGCTCTACAGGAGAAACAGGGACCAGAGTTTATTTCTGTCACGCTTGATTCCTGTGTGGAAACCAGGAGATGTTCCCGACGGATGGTCACTCTGTGTAGGTGATAGCATGTCCCTCTTTACGCAGGAGCTCTCTGCAGCTGGTCTGGGAAGTTCACTGCCTCAGGAAGCCATTAAATAAATTAAATAGATAGTTAACCTGACGGAGGGCTGGGGTGGGGTGGCTAAAAGGGCTTGATGGAGCATTAACACCGTTTGCTACTTATTAAGAGAAGGGTAACTATGCTTCAGGCCATCTGATGATCACTATTCAGCTAGGATCCTTAGCTGAATGGAGATAATCAGATGGCCTGAAGAAGTCCTTTTTCAGTCTTAGGTCTTTTATACTTCCCTGGTGTCATGTTCTGATGACTTGATTATTGGTTGCTGCCTTTAAATGGGTTCCCAGTAAAATCCTCATTCTTTTCATGTTGTAATAGGATTATCATACAAGATGATGACGTTTGTACCTAAGACAAAATACACAGCAGTTTACATGCGGAATAAGTGAAACCGTCTAGAAAGTGAATTTTCTAAAGATCAGCACACAGCTCTTCAAACAGGCCCAACCCACACGGAAAATGCAAGTTACTGTTCAATCAACAACGAAGCAACAAGTTTCAAGGCTGTGCCAGGAAAACAGGGAGGTATCTTGCCTCTCTGATACCCCCTCACATCCTTATGGAGGAAGTTTCTTCTGCCATCAGTTACTGATTCACTCAGTCCGGGGAAGGGCTGCTTTCCAGTTTGGTTTGAATGCCAGTCTTCTAATCAGCTGGAGAGAAGGAGTCACTTATATAAGCCAAGGGAAAGGAAACGCTTCTGTGATACGGCTCACATGAATAGCTAGGACCCGAGCGCTGGTTGACTCCTGAACTCCAGTTTCTGCATCTTCTCACCCTGTTTCTTTAGGGTTGTGTTGACTGGGACCAGTGGCAATTTGGGAGGCTTTCTTCTTCTTACCAGTCTTTCTTTTTCAAGGCAGTCGGTGAAGGCAAGTGGAAGGCATGACCCCCTCCTCAGACAAAGAGCTCAACGGGCTAGATAACCCCAGCTTCGTGGTGAGTCTGCTCATCTCTGAAGGGTAATTCTTGTATAAACGGGTGCGAGCCCTGCGAAAGGAGGAAAAAGGGAAAGCCAGGGGGCTCGGACTGGCTGCAAGGATGCTGGTGTGCGGTAAACGTCTGTCTCGGCTCCTTTATTGACAGGAATCTGAGGAATGATTTCCTCACTGCAGCCTGCTGCTGCTGCTGCAGACTCAGTGTACTTTCTGCTCGCTGGTGCCCTTTTCACTTCTTTTCTTTCCATTATTTCTAAAATGATAGCATAGATGAATGGCAGCGCAAGTGTACCTGTACTGAAAAGCAAACAAGCTCGTGGCTTCATGTGGGTGTGTCCCTGGGAAGAGCATTTTATGTATTAATTAGTAAAATTACAATAGAAATTTAGCCTAGTGACGACTGTGTTTCTTTGTCTTCTGGATCTACTTCTAGTGGGGTAAATTGGCAGAGAGGTGGGGGAAAAAGGGATTTGAGAGTCAGCAGGGCAGAGCACCCTGTCAGGTTACAGCAGGGTGGTAAAAGCTGTACATGATGTGTCAATTCAGGGCTGTGCAGTGCCCTGAAAATGCTGCGGGCTCTAACAGCCACAGGGCAAGGGCATGGGGCACGGCAGCCCCCTTCCTATCTCATGGCAGGGGTCACCTCCATTAGAAACTAAAAGAGCTGCTTGTGTTCTGACAGCAGGTGTGAGAGTTGGGGTCCTGACATCCCTCTTTGGACCACAGTACAGACCACCTGCATGGAGAACCTTGGAGGAGACATTTAGCCTCTTGATGTCCAGGTCTCCCATTTCTCAGATAACTCTTGTGAGCTTGCTGTGAGCAGTGGGGATGCTGTGCCAGCCGCAGGCAGAGTCTCAGGGAGGTGTTTGGAGTGATGCAGAGGTTTTCTTTCGCTATTGTTAACGGTCTCTATTTCTACCTGTTCTACCATAATGCAGATCAGGCTTGTGACTTCCTCTGGTTTGAATCACCCCAAAGGAGGTAGAAGACAGAGGCCTTTTATCTGTGGTTCAAGCATCTCAGTTTCTGGCAACCTTCCTGATGCGCTTATTTAAGATGCTGTCAAGGACTCTGATGCTTTGTCTGGAGACTGATGCACACAGAGGTCCCTGGTCCCATGGGATCATGGGAGCAGCCGGGCTGAGAACCACCACCAGTGGTTCCCCGTTCCCACTCCAGGCAGCCCCTGCCTTGTCCTCCTGCCAGCATCTCGGTATCGCCTTCTCAGTTAGAAGGCACCTCCGGAGATCAACTTGTCCAACCCCAGCTGCTCAAGCAGGGCGACCTAGAGCCAGTTGCCCAGGATTCTGTCTTGATGTTTTTTTAATAGCTCTAAGAATGGAGACTCCACAACCTCCCTGGGCAACCTGTGCAGTACTTCACCCTCACAGTGGAAAAGTGTTTCCTTTTAAGACAGGACCTCCTGTGTTTTCAGTTTGAGCTCATTGCCTCTGGTCCTTTCTCATCCTGTTATCTCCACTCCATCCTTCTCCTGCTGAACCCTTCTCACTCCCCTCCAGCTCCTGGGGAGGGTCAGGCATTCATGTGATGGTCATGTGGGGCTGTTACTGGCACAGGCTCTGCCTGGCTGGAATATGCCTCCTGGTTAACACGGGAAAAGTTGCAAAGCAAGGAAAGGAGCTTACTGCTGTCCTCCTTGCTTAGGATTCATCTGCCCGTGGTGTTATTCAGGAGTAGCTGTCCCCAAATAACTCCATGCATGGGCAGTCTTGAGTACCCTGCTGTACATTTGTTAATCCATGGCTCAGGCTCTCTTGTTCTAAAATGAAAATGTCTCCACAGGGAGTTATTCAGGAATGCCTTTTGCTCTTGAGGTTCATGCCTGAGTTCAGATTGAATTAACTCTGCCTTCACCTATCTATTTTGAGGTATCTGTAATGCTCCCAGCCTGCCTAGGATGGATAAATACACTGTGTTTAAAAGGTATTACATAGCATATTTTCAACAGCATGGTCTAAAGTGGGACTTTGGAGACTCAGCCATGAGAATGGAAACCTGGAGGTTTCAGGCAACTGATGGAATCCTTCAGGATTAATCTGCCACACCTGCAAAATTTACAACTGAATGTAACATTAATTTTACATCTCTATTCCCTGACTGCGGCATTAACTGTTTGCCTCCATCACTAGGTAGACCATGAACGTTATTGCAGCCACCTTGCTTTGCTGGCCATCTTGGTGTCTTCAGGTTCCAGCAGGACTTAGAAAAAAATAAATAAATAGAACTTTGGTGCTGACAAGCTGGTTGAGCTTCTCTTGACAGCAGATGTCTGTCCCTGCCTGACAGAGCAAGGCATCCCAGCCCAGAAAAGCCCTCTGCATGCCGAGAGCTCACTGGCTGGAAAAGGGTTGATGAAACAAAAGGTTTGGGGTCTTAATTAGCTTTTGCATTTGGCTGAAAACATTGTAGCTTCTCAGGCAGCCTCCCTCTACCACACACGTGTGTGTGTGTGTGTGTGTGTGTGTGTACGCACAGGCAGGATGTGTGTGTGTGTGTATGCGCACATGGGGTGTCCATGCGCCCAGGCAATGTGTGTGTGTGTGTGCACGTGTGTGCTCGGGGAGCAGGGTGGGTTGGAAGGAGGAGCGGACAACTGGGGGGCATTTACCTAGCTTAAAAACTGTGGTGACTGAAGCAAAGCAATATTTTGCTTTCCTTGGCAAAACGCATCTTTGTATAAGTAAACTCTGCAAGGCGTACCGCTCCCTGGGGGCCCTGGAGCTTCTGGCTGCCCGGGAGGGGATCCGAGCCTTCCTGGGGAACTATTTCAAGACCTGCCACATCCCTAAGGCCCCAGATCCCTAGGCTGTTTCCCAGTCCCTGGTGCTGCCCCCACCCTGGGGCATTCCTCCAGATGCTGTTCCCCATGGCAGGCAACCAAGCTGGGGCAGCACCCCATAGTCCTGCTTTGAAATGGATGCCGGTCCACTGGTGTCCATGTGTTTCACGGAGTTCCTCTGCAGGAGTGAGGTTTTCTTGTAAGAGAAAGGGCAGATGTGTTTATCGAGGCAGACTGGTTTGTTAAGGGTGAGCGTAAGGAGATTGGAAAGAGAAGACTTAGGAAAATGAAATAGAAAACATGGTTCTACTCTGTAATTAGTGGTGACCAAGTTGTTTTAGCATATTTTATCAAAAGCGCTGTTTGGGTGGGGCAGCCAGGAGGGACAGAGACCAGGGCACAGTGCAGCTTAATCAGTGCAGCACTGATTAACCTACTGCACGCTCTTCCTTGTTTCTGGCTGCAGTTTCTCCATCCTTAGCTAGACATTAATGATACTAAAACACTTTGTCCAGGTGTCCCTTTGAGGCTGAGAATCCCTCTCATGTCTCTTCTGGCCTAGATACACCCCCCTTTTTTTTTTTTTTTTTTTTTTTTTTAATCCTGCCCGTGTTGAAAGCTACATACAAGGTGTTCCTGCAAGATGTGGAGCTGCAAGAAAGGCAGCTGTTGAACGCCTGCAGGTCCAGGCTGTGGCTAACAAAGGGTCTCTCCTGTTTGCCAGGGTGAAGATGGAAGCCACTACTGCTCCTTGCCGGATCGTGCTGCCCGAGGCCCAGAGGAAGGCGGGGGCACTGGCCACAGCAGCAGCAAGCTTGCCTACACCGTCACAGACGTGCCCCCCTGGTACCTGTGCATCCTGCTGGGCATTCAGGTGGGATGGGGGAGCACCTGGAGGTTGGGGATGGGTGGAAGTTCAGCCGGTTAACGGGGGTGAAAGCTGAACTTGGGAGTGCTTCAGCTTCACAGGGCACAAATGAAGCTGTAGGGCTGGATCTTGGTGAACTCAAGCCCTTCCTGCCACCTCCCAAGCACCAACTGTTATCCTTGTGCCCACAGCTACACCGTGCCCCTTGAAGTGCTAATGGGAAGGCAAAGTCCCGGGGTTGGGGCCAAATAGTTACAAGAACAGGTCAGATACCTCAACTGAAGGTAGCCAAACGTCTAAGGGCTTCTGAACCTCTCCCTTCCCATGGCAATGCAAACTATATAAAAGGGCCAACACTTTGGCAGGAGTCTGTGCCCAGGTGTGTCAAATGACCCAATGCCGCCAATGCCATGCTGTGTATGGAGCCACAGGGAAGAGAGACCTCAGAGTGGCTAAGGTAACGATGGACTGTGCTTGGAGCTTGGTGGGTGTTTTGTACTTTGTTTCCTTAAACGGTCATCTCAAATTTAGAGTGTATTAAACCAAGGTTTTCCAAACACATCTGCATCATAGTTTTAATAAAATATGCTTTTAATGAGCACAGTGAGTTTCTCAGTGCCACCAGTTCCCCCGCTGCAGTCCTGTGCTCTGAGGTGAGAACTAACAACCAAGGTTAATATTTAAAGCAAAAATAAGTTTGACAAATTAATTTCACAATTAGTAATTAGCTGAAGGTCATTGTAGAAATATGTCTGTGACTTCTGAAAAATGCAATGCCTGGCATCCATTTTTTGTGGTTATCTGTAATTGCAGTGTGTGAGAAAAGCTACTGATAGCAAAGAATGGGTAGCTCAAATTTGCCAGCTTTTTATGTGGTGCAAATGAGATGGACTGAAACATTTGCACTCACTTTGCCTGATCTCTCTCTCCCCCTACCTTGGGATGTCCCCACCTTCCTTGAAGAGTAGCCCCAACAGCTTTGTCTGGAGGTGCTGGGGATAAACCAGTTGTGTCTGACAGTGGTCTGGGGAGTCCAGAGCATTACAAAAGGTCTTTGGGCATGGAAAACAGGAGAAGTTTGTGGGGGTGTACTGCAGTTCTTGTAGGTACTTTGGAACAGCCCCTAACAGAGCACTGAATTTGCCAAAAAAGAGAGTGGGTAGTACTAGTACTGCCCAAAACCAAATCTGAGTAACTTTTAGATTTCCCTCAACAACATGGTAATAATACACAGCCAGTTCTGTGTCCTTCTTCACCCAGTCTTTCTCTGTGGCTCCTAGCATTTCCTGACAGCCATGGGAGGTCTGGTAGCCATCCCGCTGATCCTCTCCAAAGAGCTTTGCCTCCAGCATGACCTCCTCACCCAGAGCCACCTGATCAGCACCATCTTCTTTGTCTCAGGGATCTGCACCCTGCTACAAGTCCTCTTTGGAGTCAGGTAGGCCAAATGCAAGAAATGGGACATGTGACAAAACAGTTTGCAGATGCAATTATTATGTGCTCAGCCACCAGTCTGCTGTAGAGTTTATCTATCAGTGAGGGTCATTTGCTACCTTGGGGCAGTCAGGGCACATGCCAAAGCATCCTGAAATCACTGTAGGTGACAATTTTGCAGGGCTACCTCACTGTTCTGAGTTTCGCATCTCCTGGTACTTGATGCATCTTTCTTTGGGCTTATAAGGAATCTGTCCTACAAAATAATAAAGCATTGAAACATGCAGTAAGTGGTATCTGCTTGCTCCTTACCCCAGCGATCCTCCAGCACAGGCAAGACCTGTCTGATATGGGCCCAGTATCAAGGGATCACAGAGCCTGTAGGAAGCTCTGGGGCAGGGGATAATTGGGAGATAACAGAGCCCATCTGCCACCCCTTAGGGACTCAGGGAGGAGCTCTGCAGTATATCCCATTAAGCGGTACCACTTCCCATGCTCAGGGATTTGTGACAAAATCTGAATGTAAGCAAGGTAAGTACTCTGTGCTGCTGAGCTGTTGAAGAGCAGGTGGTGAGGAGATGAGCGTGGAGTTGCCATTCCCTACCCAGAGAATGAAGTACTTAATCATAGTCGTAGAATCACAGAATGGCTAGAGTTGGAAGGGACCTTAAAGATCATCTGTTTCCATGGGGAGAGACACCTTCTACTGGACCAGGTTATTCAAAGCCCCATCCAACCTGGCCTTGAACACTTCCAGGGATGAGGCATCCACAGCTTCTCTGTGGACCCCCCAAATGTCTTGGTGAATACCTGAGCTGTGCCATCCCCTGCTCGCTGTGGGCTGAGGATGAAAGAGTAGCAGGGAGCCTCTCCTGTGGCTGAATAGCTAAATGAGGAACAACAAATCAAATTAAGTGGTAAGGAGTTGTTCCCGTAGGATAAGCTTGAATGGCTTTTGCTGTGCTGAGGACGCAATTGCCTTGTTGCTGGCACCAACTATAAGGCGTGAGGACATTCCTGCGGGAAAAATGGGATGCCTGTGGTGTGTTCTGAGGCAAACCAAGCCTGAGGAGACAGTTAGCAGCAGATTTTTTTTCTCCTTTTACTGTTTTCTGAAACCCTGTAGTAGTGGATAACCATAAGTTGCCAACAAGACATCCGTGAAAGTAGTAAATACAAGTTGGAAGGGATGCTTTTCCTGGGGAGCCCTCAGCTAAGCTCTCTGCACAGCCCTCAGTGCCCGTATTTAAGAAAGACTAATTCAGAGGAGAAGAGCTATGGAGATGTTCTGTTAATGTGGCATGGGGAGGGAGACCGTACGTCTTACAGAGGTTTGCCTGGTTAGCCTGGCAAAGTGGCGGCTCAGAGGGGTACGGCTGCAGCCTGAAACTAGTCTGGGAGAGAAATGGGGGAGGATCAGGCAGGGGGAAACCATTTTGGCTAAAAGGCAATGCTGGCACATGAACATGGATGAGACCTGGCCATGGGGATGGGGAGATTCCCACCAAGAGTGAGTGCCGTTTGGGAGCAGCTCTCCAGAAGGAGTAGCCAAGGGAAAAGCCCGACCCACTGCAACGTGCAGCAGAGTTGTGTTACACAGCATCAAAAAGCAGCAACGGGTCCCAGTTGGTCACTGGAAAGAGGCTCCTGAGGGGAGACAGAGGTTACTTGCCATTGTGGTGAGCCCCCCTTAGCAGATGCTTGGACATCATGTAGTGATGACCAGAGGATAACATTGCCTTCTCTAAACCTGCAGCTTTCCCTGGAAAGAGCTCAGCATGCCCCATGTTCACTGCTTCGGTACTCCAGTTTGCTCTGAGCCCACCCATGCCAGCACTGGCTATGAAATAGCTGGAGGGCCATCGCAGCGGGAGCTGTAAATCTATTGTTAATTCAACAGTGGTGGCACTGGGCCTTTTCTGTTTCTTTTTGTTTGTTTTTTGCTTTGCCCAGCAAAATCCTTTGATGGCTGCAACATGTTTGGCTGAGTGCTGTAAATAAGTGACTCCATGGATGACTGATATTCAAATATAACTTACTGGAAAAGGCACCGACTGCTTCAGTTGCGCATGGCATGAGTAATTGCAGGGGTATAAATATTTATTTTAGGTGACAGAGATGTGGTGCTGTTACAGCTATGCCATCTCTTATTTTCCAGTGCTTTCCAGAGAATGATGGAAATGCCTCTGCTTGAGGGAAATCCATGCTCTGCTGAAGAACTCACGTGGCTTGATGCCCTGCTGCTTTTCTGAGCAGGCGCCATGAGAGCTCCTGGCACAAGGAGATGTTGCTCTGGGGGCAGCTCCCAGGGATGATTTCTAGATGGAAGAAGCTGAGGCACTTTGGAGGTTTCCCTCAGCTTGTTCAGAGCTGCTGTGCCAGCCTGCACCCTTGGGCAGCTTTAGGTTTGTCAAGCATGCTAGAGGAGCAGCCAAAACAGCTTGCACTGCAATGGGGGCTTAATGCCAGCGGTGGCTTCTCTGTCTCCATTTCTCCCTGTGTGGAAAGAGAAGAGGCTGGCATAGCTCACAGGAACACCTGTACAAAGCTCTGTATGAAGCCAGTGCTGAGTACCTCTGGAGGTGCAAGCTCCTTGCTAGCCTGAGGAGTTTCCAGAGTGAGGGTTACTCCAAGCCAGGAGACATGTGGTGTGAGTGGAGGGCCGAGGTGTCACCCAGCCAGCATGTTCGGCCCTGTCCATGCAAGTCTCCTTTCCAGTGTCAGTGGAAACAGGGCAGCATCATTAGCTTTAAAAAACTGTACTAAAAGCCAAGTCACATTTTCCACTGCCCTCATTCTGAGGATGGTTGTGATGTGGGGAGGAGCCAATGCATCTCCTTGTGTTCATGAGCAGGTTGTGAAGAAAACTGAGGCAGCTGAAGGGGACAGAGCAAGCAACCGGATATTGGCAAGACTTGGGCCTAGGTCAATGCTGAGCTTTTCTTCAGAGTCTCGCCATCTTTCTTCCTTAGTCTTCTCTCCTCCTCCAGCTTTTTCCTTTGGTTGTTGTTTTTCTGTGTGCAGCTCCGTGGTCTCATCACACCTTAGGAGGACTACTTTTTCCTTAACATAGGGTAGCAGAGTTTGACTCCAGCACTGATGAGCCTCCTCATTGGCAGTGTTTGAACCTGAGCTCTTCCTCCCATGTATCTTGCTCTTGAGTGCAATGGGCAGCAATGCCTACCCATGATCAGTGATGGAGAACTGCAGAACGTTTCAAAAGATACTGCCAGAGGTCATGCGCAGACCAATTTTTAAATTTATTTTGCTTTCCTTTCACTAACCCCTATGGAGCTGGGTTTCTAGCATTCTTGCTCATCATCTTTTCTCTCTGCTCTCCTTCCAGGTTGCCTATTATTCAAGGAGGCACTTTTGCTTTCCTGACCCCAACCCTGGCCATGCTGTCTCTCCCCAAGTGGAAGTGCCCTGCCTGGACACAGAATGCTACCCTGGTGAATGCCTCTTCACCAGAGTTCATAGAAGTCTGGCAGACACGGATGCGAGAGGTATGTTACATTTTCAGTGGCACCTGCTCTGTGTCAGGGCTGTTTGCTTTCAGAAAAGCACCTGACCATGTCAGGGCCATCAGTGCTGGAGAACCCACCATCTCCAATGGACCTTGGTCCACGCCCTGTTGCAGCTTCCTGAGAATCTAGCCTCCATTAGGAAAGCAGATGCTTCTTTGCTGCTGAACAGGGGACGTGCAGACCTCAGGTGATCTATGGTCCCTGCAAAGACTCCACTGGTGCAGCCAGATCCCTTCTCCATGGAGTACAGTTAGCCTTGAGGAAGGAAGGGAGGAAAGATGTTTCCAAGGAAGGGATCCTGTCTAAGCACAGGTAACCTAGTAAAAAGAAGTGCAAGGGCAGAACTTAGTGTAAATGTTAAAGAAAATTGCATTCTTAGGTAGTCAAAAGAGAGGAGGAGAGGTCAGGGATCCCACTGCCTTGTTCTACATTTATTGCCTTATCAGAGTAAGTGGCTAAATTTGCCTCTGTTGATCCATTCTTTGGGGTGCTTTGCAAAACACATGGGAAGCCTTGCAAGCTCACGAAGGATTTACCGTGCAGCCCAGGTTGCCTTCCCTACTGATACGTGTAAATCTATCACAAGGGCACTGTTGTCTTCTCCTTTCAGGCTGGGTGCTTCATCCCAGCCCCTCTGTTTCTCTTCACTTTGGAGTTGTGGGAGGGAAGCAGCTCTCAGCACCACAGAGGACCCAGCCCATGTTTATCACCAAATCTGTGAAAGCAGAGAGCAGGTTCCCCCTGGAATGCCCTGCCTGGAGCCGATGTGAGCAGCCAAACCCATTTCAGGATGTAATTGCTGGCTACTTAGCAGTGGTTGTCAAACACAGGAAAGTTCAGGGTGATAAATGTGTCCCAGGAGGGAAACCGATACTCAGAAGAAAACAGGGGCTGTAATGACCCACTTGCCCTACCCAGGGTGCTGAAGGGCCCCCAGCCCTTCTCAGGTGGGAGATGAGTGGAGACCACGGCCCTGCTCCTGTTCTTGGGGCAAGAGCTTTTCCCCTGTGTTTTGGGGGAACAGGAAGAGAGGGTGCAGGGAAGCTGAGGCGTGTTTGGGTGGCCCAGAGGACAGGGATGAGGGGGTCTGTGGAACAGAATTAGCCCTAGTAAAGACTAAATCCATCAGCCACGGGAGGAGTTAGTGTGCTGGTACTTTAGCGATCCTTCCCCACATGTAATTCTCAGCCAGGCTTTGCTCTAGTCCGTGGGAAGCCTCTGTGCTGGTCTGGAGGCTGAGCTTGGCTCTCACACTGGTTTCACACTGACTTATTAAGAAAAGGCTCCACAGCTGGAGCTCCTTTCAACCTCTTCCTCCATTTCTCCAGGTGCAAGGAGCTATCATTGTAGCTTCCTGCTTTCAAATCTTCGTTGGATTTTCTGGCCTGATCGGATTCCTGATGAGGTTCATCGGCCCCCTGACAATTGCCCCCACCATCACCTTGGTTGCACTACCTCTCTTTGACTCGGCGGGGGACGACGCTGGGCAGCACTGGGGCATAGCGTTCATGTAAGTCTCACTTCCCCATGGAAAAGCTGAGCATACACAAACTGCCTACCTCTAATATGAAATCAAGTGTCGCAGTCTGTAGCAGGGCTCCCCTGGGGTCCAGGTTTATTTATTAAGCACTAACATGTAGCAGGCTTGTCCAAGGCAGCAGCGTGGCATAGTTTTGATACCTCCCCTCCAACCACCCCACCAGAGGTTAGAGCCCTCAGCAACAAAGCAAAACCTGCCAATGAGTTAAAAGACCCCTGGTTTTTGTCAAAAATACAAAGTTCATAGGTCAGTAGAGAAACAAGTCTTTCCCGTGTGTGGTTCCTGGGGGAAGTCTCCACCACAGTTGTCTATGCACACTGTCTTACACACCCATTTTTTAAGTTAAAGAGACATTCCTAAAATGACGAAGTTGAGCACTCGGAGTTAGGTATTCCTCAAGTTAAAATAGCTAGTGATTTAGGTATTGTTTTCACATAAGGAGGAATTGTTTTCTCCACAGAGGGCCCAGGGGGCTCTGGAAGCACCAGTGCATGTTGCTTTGCAGCACTGAGAGCTCCTTCAGGGATATTTGTGTGCCTGCCCTTGTGCATGAGTGTGCTTGGTGGCAGAATTTCCTTGGTATTTCAGAAATGAATTAAAAAAAAAGTAGAAATTCCACTGTGTGGTTCCCCTGTGGCACCTTCAGATCCCTAATGCAGACTTCAGCTTGGGATAACACAGGAGTAGGTTGCTATACTCTTCATGGGCTCCCATCAGTTTGCCAGTGCTTTCGGAGCTGCCTTTGGAGACTCAGGGGCCAGGCTTGACTGCAGCCCCAGGAAGGCAGCATGCTGCTGGGGGGACGTGCTGCAGTCCACTTCTCTCTTGTTCTCATCTCCTTCCTGCACCTGCCCTCCCAGATCCCAAAAGCCACGTCTCTTCTCCAGCCTCAGTTCCTCGCTTTACTGAACTCTTCTACCAGCACCCCATATGACTGCAAACCCTGCCTGCAACCCAGCTTTCCTTTCACCATTGTTTTGCCCACCACATCTCTGGCTTGTTGTCCTGTTCTCCAGTTTTGGTGATTGGTTCTAGCCCCTTTGCTTGGCCAGTCTGAATTTTCCCTTCAAACTGTATATCTTTGGACTATCTCCGTTTTCTGGCTTCCTTCTTCAGCCACTGGCTGCTAACCTCAGACTCTCACTTGACCTCTTTGCCCAACTGTGCTGCCCCATTAATGGTGTTCCAGTCCGTGTCCCTGCTGTCAAGCTGTGTCACCCTTTTTGTCTGGTTCATTTCTGTCCCATCTTCTACGCTTGCTAATCCCAGTCCTTTCTTTCCTGATTCAGACGCCTTAGCCCCAGCCTGATCGTTGTGCTCTGAGCCATCTCACTTGTGTCCTCTTTTGCTGCCTTCTCCTTGCTCCATGGGTGTCATTAGGGAAAGAGGGGGAGCGGTGATGGAGAATGTGGAAGACATGAACCATGTGGTCTCAGCTTTGCTGCTCAGCCCCACCACATCTCAGAGTCCCCATGATGGGTGATACCCACTGTTGTCTTAAGAAATTGGTCTAGTGCATGCTCACTTGCTCCCTGGTGATGGTGCATACACAGTTCATTGCTGGGCAAGGCTTGGATGTGCTCAGAAACTTTATGGCCTGCAAATGCTAAAGCCTGAGATGTTTCTGCTGACAGCTTGGGACCTGGGATGAATGATCATTGTTACAGACTGAGCATACCTGAGCAGATTTTTGTGAGAAAGGGCAATAGCCTTTACCCCAAAGAACAAGTTCTACTAAATCTCAAGTTTCTGCTCCAGGTCATAAGAAGACCTTGCTACTGCTTAAGGCAAAATGACCTTCTCAATGCATGCTATATACTATTTCTATTTCCTGAACATCACTTTTTGAAATAGGTTTGGGATATATTTTTCCAGAAATATTTAGCCTGAGGCAGACGTTTTTCCATGGAAATTTTCATCCAGAATGGGTAAAGTTAGGCAGAATTATAAGCAGCTGAAAATAGCATTTGTTAATGGAATGTGTCAGACAACCTGAATAATAAGCAGTGACACCTACCCGAGATAGATGAGGGCTCTGCAGTGATTCATAAGGCTGCTGAGCACCTTTGTTAATGCAAATGCACAAAATGTGCACTGACGCAGTCTGTCTGGGCTCTGTAGCTTTAGAAACCACGAATGGAAACCAGTTCCTCCTCAGACTTCCTGCCTCCAGTCATTCAGTGCTTTGCATTATGATTGATAGATAACCTTTGGCTGCATGTCGTGGCATGTCTTTGTGGAGAGGTGAGGTTAGCATTTCCTTTGCACGGCTGGTATTCTTCATGCCTGTGAATATTGCACCTATAGCTGGTCCCTTTTTCACGCATAGAAAACTACCAGTTTTCCCTGCATTGCCAGTGCATTTCAGCTGGTGGAATCGATTCCTTACCAAACTATAGCTGGATTAATTCGCTCAGTGTATACAATTTAGATTTGTTATAAAAAAATGAGGAGCCCTTCAGAGGCCTGGGTTAACATAGGAGGAAAATGTCCAAGGTCTTCTACCAGCTCAGCAATCAAGGTGGGGTGCTGAGTCCCTGCCCGCTTGCCACATGTGGCAGACTCCCGCTTCGTCTGGTTGCCCTTTCTGGGGGGAAGACATGTGGGGTGCACACAAGCAGGGCTTGCTGTGAACATACCCAGCTGTGCTGCCCTTCACGGAGATGTCTCCTACACGAGAGATGGGAGAGGAGCTGCACCTTGTGGTTGCTTCCACCAGAATGAGCCCTGGGTGCTGCTGGGGGTACACATGATCACCCCTCCCTTGGAGGACCCCCCTGCCACGCAGCCCTGGCAGACCCGAGGGCTGTGCTCTCCCCTTCGCAGCTGGCTGGGAGGGCTCTGTGGGCACCACGTGCAGCCCCGCGGTCCCACCATGTTTTATTCTCTCAAAACAGGGACTTGCACAGCCAAATCAAATCCTCTTTGTTTTACTCCCTGCCACTTAGGAGCTTTGTTCCACTTGCAGAGCAGCACAGGTAACACCTGAAATCAGGAAACCAATAAATCCTGTATTTCAAATGTATCTGAATTACACAGAGGCTCAGGGACAGTTTCCTACATAGCCTGCCTGGACCTTGCATGTCTCTCAGGTCTTTCTTTTACTCAAGTGCCATTTTTAAGTTTCCGGCAACTGTGTCATACTCACTGATGCACTCTCTGGGGGATCAGCCTTGAGACAAAAGGGGGAAAAATATTTGCAAATGCAGAGGAGCTATTGGTAGAGTATGATGGAAAGCTTGTTCCACTTCAGGCTTGCTGGAGTGGGGAGGCACCCTCTGGTGCTGAGTGCCCATTTTTTGGGTCCTCTGGAGTCCTGGGTCCATGGGTAGCAGGTCTTCAGTTAATGTGGAGACAGACGGGCACCTGGGCACCCATTTTGTCTCATGGTCTGGTTTTCCCTCCTCCTAGGACTATTGCTTTCATAGTTCTGTTCTCTCAGTACCTGAAAGATGTCCCTGTGCCTCTACCGTCTTACCAGAGAGGAAAGAAGTGCCACCTCTCCCCGGTCTACCTCTTCCAGATCTTCCCGGTACGTTGGGGTTCCTGGAGACTGTGGCAGAGGGACTGGTCTCACCTGCCCTGGGCTCCTTCCGCTCATGTCCAGCCAAGTTAGTGCTTCCCAACCCAGCCTGTGCATAGAGGGAGCAGAGAGGGAGAAGGTCCTCATGGCCCTGGGGAAGGAGCAAAAGAGGGAGGGCCACCAGGACCCCCTGTCTTCCCTCTGCCTCCATTCCATGGGCAGGGAAAAGGGTCAGGCAGGGCGACACCTTGTCCCCCATAACCGTGCTGGAGACGTGGCCATACTCTAACCAGACCTCCCTGATGCGTGTGATGGGCAGGTGCTGCTGGGGCTCTCCCTGAGCTGGCTGCTCTGCTATGTGCTGACGGTGACCAACGTCCTCCCTGTGGACCCCACTGCCTACGGCCACCAGGCCCGGACGGACACCCGTGGGGATGTTTTGTCCCAGGCTCCCTGGTTTCGGCTGCCTTACCCAGGTACCGCTGCCCGCCACTTTCCCCATCCCGCCCTCCTGCTCCCTGCTCCGGCTTGCACCTCCGCTTGTGGCTAGCAGGGGGAGGTGAAATGCCAAAAATCAGGCAAACACCCACAAGCACCCTTGCTGTTCTTCCTCCCCCACAATAGATTTCAGGGCAAATGTGTGCCCCACCAACCTGAACCCAGCTCTTTACTTGCAGGTCAGTGGGGACTGCCAACCGTCAGCCTGGCTGGGATATTTGGCATCTTAGCTGGGGTGATTTCCTCCATGCTGGAATCCTTGGGAGATTATTATGCCTGCGCCCGCCTGTCTGGAGCCCCACCACCACCAAAGCATGCCATCAGCCGTGGGATTGGGGTGGAAGGCATCGGCTGCCTCCTGGCCGGGGCCTGGGGGACGGGGAATGGCACCACGTCGTACAGCGAGAACGTGGGGGCCCTGGGCATCACCAAGGTGAGCTTCACCACAGCAGGGTGGCTGCAGTGCCCTGCGGTGCTCCCAGAGGTTTCTCCCTGGGGTGTACTTACAAAGGTGTGGTGGGGTACATGGGAAAAAGAAAAAGAAGAAAAGGAAAAAATTTAATAGGGCTTCAAATTCCACATTTTTTATAACCCAAGAATGGCAATCATGTGAAAGGTAGGTTATTTGTTTAGGATTATAAAATGTGATGGCAAAATTTTGTGTTTTTACTGCTCTATAAAGTTTTGTGAATCCGTTGAGTATTTTACTGCTCTTATATGGGAAAGAAATTTCCAGAGATAAGCTTGACAATCAGATCAGAGATTTTTACTAAGCTTTACAGCCAGGGGACGGGTACATCCAGCAGCCAACTGGAAAACATTTTTAAATCATTGTCAAATAAGCAATGTCATGTCAGCAGAGCTGAGAGCCAGTAAACAAATGCAGAATTTGACTTATGGCTCCCACTCCGTAATACTGCTTACTTCACTGGATTTTACAAACCTCACTCACAATAACCATTTTTTTCACAGGCTGAAGCGTTAGTGTTTGACCGAGGTGGCTGCTTCCAGCAGCAAGAGCTGTCTGGATGTCTGCATGGAGTCCAGTTTAGCTGGTCACCATGTATACCTTGTCACTATGAAATCTGACCATATACCTGAGCCCATTCTTTCCTGTCCTGTAGTTTGCTGCATACATTGGGCGTGTGGGATATAGCATAGTGCAGAAATGCACAGACTCATAATTATCAGATTACAGGACATGTTCTCCCCATGTACACTGAGTCCTTCAGGTGGACGTGCCATCTTTGCTGATTCAGGAGAGATGTTTCCCTTAGATCCTACCTCTGCTCACCTTGTTCACACTTAAGAGAGCAGAAAATACAGTCTCATCTCTCTCAACCTTAAATCAGTGTAAAGACTCTGGCTGGGATAGATGGGGATGCTGAGAGCACGAGACAAATTTCACAAGGGACTTGTTTCCTCAGCTTAAACAGAGGTGTCCAGCACCACCTGAAACATCTTTGGAGATCTCACAAATCCACAGGGGCTGTCAGATAAGGCAAAGGAGAAGCTGCTGGCAGCTGGCAAGATACAAGATCTTAAAAGGCTCCAGGC
Organism: Limosa lapponica baueri; assembly: GCA_002844005.1. Lineage (NCBI taxonomy): Eukaryota > Metazoa > Chordata > Aves > Charadriiformes > Scolopacidae > Limosa > Limosa lapponica. Next base: position 155,842 of record KZ505685.1, on the reverse strand, counting down.
ACCTATGTTTAAGACGGTTGATCAAGCCCAGCATGCCAGTACTGAGCCCTCATTTCCAGGAAAAGAAGAGGAGGATTTTAAGGAGAGGTTAAGACCTCAGAGTCCCCGTATACATAGCAGGAAAACATGCGGTTTCTTCGACCTTAAAAAAGATAACTGATTTTCTTTTTTCCTGACATAATTGAAACAAACTCTAAACTAGAGGCTTTAGCAGTATATGGTCATAGCTGTGGTATCAGTGGATTAGTTAATTTGCCTTTAAGGCCAACTCCATGTACTGGGTAATTTGACATTTTAGCAAATTAAGAATCTGAAGCTTCATGCTAATTCTGGAAAAAAATAAATCTGATAGCTTTTATTAAATTACAGGTTTGATGGTAATGGTGTCCCAAGGTTTTAAGCCAAGGAATATAAAATGCCCACCTGAAAGCAATGCATGATTTTATTTTGAAACTCCCCACCAAATCTTTTTCATTTATCTTTCACAATCAATTAAGACTCAAAATATTTCAAAGGGACATGTTTAAGAAATACTTAAAAAGAGACACTTCTAGTTACTGGGAATGTTTTTGTCAAAAGCATTCACAAAAAGCCCTTCCTGTGAGTATGACATTCTTCAGATATTTAAAGAGAGGGATTAAAATATTTAATAATTGAATTATAAAATGTTTTCAGAGGATTACAGAGTTTCCCTGCCTAAGACATGAACATTGTAAATCTTAGCATGATTCTTTAAGCTGTTTAAGTTTTGGTGTGGCAAGGTGTATCTTGAAATGAAAATCTAATAATTATTACTGTTTTTCTTTTTAGTTTCCATAGCCTGTAAATGTCCCTTTCATCTTTTGTTTGGCAGATACTCTTTTTCTTTTCTAACAGATCTGAATGAAAGGCATGGCTTGGTGCTTCATCCCATCTTTGTTGTAGTGCCCAAACAAGAAAAGGCCATCCTGGCTCTTCCTACGGGAAAAAATGAAAAGAAAATGGTTTTACTGAAGCTAGATGGGTGACGAGAGACAGGGGCAGACCAAGAGGCCTCCTCACTTCTTACTAGCTGTTTGTTGATCACGGGAAGGATATATCAGATCCCAGAGCTTGGGACAAAGCAGCCAGCCTGGCCAGCTCTGCTCTCCCAAATCTTGGTCTGCAGGGAATGGAGGAATTGGTGTGGGACACCTAGTTGAAAGCCATTTTTAGATGGCAATCCAAACCCCAGTGGGAGGATTGTCCAGTGGATTGACTAGGTGGTTGCAGGGCCAGCCTGTGGGTCTGCCAAGATGTTTCTAGGCTGGAGCGAGAGCAAAGCTGTCTGCGGGGATTACTGTGCTCTTAATTTAAGAATAAACTTTTTGTTTAACAGCAAACTGTTAAAGTCCTGACAACAGTAGGAAAGATGGTAACATCATGTAAATAGGTGTGGGTCCATGATTGGTCTCAGAGTGCCTTTCATGATAAATATTTACTAGTGTGCAAATACTGATGCTTCCCGTGCAGTGGGAGCATCCCAGCTCACTGGCAGCTGCATCTGAACCTGCGACTGAACGTGCCATTGAGTGTTTCGGCCAGAGGTGCAGCCCCTGCCTGGCAGTTTGGCACTGGAGGCTGCCATCCCTCACCTCTCTGCGCCGGTCAGTGCATGATTGCCTCCTCTTCCTCTTGCCCCAGGTAGGGAGTCGAATGGTGATCATTGCCGGTGCCTGCGCCATGCTCCTGAGTGGCATCTTCGGGAAGGTCGGGGCGATGCTTGCCAGCATACCCACCCCCGTGATCGGGGGCATGTTCCTGGTGATGTTTGGAGTTATCACGGCAGTAGGGATCTCCAATTTGCAGGTAACAGCTGTGTGAGCGCCGTTTCATCCCTAGGGGAGGGGACTTTGGTTTCAAGTCAGGTTCTTACCAGGCTGAGTCAGACATAATCGTGCTGCAGCAAATGCAAACATTTTTGTTGGCATTTCCTTGGGCACGAGGGTCACGTAACCAGAGGGGCTAAATCACAGAGGGCTCCGTGGTCAGGCAGGGCTTGCTGGCACTGGGGGCAGCAGGATCACTAGTGTCCCAGCAGCATCAGGGCTGCTGCCCGGGTCCGCTCCTGCATCCAAGTATGTCTCATGAACACGACAGTCATCCATGGATTTAGGTAATTGCAAATGTAATGTATACAATTTCTCTGTGCAGTACACAGATATGAACTCCTCCAGAAACATCTTTATCTTTGGATTTTCTGTATTTGCTGGCCTCACCGTTCCCAACTGGGCAAGCAAAAATAGTACACTGCTGGAAACAGGTAAGAAACAACATCAGAAGCATTTTCTATAGCATAAAACGGGAGCAAAGGCTGATCCAGAGAAATCTTTTAAAGTGCAGTTTTTCCTGGTAAAACCCGGAAACCTCTGCTTTGACTGTTGCCTATTTCTTTCTGGGAGGGCTGTTCTTGCCCTTTGCTCTGATGCAGAGCTCTGGTGTGGAAATCTCCGCTCTTGATCAGTGACTGCGTCTCGCCAGATTCCTGTCAGGCTAAGGATTGCAGAGCTCATCCTTGGGACATATTCCCAGGATGGGGCTTTGAGCAGGAGAATACTCCAGGGCTGAATCCTGATCAAGAGCTCGGTGAATGAGGCTTGCTTACACGCTCATACACAATACATCTTTGTGCTTCCAAAACACAAGAGCAGACTCCTCTACTAAATTCCATCGACTTCGCTTTATTGACATTTCCAGTCCTCCAACAGTTATGCCTTCATTGTGTCTCGTGTGACTAATGTGTTTGGCACAGAGGCCGTAGTGTCCTCTCTTAAGGTATATAAGGTGTACTGGGTGAGCTGTTGAAAGAGCTGGGCCCACAAATTACAGAGTATATATAGATGGTCTATCAGATGCTCAGTGCCACTGGGCTTGCTCATATCTATTAGCCCTCACAGAGAAACATCACACCAGGTTAACTTGTGGTGAAATCCCATGCTAAATATACCTTATACCTGTATTTCTTTGGGAACTGAAGCTCGTGTTTTTGTAGGGAACTGCTTGGTGTTATGTCGTGGAGGTGCAGAAAGTGCTTGGAGCTGAACGCAGCTTTTTCTGGGACAGTGCTGTGTGGTCTGCATTGTTAATAGGGTCTTAATGTATTTATGAGTCATCTCCGGCTCACCGGCAGCTGGGTCAGTGAATAATTAGGCAGAATAAAACTGTAGGTCTGAAACTGGCAGTGAGATCAATCTCCCTTGCATTGCTAAATCTTAAGCCCTGCTTTGGGATTTGCAAGTCTTGTCGAAACAAGCATGCAGCTTGCAGCCTCTTGGCACCGGGTATGTTGCTGGTCAAAACACTTGTCTCTCTGCACTACTATCCAAAGCTTTGTCTTTCTGCTAGGAATCATCCAGGTGGACCAGGTGATCCAGGTGCTTCTCACCACTGGCATGTTCGTGGGCGGACTCCTGGGGTTTATCCTTGATAACACCATTCCAGGTAGGATTTGCTGAAATGAGCTGAGCTACTAGTTTGTGCCTGCCCTGGCGTTTGTTTCCTAGTATTTTTTGTCTTCATGACTACTGGTATATGGGTAGGAGTTGTGCTAGCAACCATGAAAACACCATGTGACTGAACTCCTCCCGGAGAGGGGTAAGGAACAGGAGACATCACCGAAATGGTCTCTGGCGGGAAAACAGCAGCTTATCAGCAACTAACTCAGTTTCCAGAAACAACCCGGTTTAAGGAAAAGGTTTATTTGGGAAAAATGTCTGTTAGGGAAAATGCCAGCCTAGAGCCACCGTGTTGCTGGTTGAAAGGAGAGAAAAAGGCAGCTACAAGTGGAAGGAGCCACTGTGTGCCTCCTTATGAGGCCTAAACCTGCAGCTAAACTGGTGCCCCAGCAGTGGAAAGCACTAAGAAAGGCTGGTAACCAGAGACAGGAGACAGCACCTGCGGTTGGTTCTCACAGACAGCGAAGAGCCTCTGATTTTCATTGAGCCTGGGGAAGGATGGCATAAGAATAGGAGAGGAAACCTTCTTTTCTGCTACAGAAAAAGAGCAGGAAGGACACTCTGTTAACTATATTGTGTTTCCATTTCAGGCTTCTTGTAATGCCAATATCCTTTTGGCTCATTAATTTTCTTGTAGCCCTTAATCTTTAACTTCTCCGGGCAGAATTTACAGGTGTGCTCACTCCCTTTCCCAAGAGGGACTCGGCCGCTGCAGCAATTACACACACTTAGCAATTCCTTGGCTGGGGTAAACACCTGTGACCAACTATTAATTGCTAGTTAAACCTTATTCCCCGGCTCCTCAGTATCTGGGCAGTTAACATCCAGCCTTGATATCCTAGCACTGTATGACACCCCTCCTTTGAACAGTTCTTGGATGCCCCATGGCTTGTGAAAACCTGTCTAGTTATACTCAATTCCCATGGAAAGCAGTGGAGAAGCCGGCTTATCTGGAAGCTGTTGGAAGAAGATGGGTATTGTCTAAAAGCTCATTAGTGAATTTTTGTAAAGAGCTTTGGAGCTAGAAGGGTTTAAGTGCAAGGGATCTGTATGTTGGGCTGGCTTTGCTGGGATTTGAGAAGTGGGTGTGAGACACCCGCTGGTTAAAACACAACAGTCTCATTTTTGCTGTTGCAGGAACACAGGAGGAGCGAGGGCTCCTGGCATGGAAGAACAGCCACAAGGGAGAAGCGGACAACCCCCAGCTCATTTCCAAGGTCTATGATCTTCCGTTTGGAATAGGCACCAAATACTGCGCTGTCTCTTGGTTCCGCTATCTCCCCGCTTGCCCCAAAAGACTACCTGGCAGCAAGAGAATGGATGACCTGAAGGCTGCTGGACAGGAAGGTGGTGTTAAAGAAAGTTCAGAAAGAGATGCTGAGATAGGTGCCGATACAAAGATATAAGCACCTGGCCTGCAGGTGAACTCATCTGAAAAGCGTGTCTGCAGCCCCCATCATTTGAACATGAGCTGGCAGCTGTTAGAGGCTGGAGCAGGAGAAAAATAATGTCTTTCTCTTCCCAGCTCTACGCCCTGCACCACTGGTGACACCGAGGGATTCATTTCCCTCCTCTCTGCTGCTGCCTGACCACCTCTAGGAAGAACATAGTCCCTCTTTGGGGAACACCAACACCCAAGAAATGCCTGGGAAAGATGTTCAGTTTCCTTCCTTGCACTGAGCCTTGGGGACTCCAAGGAGCCGCTGTTTAGCTGAAGCAGAGCTCTTCCTGTCCCCTATCCTGGCTGCTCAGGGGGCCACAGGAGAAGGCATCCCCCATGTGGGCCCTGTGTACCACTGTCAGGCATCCCTTGGGCTCAGGCTAATCCCCACCACCTTAAAGATGTGTAATGACAACACTCACCTCTCAGCTCGTGCTTTATGTCTCATCCTGACCAAGGGGAAGGAGCTGGCACCTTTAGGTCATGACTCATCTCGTTCCATATTCCCATAATTTAAAGTCAGTCAAATGAATGTTGTTGTAAGAGAGGCATCTAAGGTTAATGGCATGGATTGTCTTCTGAATGTGCCTCTCCCACCTTAGACCACAGAGGGAATCTATAGACCTTATGTAGGTTCTTGGCCCAACAGAAAAACCCAGCTTCACTGAAATGAATCCCATCTGGGGTGCTGAGAGCGGTCTCAGGGTAGCCAGCTTCCCCAGGGCACCAAACCCTACAAAGATGAAGGAATCATCATCAAAGGTGAAGGATAAAACTCTTCCGCTCACAATCGCTGCTACTGCTATGTCCTGTGTCCCCCCTCACCATGCCCGTTTGGTCTGGTGTGGTGACTGTGCAGTGACAACCACTTCTCTGGAAAATGGTTTGCAGATTCTTGCTCTTTTCCATTATCAGCAGAAACAGCCTTAACCTATATGGCCATATGTAATGTGGTTGCACGTGGTGCTGGTTGCCAGTGATGTGTAATAACATTCTTGCTGTAGCATAAACTTGTGTTTCCTACATTGAGATTTATACTTAGATATTTTGGGAGAAAAGTAAATAAAATGTACAGTGTAATATTTCTCAGGGTGACTGGCAGGTAGTATTCAAAGAATCACAGAGTAATTCAGTTGGAAGGGACCTCTGGAGGTCCTGTTAGACCAGCTTGCAGAGGATTGTGTGGAGCTGAGCTATGGATGGAGACCCATAGCCTCTTGGAGCAGCCTGTTCAGTATCTTACCATCCTCATGGTGAAAAGCGTTTTCCTTCGTGTCTAACTGGAATCTCTAATGCTTCACCTTGTGTCCATTGCCTCTTGTCCTGCCACTGTTCCCCTCTGAGAAAAGTCTGGCCCCATCTTCTCTGTACCCTCCATTGGACACACAGCTGAAGGCTGTGATATGATGTCCCCTTCACCCTCCCATCTCAAGACTGAACAAAACTTGGGTGGTTTCAATGAAAAGCCTTTATTCCTCATGCCTATTACAGTCCTGCTCTTTAGTCCCATCCTGCAGCTGTTGTGTTATGTGGCTTGGTTTTATCATTAGGGGCATATTGGCATCTTAGATCAATTGTGTGAATGTTGGGATCTTAATGGAGGAAAAAATATGTTATGAATTGTTGCTACTGGCAGATTGAGGTGCCTTCACTGAAAACTGTGAGGTTTATGTCTTTGGGAGAAAAAATTATTTGCATGTTTAAGTATATCTGTTCCCTCCACCCCAATTTTACAGAGATGACTAGTCCCAGGCATCTCAGCTCTGGTATCTTCTTCATCCTTCACAACCTTGACTACATCTCTAAGCTCATTTAGAGCCAGCTGATGCTCCCAGGGGATCTAGCAGCCAAACCCATGGTCTTGCTCATCAGACCTCTCAAATTTAGTTGTGCTGTAGTACATGTGTGAAAGCAAGTTGTTAGTCATCACCCTGTTCCCGTATCCGGTACTGAAGCTGCCAAGCTGCTGCTGGCCAGACCCACCACACACTGGAGGAGTTGTTTAGATGGGAACAGGATACACAGCTAATGCACAAGGTACACCAGCAACACCATGAGGGCCAAAACCTAGCCTTCAGCTGCTCCCTCTTCCACGTGAGACTTTTTCCTTCGGTGCTACAGTTGGGATCCTCACATGGAAAAAGTGAGGTGGGAAGCACAACCAGGGAACCCTCGGTAATTTTCCTGGTTTTGTGTCAGCTCTGAGGAGGCTGCAGCCCTATGTCTTTTTGCTGGTCCTTGTAGGACACGTTAGGATGCTGGCAAGTGCCAGAGATGTACATATGCTTTAGACTTGTTAAAAAACCCCAACGTTGGTACAGGTTGCCTACAAAGATCAGTCTTCAAATGGCTTTTTGTTTCCCCACCCCAAGGATGGAGAACATTGCTCATCTGTTGTGCTGTCCTCCTGCATGCCCAGCCTGCTGTCCTGTCTGTGTGTCCCCATCTTGCTTTTGGCTTGCAAGCTCCCTGGAGCAGAGCTGGGCATGACTCTACAGCTCCTGGCACCAGGGGGCCCAAAACCCCACTGGTGGCTCATTCATTACCCCCGTCACATCTGATGGCCCAGGAGGTGCAACGAGCTGTGTGGGGTATACTGGTCTGGGGCAGCTGTGTCTCCTCTTGGCAGTTTTTCAGAAGCTGTTTACATCCCTATTTCAAGCTCAGGCTCCTAAACGTCCTTTAAATTTCCCCCCTTTGGTGTGTTTGTTATGTATTTATGAATTACCCTTTTATCTGCCTCAGGGGGACATTGCCAAATTTTAAAATGAAGTCGGCAGGGGTGAGGCTGCGGGGCCACCGCTCCTCCCAGCTGCGTGTGGCCACTTGAGGTTTGGAAACAGCTTTGGCTTTGTGCCGCAGCAACACATGCAGCTTCTGTTTATTTGCTACTTAATGAAAATAAATGAAAAGCAGAGGATCCTCAAGAGTAAAACCAAACACTTGAGGGCTGTTCTGGATTGCCTGGAGAACAGCCAGCTACCTGTCAACTGTATTAGCCTTTGTGCTACTGTGGAGTCCTGAGAGCAGCCAGACTTACCGAGTTCAGCCAGGTGTGGGGACACCCTGCCTGCAGCTCTGCAGAGGGGCAGGCAGCTAATTGGGAAGTCCAGGCAGATGCTCCTGCTGTTCTGGCCCAGGTGATGGGTAGCTGTTTGTACCTAGGTGCGCTGGCTCTAGAACAGCTAATCAGAGGCTTATTATCACAGCTTTCTCACAAGAAGACGTGACCTCGGCAGTAGGTTTGCCCTGTGTTATGATCTCTGTGTCTAAGGTGAGGGGCTGCCACGCTGTAGCACAGCTGTAATTGATGGACCTGCTCTGCCCCCTTCAGCTTGGTCTGCCCAAGCCCCTGCAATGGCTGCACTTCCACTGATGCTTTCATGTTTCCCCTCCTCCCACCCCGCTGACTTTCTGTCACTAATTCCTCCCCACCACCATACCCCGGTAGCTTGCTAGCCTGCATTTTCCAGAATTTTTCTGGAGTTATTATTTTCACATTACCTGAACATACCTGTTGTTCCACATTGATGTTCAGGCCAGTCTTAACCTAAAATTCTACAGTGGAAGCATCAGAAGCTCTGACACGCGATGATCAAGGGAATGCATCCATGCAGTCTATGGTGTCCATTCAAAACTGTCTCCTCTGGTAGGTGGCAGGCTTAAAGTCATTTGAAAAGGAAATATTCTGCTGCTTTAACTTCTGTCCTGTACTGGCCTTCAAAAGGGTGGGGACAAAAGGCTAATAAGAAAAGGTTGTTAATCCTTGAACATTATCTACTCCCATGGCTGTCCTACGATACATGCCAGTATTACCAATTAATTACTAAATCAGCTGATGCAGTAATTAAGATGGACGTTGTGAAAGAATTATTAATGTAAAAAAACCTGAACAAATGTTGTGTGGCAAATGGAACTGGAGATGAGAGAAGTCTATAAGATTTCTAGGGCTAAAAGCTTGTAGAAAAAGTAGCCTCTACACTGAGAAAAACTAACCTATTTCCCCCCACAAAACTACAGAATAAGAAAACACAGGCAGAACACCTAATGCAAACATTTGCTACTCTAGCTACGTATGTGTATGTCTTGTACTAGCTAAAGGAAACAACGATTTAATCTTGGATCCCCTGCAAATTCTGTACATGTATTTCAACGGGGACATGTCCCAAAATCTACACTGCCCAGGGGATGCACATCCTTGGCATCATCCAAGAGATGGAAGAACCTCATCTCACTCTCTGTGAGGAAATCCTTCTTTCTTTGTCAGCCTGAGCTGAAAAATTGTACAGGAAAGTCATCACTGCCAGGCTGCAGGGCACTTTGAGACTTTTGCAGGTTGCAGTTTGAGATCTCCTTCATATGGGGGTGCGTAGGCTGTTACTGGTGTGACCTCTCTGGAGGTCTTCACCAGTTAATGCTGGGCAAGATCACCTAACTGTATGTGCCTCAGTTTACTCGTGAAGTGAGCTTAAACATTAAAAAACAATAGACAAGAGTATTTCTTAAGATTTTATAAATATCTACAACCTGGAACTCTTAAAGGTATAAATTACTCAACTGATATATCAAGAAACACTGATGAGGGAATGGAAAGTCAACGGTAACAAACCACTTTTAACACAGTGTCTCCGCACTCTGCTCAGAGAGGTGCTTCACCAAAAGAGGGGCGGTCTCTTCAAGCCTGGTGTAGCTGGCAACGCTTGGCAAAACATTAGTAACCAGAGGTGCTGTTCAGAAATCTTCATCATCGAAGGTCTCGGTGCACCTCAGCATCACAGTCTCATAATCGAATGCAAGATCTTCTTCCTGAAAGGCAACCCCCCCCTCCAGGTCAAAAAGGATTAAAAAAATCACAGGAGTTGATCGTGTGTCAAATATACAATGGGTTGGTCAAGTGCTGGCGTGTGTCAGCTCATGCACCTTGAGCCCCCCTTCCTCTCTCAATCAGCAACCAGCACTTCTCAAGTGCCTAAGGTGCCTGGTGAAGAGCGGCTCAAATTTTCAATCGATTTCTCTCTAAAATCCCAGGGCTCTACCCTGTGTCTATTTACATCACTTAGGCAGCTGTTACTGACCATGGTAGCAAGTGGGTCACACAGTCACAGAACAGGCCCTTCCTGAGAGAGCTTGCTTGAGCCCTAGATTTCTACTGACTTCAGGCTTCTTTCAAGAAGAGAAGGAAATGGTCATCTCCTTCAACAGCTTACAGAGAATTAAGTGGCTCTTGAGAAATCACAGTCTAGGAGATGAAAGTGTTCATGCCTGCAGTCCATCTAGTCCACCTTCTGCACTGATGCAAGACTCTTTAGGGCAAGACTGCTTTTAAAAATAGGTGCTGTTTAAAAAATGTATAGCTTAAGGAGTACTAAATCCTACTTGCTTGTCCAGTGACTCATCTAAAATCCGTCATTTTAAAAGAAAGTGTGCTTTTGAAGATGTAAAGCTGCTCAGTGCTATTTAGAAAAAACCCACTGACTTTCACTTAGATACTGTAAAACCTTTGGACCTCAACCTAAATTAACTCTTTACTGCCTTTGCAGCTAAGCATCTCTTATGATGTGACCTTAAGACAACAGCTCTTGAAAAATGACATGCTTGCTTAACTACTCTCATGCCTACAAATCTTTTTCTACCACCTAGCTTCCGTGATCCTGTTCTCATTTTGGGGTCACTGTCCTTTTAAGAGCCCTCTCTTTTCTTGACGAAATTATTTCCTCCCTCCTCTTGTCTGAGACTTTCTCAAGCACTTTATACCAGTGGGGTGCATGCCCTGGGCAGCCTCGAGAGCCAGGGCAGCAGCTCAAGAGAAGCTGCACTTAGTGGATCTGTGACTATGAAACAGTGACCATACCCAATCCCACAACAGTACTTTGTACCCGGACAGTTAACCAGCAATGGCCCAGCGTAGCACTGGCGTGTAATGACCAGCAATAAAACCTGTCACTTCATCAGCTCTGCAGATGAAAGGAAAGGTGACCACAGGCTACATTTCGCATTTCAGTTGGGTGCACATCACATGCCTTGCCTTGGTATTGTACCTGACACCCACCTCTCTATCTCAGAATCACAGAATGAATGATACGGGGTTGGAAGGGACCTCTGGAGATCATCTAGTCCAACCCTGCAACCAGAGCAGGTCCACCTAGAGCAGGTTGCACAGGAACATGTCCAGGTGGATTTTGAATGTCTCCAGAGACGGAGACTCCACCACCTCTCTGGGTAGCCTGTTCCAGTGCTCTGCCACCCTCAAAGTAAAGAAATTCCTTCTCATGTTTAGATGGAACTGCTTATGTTCAAGTTTGTGCCCGTTACCTCTTGTTCTGTCACTGGGCACCACTGAAAAAAGACTGGCCCCATCCTCCTGACACCCACCATTTAAGTATTTATAGGTGTTGATCAGATCTCCTACAAGGTGTGTGCACAGTGCACCAGGTCACCACTTTATCATTGGGATAATTTATCTCAGCACTGCCCAAGCTCCCAAAACTGTAGCACTTGCACAAGTACTACATAGAATCATAGAATGGTTCGGGTTGGAAGCGACCTTAAAGATCACCTAGTTGCAACTCCCCCCTCCTTGCCCCCCCACCCTGCTCTGGGCAGGGACACCTCCCACTAGACCAGGTTATTCAAAGCCCCATCCAGCCTGGCCTTGAACACCTCCAGGGACAGGGCTTCCACAACTTCTCTGCTCCAGTGTCTCACCACCCTCACAGTAAAGAATTTCTTCCAAATATCTAATCTAAATCTCCCCTCTTTCAGTTTAAAACCATTACCCCTCATCCTATCGCTACACTCCCTGATAAAGAGTCCCTCCCCATCTCCCCTGTAGGCCCCCTTCAGGTACTGAAAGGCCGCTCTAAGGTCTCTGCAGAGCCTTCTCTTCTCCAGGCTGAACAACCCCAACTCTTCATCATCAAGGGAAGGGGAATGTTCTCCAGGGGTTGAGTCAGCCCCATGTGGTAAGGAGGAAGGGCTCCTTTCCCTGTCAAGTCCAGGAGCCTCCAATGCTCTCAGCAGCCCAATTTCTGGGGTACGGTGTGTAGCCTAAATTGAGTTCTCTGCTGCTGCCTGCGCTGGTGTGTTTCAAGCTAGCTAGAACCTCTCCTGGCCCCTGCTCCGCAACCACTTCCGTAACTGCTGCAATCTGTTTGCTTTGAGATGAGAGATGAATTTCTGCTCTCAAAACAAAAAATTACTGTCAGTTGTATTCTTTTTTTTTTTTTTTATCTTGGCAGGACTCTCTAGATGCACTGCACTGCAGTTATCTAAACCAAAACAGATTGTGACCTTCCCATTATCGGTACTCTCTAGCCTGGGTGATTTCTGCTCAAACTCCTTTTTTATTGTCTTATCACAGACAACTCAAAGTTCCTGCATAAAAGAAGAGCACGCAGCCTTTTATTTCCTTTTGGATCCACAGAGCTCAGTCAACTGCCAATTTTCAGTACTTCAGCTTCTTTTGCTGTCTGTCCTCCCATCATTCCCATTCTCCTAGTCTTATTTCAAATGTCCCTCTTTAAAGCTTTAAAGAAAAAAAGGTGGTCCCTTTTTAAAGTGACACTATCTCTTCTCATACCACCTCATCTGGGAGCTGAGATGGACGTGGGCTCACATATAAATATGCAGCATCAAGCAGAAGGACAAAATGGGACCAGCTAATGCTGCCAGGCATGACATTCATAAAAGAAATTTAAAACTGGAAAATACCCTATCTTGCCTAAAGCTTTTCTTTCTTTTCTAGATGTGCTCAGTTCACGGTCATTTACATAAACACAGGAAGAGCTCTGCTCTTATGAAGAACATTGCTATTCACAGACTAAAGAGCTGCATATATCAGTCCCTGGTCTCTGACAACAGCCAGGAGTAAATGTTTAGACAAAAAGCAGAAGAATTATGCATGCAGTGTGCTCTGTTCCACAGTATATGCTCCCACATTATGGCAAACTCTGCTGTGAGGACCTTCTGAGCTGGAAATTGTATCTGGACCTTCAGATTTAGTAATTGTCAATGGACTGATGCCCCAGGAGTTAAATCTGGTAATTTGCACACGCAAGTATTTTTTTAATAGGTTGTTTGTTCATTTCATTGAGTGCTTTCTAGTTCTTCTGGTGTTAGACACAATGAATAATCATTCTGTGTACCAAGTCCACACCATTTAGGATCAAAATTATCTCACCATACCCCTCAGTCTTTTTTGCGGAAGAGTCCTGCTCTAGTAGCTCCTGTTTAATGCCTTTTGCTGTGCCTGCTGCCATTCCCTGCACCTCTTCTAGTGCTACGGTCTCCATGAGATGGGGGGAACCACATGGCACGCAGCAGTCACTATGTGATAGATTCAGATAGGGGAGGAACACTAATTTCTGTTTTGTTTTCTGTCCCAGTTACCCCTCAACACAAAGCATCTGCTCAAGTAACAGCTAGATGATAGAAAATAGCAAAACAGTGGCTACTGTGGAGGTACAATTGACTCTGAGCCCAACCAAGCGTGCTCTGGCTGAGGGACATCTCCCTTTTGGTCCTCCCCCCATGTGCAAGCTCTGAGCCACCTCCTTGGCAGGAGGGCAAGACAGGGAGGAACACTGCAAACACAATGACTTCTGGCTCAGGGAATCTGCAACAGCAGGCTGAGGTCAAGAGGCAGCTCAGCAGCTGTTTATCAGCTCTTTCAAGAACACAAATATCCTACTCCTAAGGCCTGCCAGCAGAGGGCTCAAGGCAGGGCACCTGGCACCCAGAGAAGCAGAAGGTGGTCCTACTGTCCTACTGAGCTCAGAATGAAGTGGCTGGGGGGTTAATGGGGAACTACAAAGTGAGTTTCATCTGCTCAGATGAGATCACTCAAGCTTTTCCGCATGGAAATTTCATACAAACAATAAAAAAAATAAATTCCTCATGTCATTTGCCATTTTGAGTAACACTGTAAGCAGTAATAACCCCTTACACTTTGCCTCTTACATAGGCAATCCTACTGACCTTTTGGAATGACACAACTGAATCAATGAACTCTAAGTTCTTATTTGTAATGATTCTGGACAATATGATCAGAAATCCCTTTCTGACAATGACAGAAATAAATTGCTCCTTCTGTAAGGAATCCTTTGGCAAAGCTTACCTGGCAAAACTGTGTATTAGCAAAGAAGAGGCTTTTTAGAAAGTCAGTGATCTGCATATATAGTCTGTGGTGATCCTCTGGATTTTCAGAAGTGCAGCTTGCAAACGCTGAACTGAAAATGGAACAAAATACTATATTTAATTTCCTGTTTCTTTATTTCTCTTCCTACTTACTTTCTCTCCTCCACATTTTACTTACGAACTAAGAAAGATTCAAAATTTTTCAAGGTGATTTTGATATTAAAGACAATAGCCAAGCAAGACAGGGAGGAGTGGAGGTGGACATATTGAAGAGATACTGTCTAACAAATGCAAGGAATATCTGTAACAACAGAGAACAGCAACACAAGAAACCAGTATCACAACAAAGAGATCCACTGAGAGATGACAGCTGTAGTAGCACTGTTTTGGGGAAAAGTACATATCCATTATAACAGAGAGCAACAATAGTTTCTTGGTAGTGTATTTTGTAGGGTTCTTCAGAAGAACAGCTTTGACTTCTTTGGTAAAGTTCTTGAGAATGCAGTAACATGTGTCCATGAAATGACATATCAGCTATCAATGGCAGGTTTGTACTCAGATAACATTGGCAAAAAGCTAAGATATTCATTCTGGACCTCACCTCTATATTCTCCCCGGGATTCTACAAAGTTCTGCCATCACGTCTCCGTGCAGATTTACAAGGCAGAGAGTGACAGGGAAGAAGGGAACAGGGTAAGTGTTGCCTAATAAAATACTAATCTAATTTGGGACCTAAAACAGATTGCAAAGATGATGGCCATACATTGCAGTATTAAGGAATACTTAATCTTATTTTAAAAGCAAACAGCAATTGTGACCTAATAAATGTTACTTAATGGAAATGTATTTGTTAAGCTTTATTATGTATTGAAGCATATTCTGATCAACAGACAAAACAACCTGATTTCCATTCATTCTGTTCCGGAAGTGCAAGGTGGAATGGCAGTAAAAGACAGAAAGAGATTCACACTAAAGAAATCTCTAAATATGGAAAAATAAGTAAAAAAGGGGATTTAAAAAAACAGGTTAAAACCACTACTTGCAAAGGGAAACAATCCTAACGAAGACTAAACAGCAAGAATTCATAAAAGACGAGTCATAATGTGATTTTCCTCTTGAGGAAAGCAACTCTTTTCTTTCGTTGGTCTACTGGGAAAAATCAAAAGCAGTCCCAGCTTTGTATCTGACATGTTCTCTTTTAGGTAACTTATCTGACCTGCAGAGGAAAGATATGTTATTATTTAATAGGTCTCATGTTTCTTTGATGTCATTTGTCATAATTGTTCAGGCCAACCACACTTTAGCTTGATCACCTCCTTGTGATTGAATTAGGGTACTTGAAAAAAACAAGGGAGACATGTTTAAAAATGATCATATTTGTCTCATCAAATGAGAGTACAGTTTATGATTAGCTGACTTATCCAGGGAATCCCCTTATGGTCCTCATAGACCTGGTGAGTGGGAGAGAAAAAGAAAACATTACAAATACTGTGATTTGAAAAAATGGAAAGCTATGCAGAGTGGTAAGGAAAATCAGAAGGGCCCCAGTTATCCTGAAGTGATGGGGTACTCTTATTAAGTGATTCTTACTAATTCTGCCCTAAATGCCTATTAATCATTTCACTTTTGCACCTTAAGAGACAGTATTATTGTGAGCACATTTGCTAGAGGCTGCTATTCTAGCCATTTACTAAAAAATTAGGCACAAAAAAAAGGAAGGTAGGCTATTGCTCCACAGCAAGCTTGCTGTGGAGTATTGACAGTGGGCTATTAACTTATTCTGTCCAGCAACGGGTGGTTTTGTAATTTACCTCTGGATAGACATTCCCTGAATCTCACTTCTGTCAAGAAAACCAGCAGCAACATCAAACGCATCTTCAAACATTACCTATCAGAGAAAACACTTCAGATGTCAATGTATCCAGCCATCTAAAAGTTTTACCTAGGGCATCATTTTTAATAATTAAGTCTTTAAAAGCATGCGTTTCTTTCTTTCCATTTAACAGGTATGTTTACGGCTAGAGTAAACCATGAGGCTTTTGTGGAGACAAGAATAATAAGGAATAACTATATTTCATGACTAGGAACACAAGGTTAGTCCATTCCCTTATGCCTGTGCTTCAACCTCTAGGAATTAAGACCTAACATTACATCTCCACCAAAATCAGTAAAAAAAACCATTGATTGTGTCAGTGCTTTAGAGACTTGGCTGTGGCCTGCTGCTTATGGCTAGAGATCTCAGCTGTACCAGCCAGTCTCCCCACATCTGATTCCAGTGTGCGACCTGGCTTAGGAAGGAGCTTGGATGCTCCCAGTGACAGACCGATAAGCTCATTAGTTCACTCTGCCATCATGCAGTTCACACATTCGCTGTGCCAGAAAGTACTGTATATGCCACCTCCCCAGGACGCTTCCTAAGGAGGTCAGCAACATGAGTTGTGTCCTGAGGCTCAAAAAGACACCTGTCCCTCCCTGGCAGCTAATAAAATTACACACATGTCTTTGAGCAGCTAGTTGCTTAAATAATCAGTGCTCCAGGAACAGCTCACGAAGAGTTGGCTGTTATTTCATCTCTTTTTCCCAATTGTCCTGGTCTACGACTTCTTGGCTCTGCAGAGGTGCATGGCACAGTCATTAGCCCTGTATCACTGGAACTGGTCTACACCAAGCACTTTGATGAAAAAAAAACAAAACCCACACCCATCCCAAAACACAGCAGGCCTTGGCAAACTCGGTATTTCTTCTGGATATAGCTCATTTGTGCTCCTTGGAGAGTTTGCAGAGCACAGCAACTGTATAATTCTTGTTCTTTCCCCCTCCCCCTGCAGCAAGTTAGAGCAAATTTGACTGTTACTTAGCACAGAAACTCTCCAGGTCAGTGGAGACTAGCAGGATTACTACCGCTGCACTCCTATAGCTTGCTGTGTACCTTACCAAGACAGAATTTGGTGCAGACATTTACTCAAAGACTGCTTATTGTCTCCACTTATGCATTCAAGTGGTCTTGGGAAAGCTTAATTACAACTACTGTATGTTTCCAATTAAAAGCTGCAGAGTCAACTAACAACTGAAGGCTTGGAGTTTCAGAGGCAGATGATGTGTGTTACTCAGCACTTACTTCCTCTGGTGTGGAGGCCGAGGAACCACTGGCTTCCTCACTGTTACCTTGGCTGTCCCTCACACTACCTTCAGTGAACGCCGGCTCTTGGCAAGCAGCCTTAGGGTCCTCGAGGAAATCTCTCTGGCTACAGTACTGCAAGATGCTGTCTCTCCTTTCTTCAGAAAGCTCTTGCCAGAGGTGGGAAACAGCTGTGGAGACCTCAGGAAGAGGCACCTCCTCAGTACAAACAATTTCATGCTCTATCAGCAGGTCCACTGTGTGCTTATAAAAATACAGGTATCTGTAATGAAAGGAAAGGGAGCATCTCTTAAGAGCAGGCTATGAGGCAGCCACTCTACTGTAAATCAGCAGGAGACTGGGGAGTAGCTCCGATTCGCAACTAGTTCGCTGACTCCCCTCCCCTAAGGCCTCATACAATTACTGAAGGTTGCCCAATGCTGTTTGAAGATTTTAGCAACTCTGTCCTGCCAAAATTTCATCTGCGAAAGGCAGGCTCCAGCCCCAGCCTCAGCAGGACTGCCTCACAACAGAAGCTCCAGGCGCTGCAGGCTCTACTTGTTGCACAGGCAAACCTCATTCTGGCATTTAATAAATTTTGAGTTACTTGCCTTTGTATCCTGAGGCTTTTCCACTGCAAGTCACTTTTTATAGTTTTACTGGCATTGCACTACCCTTAAAAGCCTTGGCTGAGGTCATATCCCGATGTATTAAGTACTATACATACAGATAGAAAAAGACCACCCCAGGCCTGGGTGCTCTGACTTAAATAAGCATGGGAGCTCATTTCCTCAGCTTTACATCTGAGGAAACACATTCCTAAGACTGACTTCTATGCAGTGTCTAGTGAAACTGGTAACGGAACATAAGTGCCATAATTTCAATCCAGTGACTAAATCTCAGAACGAGCCCACTTCTTCTGTTAGCACTGTGTGGCACAGTGAACCAGGGATAATAATGTCTACTGGAAAGCAGCACTGAAGGTTATTTGACGTTAATTAAATGTTTAGAGCTTCTCAGATTAAAATAACAAGACCAAAAGAGTACAAACCAAGAGTTCTATAAACAGCAGTCATTGTTACTAAGTTTGGGCTCAAAATGATTCCTTGAATACATCCCAAATGAGCACATTTCTGGATTAACTGAACAGTATTGCATGAAAAAGTAACTCAAAGAGTTGTCTTTTTTTTTTTCCTTTTTTCTTTTTTTTAATATTTGTACCAGCAAATCAACATTGAAAATCTTAAGATAATTCTGCATATAAGCATAAAGATATTTAAACTCCAGTTTCCATACTCTGTAGTAGTTTCCACCATTGCTGGAGACAAAGTACCATAAGGGGAATAAGCGTTCTCATGTAAAGAATTGTCCTTACCAAGGATTCTGGATGTCCAGCTCCAAGCAAAGGATCTGGAATTTCTCAGAGAGAAGAATATGATTCACAACTAGACTGATTTGCTAAAGAAATTAAGCTTGAACCATGACTCAACTATTTTCTTCCCAGCTGGAAGGAGACAACCACATTTTGCACTGGACAGAGTACTGTGTAGTCCTACCATTGTAGCTCCTGCTGCTGGAAATGGAAAAAACCCAGCCCGTTGAAGCTCAAAGCATTTCTGATGCTGCCCAAATAACATGATTAGACAACCACCAAAAGGCTATTATTTTCTTTGCTGAAGAGTCCCTATTGTTTTATGCCTGTTATAGAAGATCATTTTTTGAGAAGAAACAGCTATGAACCAACTGTGGTCTGCCAGAAGACTGCAGGATAAATGCCAGAGTCCACACAGTACAGGCCCTGGTCTACCTTGCCAGTGAGGAAGGGGAAAGTCAGGAGTTTACAGCTCTGTGGTGCAGTCTTTGATGAAGTAGAGCTTACTTCCCCCAGAAAATCTTGATTCAGCACATTTCAAGGTCTTGTAAATAATACCTTACTACAGCCGCCCCTGAGTCTCACAGGAGCAAAAGCAGGAACGGTAGCAGGAGGCTGGTGCCATCTGCTGGCACAACTGCAGTCTCATTTTGATGAAAAACTCAATAATCCAAGGGAATGTTATAAATAAGCACCAGTTCAAAGCAAAAAAGAAGAAGAAACTGCAGAACTTTTTGTTTAGGCTGGTGACGCTGCGTCTCTCCTGCACCGCATCTTCTTAACTCCGAAAGGTTAGGGTAAAACAGACTGTGATTGATGGTACAGGATAGATTAGACATCCATATGTTTCTCAAGTCTTTATAATGAAATGATCATTTATCCTTTCAGAAAAGCAGAAAAACATGACCCCTAAGGACCTTCTAGTGCTATTTGACAGCAAGGGGAAGAACGTGATAAATAATGTACTCAGTCTTAAGATATCAATAACTTTGGAAAAAACCTGGTAATTTTACCATTACAATCCCAGATTAGAATCGACCCAGACCACTGACATGAGAACAGTCGTCTTTGATTTTTAGATCCTGCACCAGGCGCTGAGCTGATCCTAAAGGGGGTTACAGACTGGTACTCACTAGCTTTAAGTGTAAGTGTTTAGGTTCCCCTCCTCCCTGCCATGTTGCAGACATTTTGAGGAGCGCTTTCTGATTATTTTCCAGACCACCGCTATTTTGCACCCTGCAGACTGAGGACTACATGATCTTCCCTGGTTGCATCCAGCCATACCCTGCTCTGATCCCACAAAAAAGGTACTCCAAGCTGCCAGGAGCTAAGGGTCTATTTCTGGAAGGAGAAACAGTGCTCATGCGCCTCATAACAATGCCATTAGAGGCAGGATGAACATCACCGTGGGGTAAAGTATCTGCGTACCTCTGGCTCCTGCACCTCCTCAGAACAGCTAGACTTCTGAGAATTTAATCTGGTGCAGCAATTCCTACATTCCTAAAAATCTAACACCAACTTGGTAGTGGTACTGATGCACCTGATGGTATTTATGCACCTGCATAAATCATTCTGGATAAGGAACCTCTTATTCCACCTGAGATTGCCTGTTAAACTACTGTTAGCAGCTATGGTGCATCTTACTTCACAAGCCACCAGGACAGCGGTAAAGCATGGCCACGCAGGGACTGACACACCTGAAAGAACATTTTTTCTCTTTCTTGAGGATGGGTGGAAAATCCTCTGGGATTTTCCAAGGCCTGCAGAGCTGGGAGTCCATTCACAGGCAAGTTGCAGGTGAGGGACTTGTGAGGTGCTCAGCTTCATCACCAGCAGGGCCAAAGCTGCTGGCACAAGGCTTCTGCAGGGCAGATGCAGGCTCCGGCAGGGCTGCATGAATGGCAGCAACTGGATGCATGGTGTTAATACAAACAAATCAAAAAAACTGAAAACAACATGGGTTGCACCTACCGTTCAAATTCCACCAGATCTGGAGATGAAGTGTCTGGAGATTGGGTAAATTCTGGCTTCCCGTCCTCTTCCATTGTTTGTTTTTCACATTGAATCAAATACCAGACGGTAGAGTCACTCTCACTCACAGCTTCCAAGGCTGATGCAGTGCTGGAAAAAACACACAGGAAAAAAATCCACATGAACAACTTCTTAACTGGATTAATAAGGCCCTTGTCATGGTCACTCCAGAGTCCAGGGCCATTCTTCCCAAGTCAGCTTTCTCCTCCTCCATTTGCTTTGCAGGCAAACGAGGAGTCCTTGGTGGAGATGAGCTACATAGAAGGGAAAGGAAATAAAAGCACTGACTGGAAATGAGACCAACAACATGCCTAGAATGCTCATGCACTTTACGGGATTACAGGGGTCCAGGTGAAATCTCTTTCATCTTTTCCTCACGATGAAAGGCCTCTGCTTGGAAATTCAGTAACAATGACAAAGAGGTTCAGAGGTGCTGGGATAGAAGCAAGTGCAAACTATTAACATCCTTCCTTGATTGGTACAAGCCCTTACCTGTGATTGCTGAAGTGCCTCTTGACATATTCCTCCCTGACTTCCTCCAAGCCGGACGGGTTCCCATCCTCCAGACTGAAGGACTCTGTTGTCAGCAGAAAGGTTACTGTAACATCAGTGGAACTTCTGGCTTCCCTCTCAGTCTCAGCCCCAAACAGACTAATTTCAACAACTGGTCCCTCACAAGCCACAGCTTTTCATTAGGCAAAAATGATGCGAAAGGACAAACTTCTGCCTCTCCTACAATATAACTTGCATTATTGGGAGTTTATGATCATTGAGGAACTTGGAATCAATGCCTTCTTCCTAACATTGATCTGACAGAACTGATGGTGAGAACAACCAATAACCAAAGTCCAGGCAAGCACTAGTCAATACAGTATTTTGTGATTGCCATATAATGAGCAAATTGCATGTAAAAACCCTGGACAACCAACCTGTTGTTTCACAAGCAGTACCAATTCCCTATATACGCAAGTAAATGAAAGGGGAAGCTTACCTCCAAACTCCCCTCAACCAGCCTCACTGCTTGTGATCCCTTCAAATTTGCTCTGTCAAACTATTCCTCTACCCGTGACTGACTTTTACGAGTTATCCAAGGATGTGGGTTCAGAGGAGACTGTTCCTTTTAAGCATGGGACTCGTAATTGATGCAAATTATCGGAGGTGCAAGTTGCATGAATAGCAACGCTTTTTTTTTTCTAGCTGCCAGTAATACGGACACTTGAAGTGACCTAAAAATATGTCAAAGTCTCTACCCCATCAGCCCCTCATCCTACTTGCAGCCACTGGCGGCAGTGGCCAGCATCAGTGAACAGAGGGCACGCTGGCGAGGGTGTGAAGCCCCACAGCCGCAGCCCCCTCAGCTGCTGACAGCATGTGCTGGACCAGCGTGATGGGGCTTCGAGCAACCTGGTCTAGTGGGAAGTGTCCCTGCCCATGGCAGGGGGGCTGGAACTCGATGATCTTTACAGTCCCTTCCAACCCAAACCATTCTATGATTTTATGACCCAGTGTCGCAGGCGGTAACGGAGGAGTGCATGAAGACAACCCGCCACGTTGAAAGAAAACAAAACCACAGCATCTCTTTTACCCATTTCTGTTGCACTGTATTCTTAACTAGAGGCTTCCACTTCCTCTACCAGGAAACCCACGACAGCTTCTCTGTCCTTCTCCTTCACCTCACACCAGAGCCTGCTGAAGTTTATGCTCTGGCTGTGCTTAACTCACAACGCTGGGTGTTCCTGATGGCTGTGACTCCCACTGTGCCGTGTCGCTGCGGCTGGGAGAAGCACAATGTGACCCCAAGCATGCAGCCTGGGGACCCACGCCAGCCCCACACCTGCTGGGGGGTGAATCAGCAGCAGGGTGACAAGGGCACTCTGCCTGAAGTCCCTGCTGCCACGGGATAGCAGGAATTACTTGTTTCCTTCCTTCGCCTGCGCCGGGGAGGGGGTAGGAACAACTGAGAGTCAGAGGGGGATTTCTGAGGTGCAGTGCTTAGTGGGTCGAGACTTTCTTACTATCCCTTGTTTGTTGCTACAAAATAAAGCCACAGTTGGCTCTAATGCTTTATTGGGCCGAACCACGTACCTATCCATCCCTATTTAACCAATAAATGAAAAACAAGTCCAGGCACTCTCTGTCCGAGGCAAATACTCGCATACAGTACCTTTCATCTTCAGCAAAGAACCCAAGGTTCGCTCCAGCTTTGGGATAGATTTCTCAGCTCTACGCAAAACCTGATACTAAACATAAGAAGAAATCAGAACTGATTGCTCTCTGCTCTGACTAGATTCATGTTTTAAAACGCCTTGGTTGTTTCCTTCACTTTTCCTGAATTTTGACCTTCCATTATCTCGATGTCGCTGCAAAAACAACTGTTTTGTCACCAACTACCCTTATTCATAGGAAAAAGGGAAAGAACTAATACCAGAGCAAACTTAAATATGGAATATAAATATTTGGATGTATATTATGCAATACAATACATACACATAACACGTAGTCACACAGACATTTGCTACTTAACTCTGATCTTCTTTCATCAGCTACTGGTCTTGTTTGGATTGTTCTCTTCTTGGAGCAGGTCCAGAAATACTATGCTGTGAAGTCTTGTTGGAAGTCTACCAACTTTAGGCATAAGACTTTACTAATCATTTCCCATGAGAATTTTGCTGGGAGAAGCCTTTGCCATGTTTTACTCTCAGCTACACTGATGTACACTGGAATAACTTCACTGCTGCACATCATTCCTTCGTCATTTATAGAAAGCATAACTGAGAACATATGGCAGATGCATTTAAACATAGACATCTCAAAAATATGTCAAGATTTATGTGATCAGCGAGACCATCCAGAGTCACCTTAGAAAGGATGTCTACCTTGCAGAGCTCTCACACTGGATATTTTAGCCAGACACAAAGCACTGGGATTATGAGTGAATTTCTGTATTTAGGCTCTTGAAGATATTGAAATTCCTTGGTCTCCCAAAGTCACACCAGGGGGACATGTTACTATGAAAAAGCAATTTAAAGAACTGGTATGTGAAGACAGTCCCCTTAGACTAGACAAAACAAGTACCTGTTTAGTCTTGGCTTCCAAGATCAGGGTGAGCTCAGCATAACTTGCATCTTGTTCAGAACATGGCAAACTAAACTCTTACCTCAAACTGCATGAGAGGTAAGGGGCCCAGCAGAGCAAGCCCCAGAGAGCAGTATTTTGCATGTTCAGAGCCTGAAAGCCCTTTACAAGGACAATTCCTGTCCTAAACAGTCATTACCCTCTCCATTTTACAAACTGGAAAACTGAAAGTAATCAATCTAGCTAAATGAACCGGTGGCAGAGTTGAGGATAAAGGGACTCCTGATGTTTATTCCTCTGCCTTGAGCATGCTAATATCCATCTTTTCGGTAGCATTTTGGGTCAATTTCATCTTTATAAACAAATTCGGTTTGATTAAATAGTTTCTTAGTTTAGTAGAGACCAATAAACAGTCCTGGTGGCTGTTTTTTTCCTGACTTATTTTTCCAGAGTGTCTTGAAGACACTGTGCACCTCATAAGCCTGAATCAATTACTCCCTCCTCTATAATTTCTTCTGTCTCCGTAAACTCACTATTCTGAGTTAATGGCAAAATGCTATGAAACCAAGATAACTTCATCATGGGATCCTTTGGTTTGTTTCCAGAACACTATAAAGAAGCCGCAAAGCTATAACCAAGCTGCAAAAACCCTGTAAGAAAAGGGCGGATAAGGCACATGATAAACCCATGAGCCAGAGACTACAAAGCGAACAATTTGCTTACGCTGAGCCGGCAGCTTTAAAGTAAAAGGGATCCAGGAAAACTGCACACAGTGAAATTACACACACACTGGCACCTGTAAAGATACAGTGGTCACCCTAATAAACCTGGTTAAATTTAAACATATTCATGTAGACAAACACAGTCACTGCTCCGCACCTTTGAGGACGAGTTGCGTGACTGGGATAAAACCGCTTCCCTCAGGCTGCTGAAGAGTCTTGCCAGCGAAGCCCGGTGGTGTGCCGGTAACAAGCGTGGCTTTGCCACGTGGAGTTCCACCTCTTGCAGGTGCCTCAGGGGACTGGGACTCACTCTGGCACGTGGCTTGCTACGGTCTCCAGCTGTCTCCATCAAAAGCTGCAACGCAACGTTTATTTATACTGAATTAATACGTAAGAGAAGAAAAAGGAATCCTGCAGTGGACAGGCAAAAAGGGAAAGTTCAGGGTGACTGACAAGGGCACTCCAGCTCATTTTACCCTGGGAAATTAAGGAGTTTGAAATCATCCCCTTGCCTGAGGGATGCCATCCGTTAAGTACTGACTAAAACCTAATCTACCACTAACGACAGACTGAGCGGCATGAAGCACAGCCCAGCCAAGCCTCCCGCCTCTGGCACCCTTCCATTGCACCTGCAATGACCTGATGCTCCGTTTCCATGGTCTACCGAGGGCTTGGCATCACGCAGCGCTGAAGACCCCCTCATCTCCCCACGTTACTAAAAGACAAAACTTCTTCACAGCACCGCACTACTTTTTTTTCCCAATTAAGAGTGACACGAGAGCAGGACGGGACGCCAGACATACACGTGTGCGAGGGGGCCAGATCCACGCCCATCTGGGCCCGTTGCAGCCACTCCGCCAGCCTGACAAGAGTCCAAGGCCTGGGGAAGCCCTTCCCGGCGACGGAACCGACGCGCCCCGCCCCGTTACCGACGGCAAGTACAGCCTAGAGGGAAGGACGCTTGCCCCTACTGTTTCTTCTGCAGCCGGGAGAGGAAAGGCCGGCCCGTGGAAGCCCGTGGGGGCCCACACCGGACGCCTCCGCGGATCGACCGACCGATCGATCGAGCCCACCGTGCCCGGTCCGGTCCGGTCCCGTCTCGTCCCTCCCGCCCCGGCCCCCTCCCATGGCCGCTGCGCCCCTCGCCGCCGCGCCCAGCAACATGAGCCGCACGTGTCGGAGGGCCAATGGGGATGCAGCCGGCACCCGGCGGCGGCCAATCGGAAGGCGAGAAAAATGCGGGCCCTGCGCGCCGGCGGGGAGGTAAGGGGGAGGGGGCAACGAAGAGGCGGGAAAACTCGCCGTGGGGTGCGCATGTGCAGCGGCGGGGGACTGCGAGTCCCGGCGCTCCGTGCGCTGGGCGGGCGCGGCAAGGCATGCTGGGAGTTGTAGTTCTCCAGGCGTTGGGCCGTGCCACTTCGCTCGGGGCCGAGCGCCCCCGCCCGTGGGCGGGCGGAGCTGGCGGCGCCGCGGGGCTCCCATGGCGGCGGCAGCGGAGCGGACGGATGAGCTGGTGCGGGAGTATCTGCTCTTCCGTGGCTTTACCGCCGCTCTGAAGCAGCTGGACGCGGAGATCAAGGCGGACCGGGAGAAGGGCTTCCGGGTGAGCGGCGGCCGTATCCCCCCGCTTCCCGGTGGGGCGCCGGGCGCTGGTGCCCCCCGGAGAGGACGCGGTCCCCGGGCAGGCCGCGGGCGCCCCTCCGCGCCCCCGCTCCCGGGGCTGTGCGAGGGGAGCGGGCCGGGCGGTGGCGGGGCAGCTCTCGGAGCCCCCCCGGCTTCCCCGCGGAAGCAGTCCGCCCTAGGGGCGGCCGCCCCCAACCCGCCCGGGCTGGGTTGGGCGTCGGGGCCCGGCCGGCTGCGCAGGCGGGACCCCTTGGCATCCCCGTTTGTACGCGCAGCCTCTCGGCGGTACGGGGGGATGTCGGTCTTTATCCGGGGGCAGGCTCCCAAGCGGCGTTAGGGCAGGGCAGCGGCGACGGGCTCCATCCCCGCGTCCGCCCTCCCGACCGGGGGCCGCGGTTCCCGGCTCGGCCCGTCTCCCAAAACCGCCGTCTCCGGACCCGACGTCCGACCTGTAAAACCCCCGGCGGGTTCTCAGCTCCCTGCCGAGAGGAACGGAGGAGAGGGGCAAGGGCAGGGGCAGGAGGACACCTCTTTGCCTGGATCTCTTGTCGGTCATAAGACGTTTATCCAGCGGCTTTCCAGCTCTGCTCCTTGGCCTGGGTGTTTTAAGCACCGGCTCCCTTGCTACATGCAGGGGAATCGGTGCGGGATTTGCCAGCCTCGAAAATAGAGTTCCAGTGCTTTGTGCGAGCTTCGTGTTCCTCTAGCAGCGGTTCTGGGCACCGAATGTAGTGGTTTTGGGACAGTCGGATTTTTCTTTAGCCATCAGTACAACCTTTATAATTCGTAAAACACGTTGCTTTTGTTTTTAAAGCAGCAGCACTTTGCTAATGTTTAGAGATGGGCAAACAGTTGATTTAGTTGGGATAATGCTGTCCAAGACAAAATTAGGAAGTGACTGCCAGGATCAGAGACATGTTTCCTCTGTCTGTAGGAAGCCACGTTAGAGGCTGGATGATGTTCTAAGACCACTAACTGATGAGGGGGGAGCAAACCACATATTAAACAACTTTGGTAGTTGAATTTTGCATAGGGTGTGGATTTTTTTCCCCCTGATGCCTCTCTTGGCCAACAGAAATCACTGAACTAAAAAACTATTGTCACACCCCCGTTCTGCCTTATTCATATTGCAGAAATTATTTTCAAAGAGACATAATGACAAAAAAAATTGTTGCGTACTTCTGTACCTGCCTTGTTAGCAGATGGTGTTATTAAAAAGAAAGGTACTTAAAATTGTAGTACAGCAGATCTTTCTTCTTTCTGCTGGTTAAATACATTTTTTCCTTTTACTCTAACAATAATACTATTTTCCAGGTGCAGCACTTGAGTTTTCACCATTTAATCATATTGTTCTTGTTTCTTCCTTATCAACTGACTTTCAAAAGAAGTGGGAAGTTTTGCTTACTTGCAAAAACCCCCACCAGCTGTGTTTAGCAAAATGTGATCTTTTTCCCAAAATCTGTTGGCTCTGTTCTTTCTCTGTTTCTTTCTTTTTTTATTTGAAGGGTGCTGCAGAGTTGAAGAGTGCCCATACAAAATGCAGAGTGTTTCCCAGATTAGGAAAATACCTAACGCATAAGAGCTGGATTGTAGTAGCATTTGTGCAGTTAAAGCTTCTCAGCGTTAAGTTACAGAAAGTCTCTTGCGCCGGAAAAGCCTTCACGTGACTGTAGTCATCCCTGTTTTGCCCTCTTTAGGTGGATAAGATAGTGGACCAGCTGCAGCAGTTCGTTCAGAGCTACGATCTGGCCGCCCTGCGGGATTACTGGAGTTATCTGGACCGACGCCTTTTCAGCCGTTTGGAAGATGTGTACCGGCCGACAGTGAACAAGCTGAAAACCAGCTTATTCCGATACTACCTCGTCCATACCGTTCAGGTGGTGTTTGATTTTTAAGCTTCTGTTTTAAAAAGGATCCTGGTCTCTGCAACCGGAGCAATGAAATGCCCTTGTGAGCCTCTTGACGGGCCTGGTGGGTAAAGGATGAGCAATTCATGTGTCATGTATCAGGAGTGTAGCAAGGAGTCTGATGTGGACTCACATGACAAGCTTATAAGCAGGATAGGGAAGCTCGGGCGGGAGGGAAATGCGGTTAGCTGGGAGCGAGAGATCCACACGCGGACATGAAGGCAGGTTCCCTTCAGACAGGATGGCTGTTCTGCTGGCTCAGTCCTGCTCAGCCTCTGTTAATAACTTGGATACTGGGAGATATCACAAGGTTCATAAACACCAGCTCATGTGGCATTGCCATGAGGACAGAGGAAGGCAAGAACAGTGCTCAAGGCAATCTTCATAAGTTGAAGAAACAGGCAGAAAAAAAGCCCCAAGCGTCTGTATGGAGGTAGTAGTCGTCAGCTGCTCCTATGCAGAATAAAGAACGGCAGCAGTGCAGGGCACAGCATTACTGCAGCACTGAGGGCTGACAGGCAGGATTGTCTGTATTCCTTCCTCTCCAACCTGCTGGCAGGACTCATCCAGTCCT
This sequence comes from Limosa lapponica baueri, assembly GCA_002844005.1. NCBI lineage: Eukaryota > Metazoa > Chordata > Aves > Charadriiformes > Scolopacidae > Limosa > Limosa lapponica. The sequence continues at coordinate 127,371 of KZ505685.1, read as the reverse complement.
TCCAGGCACCGTAGTTCTTAAAGCATCAAGGCAGCTGGAGGGTCCAGAAGAAAAAAAGGTGACCCGAAGTTGGTGGAGTTGAGCTTTAGTTTCTAAGAGAGGGGAGAAGCGGCCTTCAAATCTGTACAAGGTAATGTGGGAGAGAAAATCAGTGAATGTTTTTTGCTTGCTTTGAATGGAACAGAAAATAATGAGCTTAAAATGGAGCAGAGGTTATCTTGTTGAAACCCTAGGAAAGTCAGTGGAATATACTCCACAGGGTGGGCTTTGGCAAACAGAATAGACAAATGCCTGTCAGGAATTCATGTTTCCTTTCTTACCATTTAGAAGCAATGTTTCCTTCTTGATTCCCTGACTGAAAATCTTAAATGATGGGGGTTGGTGGAGGAGTCAAAATCTAATGCACATTTCTGGAAGTGCATTTTCTCATGTTTTGTTTTGCCCTGTGCTTACCCCGAGGCATGACTGTCCTGTCTGAATAATGTATCAGAAGGAAATCTTTTCAGACTACATCTGCTGTAGTCTTGAGTAATTTGAAGTATACTTTAGTCCTGTATATGAACGCTCACGGCTTATGTCAGTGCACAAACTGCACTGGTTTAGCTGGAAATCAGTGTAAGTGATTAGTTTGATTTGCCTCAGCCTTTAAACAAGGCTGTGGTGACTAGTAAGAAAGTTGGATTAAGTGCATTTGTGAGCTTCTCCTAGTGCATTTGATATTCTTTTGTTCCTATGTGAATCTGTTAACTCCAACAGCTCTGTTGGGTGGTGAAAGTAGTTGTTAGTGTATTTGTAACAAGAGCAAATATTCCTAGAACCCATGTGGTGGCATGAATGGAAGCGTGAACCTTGTTTTTCTTGCTGTGTTTCAGACTGGCCGCAATGACAAGGCGCAGGAGTTTTTCCTCAAGCAGGCCTCTGAGCTCCAGAACCAGGCAGAGTGGAAGGATTGGTTTGTCCTGCCCTTCCTCCCTGCCCCGGACTCCAACCCCACCTTTGCCACCTATTTCACACGCCAGTGGGCAGATACGTTTATCGTGTCTCTGCACAACTTTCTGAGTGTCTTATTTCAGTGCATGCATATCCTTTTTGGCAACTAATGGTTAAATCTCCCTTGCCCTGGTGTTACGCTTACTGTTAAGAGTGGTGCCAAGAATATAGTATTACAGAACTCGCTGCTTTCAGGTGGTTGTTCGGAGCCAAGACTTAATAGGAAGCTGGTGTTTACCAGAGGATGTTGGAATAGTTATTGTTCAATTATCTAATGATATGTTATATTCCCTGGGCACAAACAGTTGTGGGTTGTTGCTAAAGCTGAACTCATCCCTATGCTAGTGACTAGAAATCTTGTGCGTGTCTTGTTCTGAAACGCTTTTCCAATTTGCTTGGCATGGTACAAAACAGGTGTGCAACCTTGGGTGATAGTCCATGACCAAACTAGCATCTCCTGTTAGACTATTCTCTGGGTCTGTGTTCACAACGTTGTCTGGTGACAGCTCGCTATAATAGGGAGGTTCAACGTTGGCAGAAATAGCAGCTTTTGTGCCACACTGCTGAGTTCTGACCTTGTTAGTTTGCTGATGGGCAGGTTTACGCTGCAGCTGGAACACGGCTCATCTTCAGCTGTTTCTTGAGTGTACGCTAATGCAGTAACATAACCTGGCTCGTCTTCCACTTCTGACACGTAAAAAGGAACAACCTAAAAATCCTTGCAGAGCCTCTGTGAAATAGTTTGTGCAACAGTAAAGTACAAAAGTTGGTTTAGGTAACTAAGCTGTTACTAGTCTGGCCTTACACGTAGTTCTTGCTAGAAGTATGAACTGGGCAGCTCTGCTGTCTTGCAGGCAAATGGCCAGTATGAACTGCTGACTTTTAGAATTAAAGTAGGTGCACATGAGTTCTTGCCTTGGTTTTCTTTAACATCCCTCACCAGTTCCAGTCATTTTGAACTTCGAAGCTGAATGTCTCAGGAGCAGCCTCATACAAGAAGAAAATGAATCGTTGCGGCATAAGGTCAGAACTGAAGTCACTCTTTAGTTGCTGTCTGAGGCTGTGAGTTTTGTAAAATTGGTTCCATCCATTCAAGAAAGTTGTAACTGTTCAGTGCAATTATTCCAGGGCAGATTTTTGTGTAAGTCCTTTGTTATTTTGCTTTATCTTTCAACTATCTCCAGCAAACTTAAGGTTGTGATCATATTGTGAAATGTCTGTTTAAGGTATTACTGTCCTGCCACTGGAGGCGACTGTCCCTCTCCCTGTGCTGTCTGACAGGTGGCTGGATACTGTGCAAACTCCTTTCCTGCTACACTGCAAAGTCAGGACAAGCTGAAACTAGTGGCAGGTTAAGGACATATATGACTGACTACTTGGAATGGAAACTTGTGAATAGTATTCAGTCGTTTCCAGATTTTAGCTAATGGAGCAATAGAAACAGGCAATAACTTCTGGCAAAGAGGCAGAAACTGTTTCTTCTAAAATGGCCACTTCATCATGGTTGAAATGCACTTAAAGCAATTTAGATCAACTAATGGAAATGTTGTGAATGTCTGTTTCACAGTTTTAGACCTTACGGTAAATGGTAAGAAGGGCTGACCAGTTCAGACAAAGTGTTGCCCAGCTCCATGTCTTGTTTTTTACAGTATCATCAGCAGATGCTTAGAGAAAGGGTGTAAGAACGTATAACATGGGTTGGTCCTTTTCAAGTATAATCTGTAGATTTCCTGAATCTCTCTAACAGGAGTTTTAGAACTACAGATCACATGTGGATGATCATGTACAAGTGGGAAGCCTTGTTCACATAGGCAGGACTTCAGTTTCACTTCCTCAAACATCCCAAGTAAAAGCTCTCTCTATATGAATACTTCAGTAAAGTAAATTTTGTGTTTTACCTCCTGTGTTACAAAAATTCTGTTATATATTGTGCTTCCTCTTTCAACTGTTTTGGTAGCTGATCAATGTTGTTCATTTATCCTAAAAATGTTGAAGAAAAATAGAATAACTGATTTCAAAAAGGAGGCTTTTTTTGCGAAAGAAAAGCAACGCTTGTCACAGTGGACTGTATGGAGTCAGTGGATCAGGCAAACCTTGACAGGAGAGTTCTGCAAAGATGATCAGTAAATAGGGACAGCAGGATAAAGGTGTGTTTTGAAATAGAGTTCTTTTCTTTCCTCAAATTTTGTATTCTATACTTTTAGTCAAATTAAAGTTGTTTTTTGTTTGTAGTATGCTGGTTGATACCACTTACAGACTGCATAAGCATTCTCTGGCAAATAGGCAGAGGTAAAAATTAGACCTTCCTTTTTTGAAGAACTGCTCAGGTCAGAAAAGGAAGCAGCTACCTATAGAATACAGATTTAAATAAAAAATGGCCTGAATAAATATTGAATTCAATGCCAGTTCAAATTCAGTAGTGATTCTGATTTCCCTGTTCAAGCAATGCAAATACATGAATAGCAAGCTGGATTTCTAAAACTCATTTTTTCTTGTAATTTCTTTGCTTAAATACTATGATATAAGGAAAACGAAGAATTACTTCTGAAAAACAAATGTACGGAAACAGAAAAGCCTGAGGAACTCTACATATGAACAAGAGTCACAGGCATAAACCACATCCGTCACAGAAAGCTGCATCCTGAGGTTCCTCTCTGCTAAGAGGGGAAAAAGAAAAATGTCTCTTTCTCCATAACGTGGAGATAAATCTCACTGTCGTGCTTGGGAGGGAGCTGGGCAGGGTGTGGAGCTGGATTTCAGGGTGACCTGATGGCGTTGACCTAAGTATATCCTGCCAGCTTGCCAAACCCTGGGCTGTGGGAAGAAGATTACCTTCTAGGCTGGGCACCCGTACATTGCTGCTGTCAGTCACATGCATTACCCTGGCCTTGAACTGCCTGCACGGAGTGGCTGATGCCTCTGCCCTGGCCAGCTCTCATTTCCCAGCACCATTAATGTTCCTACAGCAACAGCCCAAGGAGAGGAGTTGGAGGGTTTTAAGTAGGCTCCGGTTTCCCAGTGTGTAAAGCACTGATTGTTTTGACTACTTGGCCTAATGTGGTGCTCAGCCAGTCAGAGCGGCTTTCTTCCCTCCCCGCCCTTCTCGGGCTGTTGAAATAAAAGGAATAAACAGCTTCAGCAAGTGGGAAGGAGGTGAATCTGGGTGACCCTCTGTTTACTTGGCTCTCTTCTCTCCTTGTAGCTGTTTGCTTTGCAGGCTGAATCCTCCCGCTTGAAGAAAGAGGAACTGGAGGTGGAACAAGCAGTTGTGCATCACAAGTTGCCTGCATATGTGGCCAACATGGATCGACTAGGGGACTCTGAGCTGTGAGTGCCTGCAGAGGAGGAGTGGGGAACAGGCTCTGCTGTTTTTATTGGGTTAGGGAGGCCCCTTCAGGGTCATTTCCTTGTTCCCTGCCCAGGGAATCAATGCAGGAAGACATCCAGGCAGAAATTCTGGTGACCTAAGTAGGTTTAATGGGGGAATTCATGATGGGCATTTCTCCTGCCATTTGGGAGAGAGATTCTTGCCAATCGGTGAGAGCCTAAGCACTCATGGAAGTGATTCTGCTCTGCTCTCAGCATTGCACCAAGGTGTTCTGGGCCACGAGGGCACTGGTAGCAATGCAATACCCTGCAGTATTGCTCAAATGAAGTGGATTGTCTCTTGACTCCTAGTTTCTGTAGTGCCCTGTGATATTTTGTAGACGCTGTTACTGCATGACCCAAAGGGTTATGCAGAGATGTTTCTTGCTTTTGTGAAGTCAAGGAAAAGGGAGTTTATCTTCTTTGAGGCTCAGTTATGCACAAAGCTCCCCATAAACTTGCTGCAGTTAAAGTGTGGTTTATGGCTACATCTATTGTATTCATATCTGCAGAAATTAGGCAACGTACACAATGATACACCTTGTTCAATTGTTATTTAAACACCCATTTTTCCCCCAGTACACAGTCATGCAAATCAAGTCTGTGTGTTTGAATTCATTGTATTACTGAGATTTATTTCCCCCCCCTTGCTTTAAAAGGATCTGAAAGCAAATGTAGCTTAGCCACAAGGTATTAATAACTGTTGGGGCTTTGACTTTCTCGTGTGCTTCTTTCACTTCTATTTAGACAGGAGGGCCAGTTCTGGGTGCTTTTTCCAGTCTCTGTTCAACCCAAAGCCCGGATTTGGTAGAATGGTTCCTTCCTAGAACAGAGGGTAGATGCAGTGACGGTGATTGTGTTCCCCTTCCCCTGCGTGCTACTCTGCTCTCAGAGGAGGCTGTAGCATAGTGAGGTCAGACAGTTACATTCTGGGAAGAAGCTGCTGCTTTTGGCATTGTGGGCTGAGAAGGGAGGTGTGTGTAATTGTAGAAATTGACCTAAACTTTCTTGTTTTCTTTGGGTCCAGTTTTTGAGATATTGAGGGCCTGTGCTTTAAAATTGCTGAACATGACTCGCTGAATATCTCAGGGTGTTCAGTGAAACGCTGGGAATTGAATGCCTCTTGAAGTAGGTCTGTTTTATGCCTTGAATTGGGAATCCCAGCTGAATAGGTACTTTGGAAATCTGAATTCCTCTGCCTTTCTCTTAGGGTCTTTCTAAACTAATCAGATGCAGTAGAAGGAGTTTGAGGTGGCCCTACAGGGGATTCTGCAACAGCTGGGCCCACTGTCTCAGTGGCATCTCTTGAGAAGTGAGCTTTGGTTACAGTAATTATAATGATCTGCTCCAAGCACTAACAGAATGTTTTAAAACAGTTTTTTTTAATGTATAGTGGTCTGTTGGCTTGGAAAGAAACATCTGTCCTCCAGTGGTTCGAACAGCTGGCACTTGCTTGTTGGGTGGTCTTTGATCAGGTTGTCTGGCTACGCTTTCGTATTCTCTTTGGTGGGTTTTATTTGGAGGTTTTGTTTTGTTTTGTTTCAATTAGTGATATGACCTGCAGCCAGAGGAATACTGCACATTCTCTTCAGTCCCGCGGAGGCTTTCTGTCCTCTTTTCTCTCCCAAAGTAAAAAAGGCCCTTCCAGACCAGCCCATCCAAGTGGGGCGTCTCCAACACAGACTGGCAGTATGCTGCTAGGGAAGAAAGAATCAACAAATCACCAGGTAATTCTCAGCTGTGTTTCTTGAAAGGTGGTCGGTGTCCAAGGAGTTAACTTGCAGCACAGCACTGCTCCAAGCTTTTGCTTCCACCTGAAAAAATAAAAGGTCCTTTCCTTCCTTGCAAGTATATGCTGGGCCTGAATGCAGCACAACAGCTGCTGTTGTCTGGCGGCTTGTGGAGCCCTTGCAAGTACTTGGTTTCTTTGCCTCCTCTTACGCTGTTTGTTCTGCAGCCTAGCTAGCAAAAGTGTAACTTTGCCAAATCATTCCTCTGCCTTCCAGAGTGCCAAAGGGAAAGAAGGAACAGTGAGCTCTAGGGACGGGAAGAGCCACTTCAGTGGGTTAATAACAAGCGAGTCCAGTTCCCTGCAGCAGCGGCAGAAGCGCTTGCAAGAGCATGGGAAGGAAAGGAAGGAACTGCTGTCAAAAGGGACCTTCCAGGTACTGGGCAACACTGCAAGGCTGGGAAGCAGAGGGCTGGTATTTCTGTAGTTTGTTGTGCTAGGTGGTAAAACAAGTGCAAGTGTTCCTGTTAAGCTTCTGAATTGCTACTCTGATCTAACTGTATCAAAGGTTAATGTGTAGTTAATCAACTCCTTCTGCTCTCAGTTTATTCCTGTGTTCCTGGAAGGGAATCAGTATTGACATTTCAAGTGGAAGAAATGTTGTCTTTTGTCATGATCTTTTCAACAGCCTGGTCCTGGGGAGGGTATGTTTCATCCACCTTAATGGTTATGTTCAAATACCTTGTTTTAATCTCTGTTCCTTAGTGGCAATGGGCTTGGCTCACCCATCCTGCCCAAGTGAGTTCTCTCCTGTGGGTTCTTAACGCTGGCTTGTGTAGGCTCTGTGTGGGACAGATAAAAAATGATAAAACGTTTTCCTGGATAGGAATGGAAATATCCTTTGTAGCAATGTTCGCTTTTTGGAATTTTTTTTGCACTGTGTGTTGCAGTTTTGCCTGGGGGTTTGCCTTGCTTTCTAATCTAATGAAATAAAACTATGTCCTGGATTTGAACAGCTGAAGGTCAGTGGACTGCTTCTGTTCACCTGTGTATTGTCTGGCTTTCAGCAGGCATGTGGTCAAAGGATACCAAGCACAGGAATGACGGCAGCATCTCAGCCGTGTTTATTTTGGCTGTGTGAGACACTCTGCTATGGGGGAGAGGCAGTGCTGAGGGACTGTTGCCTACAGGCCCGTATGTGTGGCTGTTCTGTGTTTGGGAGCGCTGCTTTAGATAGGAAATGTTACTTCACCACTTAGCATTCAAGGCTGTGAGAGAACTTTTTTCTTCATGGCTCATCTAAAACACTTTAATTAAACATTGGTCAGAAAATTGCAAAGCCCAGTTTCCCAATAAGTATCCTCTGACTTTCCTTTTTGGGTGATGTTCCAGGTTGAGGCAGTGCTTTCCTGGCTCTGTAAGAGTTGCTTCTGGTGCTCTAGGGGAAGCTGATAATACTTAGCTTTCCGTTGTTCTCAAAGCATGTGAGCAAAAAGAAACTGAAAGATGGCACTGTTTCTTTCACGAGTGTCATTCATTGGTTGTTATCTCCCCACATAAACTAACACAGAGGGGCATTCTTTGAGTTATTTCCCAGTCTTGTCCAGCATTGTGGTTTCAGATGACGTGATTGTGCAGTATTTGGCCCATTGCTCAAGATGTGAAAGCTACTATAAATACGGCAAGGATGTGTTAGGGAACAGGGATTCAAACCCATCAATACCAATAGCATTTTGGGGGCCTTTCATCTTCAGAAGATGGTTTAGCAAAGGAATGCTTGCAGATGTTTTATTGGTTTACGTGCTATATCTGTTTCTTGTTCAGCTTCTGGTGGCAAGGGAGGGCTATGCTTATTTTGAACGCTTCTGTGTGCTGCAGTACAGATCTTGTCTCATTCGGATACCTTCACCTCCTAAAACTTCATTCGTTCTGTCTGCCCTGTCAAGTTGGATTTTAAGCTTTTAGACTCGCGTGTTGACTCTGCCATTGTCATCAGTTGGCTGCAGTGGCTGACCCAGTGCGCACAGACTAAACCTCTGGCAGAGGAGGATAATCCATCCACTGAGGCTTACCATCCAACAAGAGTCTTTGTGCAGGTTTACTGAACTGCATATTACACAGACTTAACTTACATTGCTGAATGCAACAATTTCTTGAAATATGTTGATCTGCTTGTGAATCTGTGCTCTAATGGCACCAAAACAGGTCTCTCGTATCAGCTGAGGTATGCCAAACAGATGTTGTGGTTCGTTTAATTCTTACAGGAAAGTGTATGGCTGGGCACGTGAAGTGGGATACAAGGGACTCTATATCCAAGGAGGCCATATTAAATGGTGCAATTGTGCACCACGCTATCCTTGTGTGTTGCAGAAAGGTCCCTGGCAGAAGGATTGTTGAGCTGACAATGCTTCTGTTTCAGTGCAGCTTCTTGGTTTTTTCTCCCAGCAGGCTGGGGCGGCTGAAGAGCTTCATCTGGAGCTGCTGCTTCCTTGTATTTCACACAGGATTTCTTCCTTCAGGGCCAAAGTGCTGAGAAGAAAACAGATATTAGCACAGCTGAGACGGAACCATGCTCAGAGCTGCATGCTGAGCAAGTAGAGACTTCAACCAAAATGCCTACCAGCAGCGCGGAGGCTACAGGGGTCCGGCAGGAGCAGCCTTTCATCGTCCTGAGTCAGGAGGAGTATGGGGAGCACCATTCATCCATCATGTACTGCAGGTAATGGACTGGCAGAAGAGGGCTTTCTCGTAGAAGCCTCTGTAGATGACCAGCTGTGTCTGGCCTTTTTCTCCCAGCCTTTGTTCTGTCCCACACATCGTGCATGTACTCTTAGTTGCAGGACAGTCAGGTTGGTGTGACCGAAAATAGCCTGTACCTTGTGCAGTGAGAATGGATGGGGAATTTTGTGACTGGGGGATGGCAGCCAGGAGGAAACTCCCTGGGAAAACAGGATGGTATTGCTTAAGGGCATTATGCTTTGCATGTGGAGCTTGGTTTGCTCCATTGTGCCAGTTATTGTGGACTGAACAGGAAGTTCTGATTCCTGCAGAAGGAACTGGTGTGTGGCCAGGAGTATGTATGTGCTGGGGTATCCACTTGTATCTAAGAACTTTAGGGAGAAAAATATCCAATTGGTTTCCTTCTGCACATAGGGTTGATTGTTCTGGACGGAGAGTGGCCAGCTTGGATGTGGATGGGGTCATCAAAGTCTGGTCTTTTAACCCCATAATGCAAACTAAAGCTTCATCCATTTCCAAATCTCCATTGCTGTCTCTGGAATGGGCGACCAAGCGTGATCGGCTGGTGAGTAGTCTGCATGTGGAGGCTCGAGAGTCACAGCAGATGAGTTGGGGCTGTGTTGCACATTTACTTCTAGACAGCAGCATTGTGGATAAGATCAGAGCAACAGTTTGTTTCTGCTTGAGTGGGGCATGGGGATCTGAACCCTGTAGGATCTAAGAAAAGCTAGAGTGGGGAGCGTGCTCTGTGTGTTGAACAAGGAGTTTGCTGCTGGTTGCCCTGAGACAGAAGTTCCCAAGCTGCAGTGCGGGTACAGCTGCAGGATAGAAGTATCTCCTTTAAGAGAAGTGCCCCTCTCCAGGCAGAGCAGGCAGCCACTTGTAAATGCAGGCAGGGGCAAGCTGGTTCAACAGCCCCTGAGGACCCTGCAGCAGGGAACTGTGGAGCTTTACTCGCACCCTGAGCCAGAAGCAGAGAAGGGAGAGCGGGGCTGAGGAGCTGGGATGTGTTGTTGGCATTCTGCTTGTGCAGGTATGAAAAGGGCTCCATAGCCAGTTTTGTACTGGTGCCTTATGAGTTGGGGGTTGGTGGTATGGAGCTTGGGGCTTGTTTAAATATCATGATAGTTTCCTATAGCACATTTTCTTCAGTTCTGTTACCAGAGAGGAGTTTTAAATTATATGCATTCTTCCGAGTCCTAGAACTGTTGCTAGTGTTTCATTCCCTTGGCAAAGAGACAGGGCTGTGTGAGAAGGCAGGCCTGCAACTGAGGGAATATTGTTCACTCTCTGGCATTGATGATGTGTTGCTCCTAACCCCAGAATGCCACCTGTGAAGAGCTGGTGTTACAGCTTGTCTCTTTCTTTTGTTTTGCTCTTAAAAAGGAAGTTGTCCATACAGTTGTTCTGATGTTTCTTCTGCTTTGTGGAGTTTATTTCCTGCTTGCTGCTAGAAAGATTCTTCTTTCTGAAATATATGGGGATTCAGCAGCAAATCAGGCTCTGAAAATGAGAAGGATCTGGCTTGCTTAATTTTCTTTGAAATGCATCCTTTCATACTTTTACTTTAAACAGTAGTGCCACTGATGGAGCATGTATGAGCCCTTCTGAATGACTTCATTCTCCCCTGGATGAAAGAAGGTGGCTTCTACTTGGTTTTGTCTTAAATTCTTAATTCTGTGTTACTCTTTCCTTACTCACCTAAATATTGAGGCCGCACATACGTTTTGCATCCCATAATGTTGAGCCATACTCTAGAAAGTGGCGTTTACTCCACTTTGGTGCCTATCAGAACTTTCTCTCACTGGAAAGCAATGCTTTCACTCTGACTTCTATGGCTCTGGGGTACTCCTACTCAGCATGCTGTGCACAGAAAGACAAGACGTACCCTAATGGAGCGATGTTTAATCTGAATGCACAAGTAGAAGAAAATTTACTCTATGGTGGTGTTTGTGGTGGTTGGACAGCATTATTGTACTCACTCTCCTTTTATCTCCTCCTTGCTGGTTTCAAGCTATTGCTTGGCAGTGGGGTTGGGACGGTTCGTCTTTATGACACAGAAGCAAAGAAGAATCTTTGTGAAATCAGCATTGATGAAGACATGCCCAGGTAACTCTGGAATTCTGATTGATTTTTTTTTTTTATATATAAATATAAATGTTGTTGTGTTTATCTGTGAAAAGGTAGGTGAAGTCTCAGTGTTCCTACTGCAACTGCAGGACTGCCTAGGCTTCATGCAGAGGGCAGTCCCTTGTCTGAGCAGCATGAAGCTGTGCAGTTAAATGTGAGACACTCAAAATTTGTCTAAGCACATGAATCCTGTCCTCTTTAGAGTGCACCCTGTCTTGAAGGGTCTTAATGGGAAAGCTTGTAATCAAGTGTTGTGCTTGAGGCAGTTGATGGGGAGAGGCCATTCAGACTGTTTGTTGTGTTTCAGGATCCTCTCACTTGCCTGCAGCCCAAGTGGGGCCTCCTTTGTGTGTTCTGCAGCAGCCCAGAGTCCCATCTCCCACATGGACTTCTCAACAGTCAGCTCCGGGGGCAAAAGCATGAACCAAGTTCCTGGGAAGCTGCTGCTGTGGGACACTAAGACAATGAAGCAGCAGGTACTTGCTGGGTTTCTTTCCTGTCTCAGTCTGCTTGCTGAGAATGGGTGTCTTCTGTTTCTCCTTCTAAATTATGTTTTCTTTTCAGTACCCTTCTTTTTTCCCCCTTTCCTCTTTTCCCCTCTATCCCCTGCAGGGTAAAAATGAATAGTGTAAGTAACTGCAGGGTTTGGGTGGGTGTTTGTTTTTTTTTGAGGGATTCTTCAAAATAATCTTCAAAATAGCTTTGTTTCTGTCCTGCCTGCAGAGTTTGTGACATGAAATGTTCCAAGTGGATTGAATGATGCTTTGCTCAGGCTTTCTCTAGTTGTGCTATACTGAAAGGTTTTCTTTGCTGCAATTTCCTCTGCCCTACCTGTTTTTAAGTGAAGTGCTTCTTTCAGAGGTTTCATCTCGTGTCATCTTCTCCATTGTTTCGATTTAGATAGGTCAGATTCTGTTCCATCCCTCACCTTTGCCCTTAAGAAATGCTGTCCCTGACATGTAGGGGAAAGCAGCGTACTCAAGCTAATGCCTGCCAGAAGCTGATTTTGCAGCCCTGAGGCAATGGTCAAGAAAGCTGTGGCTTGGCTGAGGTCAATTGTTGGTTTAGTGTTACATTAAAATGCAGCTGCCAACCTTGAAGTCTGTAGCCATGAGAGGTGTAGGGCTCCAAACTGGAGGAGGAGTTCTTGCTACTACTTCTTCCCTCCCCTGGAGATGAGCTCTTCCGCACCCCCAGCTCCATTTCACAGTATTAATGCGGACTTTCCCTTCCAGCTGCAGTTCTCCCTGGAGCCTGAGCCCATTGCTATTAACTGCACAGCCTTCAACCACAACGGCAACCTGCTGGTCACTGGGGCTGCAGATGGGATTGTTCGTCTCTTTGGTATGTTGAAATTGAGCGGTGAGGTGGTGTCTGTGTCCCCCCAGCTGGCTGCCTCTAGCACAGTTTTTCTGCCAACAGGGAGGCAGCTCTGGGACATGCCAGAACACCAAGGTGGAAGGTATTTTCTCTCCTCCACAATAGCTCTCAGGAGCGAATTGATATAAACTTCTGGCCTGGCTGCTGAGCTGGAGGCTGCAGTCCCAGGTTTGTGGGAGGACAGAGCTGGCAGCAGCTGTGAGGGACAGGGTAGCAAGGGGAGGAGAAGAAGAAAGGTGGCAGTGGGAGTTGGATGCAGAATGCCTGCAGTTGACAGTGAGCGTGGTATAAGCAGCCCTGTAAAGCCAGAGGAAGAGGTGACTAGTTACAGGCAATGATTTTTGTGGCTGTGTAAAAGCCACATACTGGAGAATAAGCAAAGGGTACTGGGATTGGATTGGGCTCCTCCAGGCTGGTTTAGAGGGCTGGGACAGAGATCCTATGAACGTAAAGTACCTCCCTCTCTTCACCTCAGCTCTGTGTGAGTACGCAGAGTGTTCAGTACTGATTCTCCCCTCAGATATGCAGCAGCACGAGTGCGCCATGAGCTGGAAGGCACATGATGGGGAAGTCTACTCCGTTGAGTTCAGCTATGATGAGAACACAGTCTACAGCATAGGCGAGGATGGCAAGGTAGGCTCTGGGTGACCTTCTACTGGTCAGCTGGCAGTGACATCCCTTCCCCATGTGGTGGGGGTAGCAGTAAAAATACCCTCAGAATCTGGAGGATCTGTGGGCTGCTATCTGTAACTAGGTGTGCAGTACCACCCTGCTGCATGCAGTCCCTGCAGAGAGGGTGGCTGGAAAGTGTATTAACAGGTGGAACTGTCTCGGACCTTGTCTACAAATCCTACTGTTGGTGACATCCCCTTCCTAGGGAATCCATGTGAAGATGACCTTTCTGTGCCCCTGAGATCATCACCACATTTGAAATCTGGGATTCCCCAAGGAGCAGATCCTTGACCACTCTGCATAAATTTCCTTGTCAGCCTCTCCTGTTGCTTATAATAAATGCTTCAATTTGTGCAGTTCCACAGTCTTCAGCCTAGAGGTGGGGCTCAGGGAGGGAGACTGCCTGAAGGTGTGGGTCCTTGGCTGGTGAGAGTTAAGTGAATTCACACCAGGATCCTGCATGCAATGTGGAAGGAAATGTAGGCAGCAGTGCTCGTGGAAGGTAGGACATATGTTTGCCTGGATAGTAGGCACTCTTACAGCCTTAGCAGCCTGTGTTTTATAAATATAGCCACTTAGATAAAGATGTCAAAATGCCATCTTCTGTTTGTGAGCAATAGCCACTTCCCTTAAAAATGATGAATGGCCCCTCTACTTTCATCCCAGTCAATTTAACGATGGGCTTTTGTCATCTCTTTTTGTCATTCTAGTTTATTCAGTGGAACATTCACAAAAGTGGCTTGAAGGTGTCTGAGTATGATCTTCCTAGCGAAGCTACAGGTCCTTTTGTTCTCTCTGGGTACAGTGGCTACAAGCAAGTCCAATTCCCACGAGGAAAGCTTTTTGCTTTTGACTCTGAGGGCAACTATATGTTGACGTGTTCTTCTACTGGGGGAGTAATTTTTAAGGTAAGTCTGAGAAGTGATGGGGAGTACTCTGACGCATCTGTACAAGCTCTTCTTGTTACAAAGTGCAACAGCAGCCATTAGAAATTCTCAAGCGGCACCTACCCATCCCTACCCTGTGAAAGTTGCTGGTCAGCTTCATACAGTGTGCATTTTAGCAGCGTGTGGTGTTTAGCAAGTGTTTGAGCCCTCTGTAAGCATTTGGCCCTCTATATGTAGGCCAGAGGATGTGTGTTCCTTGTTCTTAAAGCTTAGCTGCAGCAGTTTTCCATAGTGCCCAAGTACCTGTGATAAAGTTTTAGGGTTTTTATTATATTGATGCCTGCCAGTGCAATGCAAAATGTGTGACTGTTGACTGATGCTTATCTTTAATCTGCCTTGTGAACTTGCTGATGTTAGTTCCAGCTTGATTCTCTCCTCTTACTGTGTACTGAAATGAAATGAAGGGGAAGGCTGAATAGTTCCAAGTACCCAAATTTCTGTGCCGCAGGAACAAGTGGTTACTGATCACATGCCCCTTGCCTGCCTTCTCTTGAGCCAATACCCATCAGTGTAAGACATTGCAAGGCAGATTAGATGGAATTTTTACTTTGCATCTAGGGCATTCAGAGCACCCGCATTAACATGAGCTACAGCTTAAGACTTACGTGCTCTTCATCAGTGTATGCTTTTAGCCTCCCTTGTTCCATTATTGAAGCTGAGCTGCTTGAGAACACGTGCTTCGTTGTGAGACTGGAAAATTGTTTCCTTCTGTGTGCTAATACATCTCAAAATCTCCCTGATTATTAGTACACATAATTAAGCAGAACGGGATATGGAGTCTGTAGCAGGCTTTGGCTTCATCTGTGGGTACACTGCCCCCACTGCAGAAACTTGCCTCCTTAAAAATCTTACTCTTTCCTTCTTTTAGTTAAATGGTGAGGAAAAGGTTCTGGAGAGCTGCCTTTCCCTGGGAGGACACCGAGCCCCTGTTGTCACAGTGGACTGGAGCACAGCCATGGACTGCGGGACCTGTCTCACTGCCTCTATGGATGGGAAGATTAAATTAACAACCTTACTGGCTCAAAAGTCTTAACCTGGACAGCGGTGAAGGGAAAGAGCAACAGACTTCACAAAACCAGTGTTAACTCCACAGGAACAAACTGCATGGGAGAGAAGGCAAACCAGTCTCTCTTCTCATTGTAGCTTTTGCCTCTTGAGAAAGGTTAAATACATTTGCCAAACCACTGTGCAATAGAATGCCGGTATGGGACCGGATCAGTGGCAGCACTAAATAAGTCTCCACTGACCCATTGTGGCAGCTGGACTCCCTCCATTAGGGAGTCTTGAGTAGCACGTGGCTAGAAGGCTTCTGGGATCGTGTCAGGGGTTCTGCAGAGGAAGGTGAGGCTGGAGGAGGTATGCATGAAGCAGCACAGTGCATGGTGATAAGATGGCTCAAACTGGAAAGGCCTGTGCAAAACCAGAGTATTCTTTCAGTATAGTATCTGTTGTTGTGCTTTTTTTGTTTTGTTCTCATTTTGATTTTTTTTTTTCCATAAAAGAAAATATTCCCTTGCACTTGATTCCTGTGCTCTTTTCAGTTGTTGCTGCAAAGCACAGAGGGTGGCTGGGACAGTGATCTGCAAAGAAAGTCTTCTGCATGGAGAAAAGACCCTTGTGCTTTCACCAGGTGCTTCTGGCACTGACACCTGCACACTAGGGGGAACCAGTGCAAGACACCCAGGAACAAAACCAGTTGTGTTTGCTTGGATGTATTGCGATGTCTGCTACCAATGAGAGGAGAGATCCCAAGCATTTCCTGAGAAATGCTTGCGTTGAAGTTCAGAAGCTACGTAATGTGTAGCAGCTACCTGATGGCAGATGGAAGAAGGGAGGGCCAGAACCAGTATGGTCCTGTATTCTGCCCTCTGTCACTGGAGCTGTCACCCCCCTGCACCCTGCTAACACGAGGCAAGTACTGTGCTTAGGTATTACATAGTCTTTGAATGGACTGCTAAGCAGCCACATTTCATCTGCTTACACATCACCACGGAGCTTACTGCTGCTTATGTCCTTGGCCTTTATTGGGAGTTTACAGTACTCATTCTCAGTTATGTGAAGAACAGGTCCAACTTACTGTTTGAAAACACCTTTGGTATCTAAAGGCCATTTTGGTTTTGTAGCCTGGACATTCATTAACATTCACCAATATGAACGGTGATCACTCAGGGAGGATGTGGAACACAATTTCAGTCTGGTTTTGCACCACACATCACTTGGAGAGCCCAAAGTTCACCTGAATGGAGGAAGAAAGACTTGCTTCCCTCACAGGAGAACTGCAGGCACCCTGCATTTGCAAGGCCTTTTGCAGCTTTTTAAAATCATAGGCTCATGGTCAGAAGCACTTTGCAAAGATCAAATGCGAGGCTTGAATTTGCTCACAAATGGTTATGTACATGCTTTTACAGTAGAGTTCAGTAGAGCTTGATTTCTATTCAATGTGGTATTTCTTTAAAGCACTAAAAAGCCATGCTTGGTACATTTGTGAAGCGTGAAGCTTCTTCCCTGTACTTTGTCCAGAAGCACTTCTGATTGGTATTTCATCTTGGCCAGCTTCTGTTTCCTTGCTTTCACTCCCACAAACACTTTCAAAATAGAAAATACACAAGAACAGGATCCATACGTAGAATGTGCAGACAGTGTTCTTTGCAAAGAAGACATCGTCTCCCAAGTCCATTCTCACAGCTCTCAACCACAGATGCTGCTGTCCACAGCAACAGCCTACCCATCCAAGGAATCATGCTGATGAACACAAGTGCCCACATATTGTCCACCAAGCAGATTCAAAACGCCGTAGCACCAGGGACGTGAGTAAACATGTAGACTTTTCCCCTGAGGGTGCCCTGCCCAAAAACCTGGGAGGTTCCCTGCAGCGCATCTGGTCTTTTCATAAATTACCTGCCCACAAGAAATTCAAAGACTAAAACTAGTCATTCCCAGAAGCTGATCACAACATACCTACCGATGTTGGTGTTCCTTTGTAGTCCATATTGTTTGAAAGCCAGTTATCAAGTCCTCCAGGCCATTATGAGTCTACAGCAGCACTAAAACTAGGACACACTAGGACTTTCCTGACTGAAGGTCACACCTCACAGCCTTTCTTCTCCTCTTACTGGCATCAGTACAACACAGTGTTTGCCTGTCCCACAACGCCACCCAAGCACACCAAATACCGCCTATAGAGGTGTCATTCCATTTTGAGTTGTGGATTTTTATCTTTGGAGGTTGTCTTCGTTGCATTATGGACCTACACCTTCTGGCTAAAGTCACTAAAATGGGAAGGTGACCAGAGTACAGATGACTGAAGAATTCCTGTCACAGTCTAATGATGCCAGTCAGGCCTGTAAGATGATGCACTCACCACCACCAGAGCCCAAGGAACGTCTGCAACTGAAGGGACCAAATTCCTCTACTGCGTAACTGTCTGAAGTGCTGCCTCAGGTCTCAACCTCATGACTAAAGCAGAAAATACTTAAGCCAGTGCATCACTGTCAACTCCTTAACAAAGACGGCGTTAAGGAGGACTTGCTATAGTTTCATGGGACAACCCTCAAAGCCAGAAAGCTGGGGAATGGGCCAGCAGGACTTTCAAAGCAGGCTATAGTCAGTAGAACAGAGAAACTGATCTCTCCTAGGCTCTCCAGGAAAACCTCATCTTAAAATGTCCCCATGTGAATCTGGAACTAGGCTCTGTAACTCATGAAAAGGGAAGGCTCTGACTAGCTTACTGAGGCAGAGGCTTGCAGGTCTTTCTGAAGGGCTTCAGTGGTCTTGGCTTGTTGCCGGACTGTGGCTTCCAGCCTGGACTTCCCCAACTTGGAGCCTGAAAAGTAGTGTAGGCCTTACCAGAGAAGTCTACAAGAGCACAAATCCCAAAAGAAGAGTGTGAAAGAACCTCATCTGTAACAAAAGCATCTTTGAAAATCATGTATAATTATCTTGCTGGGATGTAAGAAGACAGACCTGTTGTTTTCACACGATTACAGGAAGTGAAGCCTTGCTCCATTGTGTTACTTCTTTACCGTTGCATGTGTTTTTCTAGCTCTAGGATAGCCACAGTTCCAGAAGACGCAGCCAGAAGGCCCTGCAGGTTACTGGAAGTTCTTAGTTCCCTCTCCTTATCCTTTATGGCTTTCTTCACGGACTCAGCATAACACTCCGTCCAGATATGCCGTTCTTTCAATTCCTGCAGCTGTCAAACCACAGCAAGAATCCCCAGTGGTCAGCTTAGGTTTGATAAAAAGGAGTGGACTGCTTTGGCTCTCACGTCAACTCTCAAAAACCCGTATTTCCTCTTCACCTTTCATACTGGCCCCTCTCCTACGTCTACACTGATTTCCTACAGCATTTCCTAAACACTGTCACAACACTCCTCCTCCTCTCTCAAAGACTCTGAACATTCTTTGTAGCCACTTGTTCACTACTTCAACATGGTTAGAAGCTCCTCCTGCTCTTACAGTGACTTTGCAACTCCCTAACAATGATGACGTGATGAGGAAATACAAAAAAGCACCAGCATAACACTCCAGTATGCCTACTCTTTCTCCACCAGCACACACTCCACTTTGCCAAACCCAAGAGAAGAAGCAAATACACGTGCTCCATGAAACTTGATAAGCAGCTTTTTGAAAGGAATACACACACCCTTTTCCAATTAGGGACAAAGTGACTTCATGGTTAGTGACCTTTCTAATTGTAGGCGCTAGGCTTTATAAAACAAGGCAAATTCCTTACGTGTCACTCAATCTGTGCCTGTTGCAAAGTTGTCTAGTGTACTAAGACCTCCGCTGTTACTTCAAGCGGTGCAAAAAAATAGGCAGGCACCAAAGGCAGCAGTGCTGTTCTCTCCCAGCCCCCTCATCACAGCTAGCCACATATTGAACCACCCTGGGTTGCACAAAAGCCTCAAGAAAGGATCAGTTCCCTGCTCTGGTTTGCTACAAAAAAGGCCTGGGTCCCTGCCAAGGGACAAGAGACAGACTTTCTCCATACCTTAGATTTAGACCTGTCCAGTTCCTTCTGCAACTGCCGTTTCTGTTCCCGCAAGTCCCTGCTGTAGCGCTTCTTAGCTTCAAGTGAAGCTTCTGCCAGGGAGGTCAGGCTGGAGCTGCCTGACCCATCTCTAAAGAAATGGTGTTGCATGAGCATGGAGAAATCAGTAAGAAGATAACAACAAGAGAGATACTTTTACTTGTGGAATTATTTCATTAGATTAGTCTTCAGGGAGGCCAGCAGGTGGAGGGAGGTGATTGTCCCCTTCTACTCTGCTCTTGTGAGACCCCACCCGGGAGTACTGCATCCGGTTCTGAGGTCCTGTCCTGGGTTGAGAGACACAGGGCTAACTTTTCTTCTAATGCTGTGCAAACTTGCACTTCTAGAAGACTCTAGTGTCTGAATTTGTGAAAATATTTACTTTATAGCCAGCCAGGCTCTGTGGGATTCAAGGTTAGTGTTTTTGAGCCTTGCCAGGTGCAGGGACAAGGAGGAGCAAGGCCTGGGCATTTGACCCAGGCTGGCCAACAGGATTATTTCATACCATGAACGTCACATTCAATATAAATTAGAAAAGTTTGCTGCGTAGCTCTCTCTCCCTTGATGGTGGTGGTCTAGACAACTCCTTGCCCCGGTGCCGGAGCCCTGAGGCCTTCCCTTCCTCCTGAAGCCATTGCGCTCGCAGTGTCCGACATTTGCTGTCCCCTGCTGGGAGTGCACAGCTTCCTGCTGATAGAGTTGGCTGAATATAACTCTTGTATATATTATATCAGTATCGGGATTAATACTGGTTCTTTAGTATTATTGATAATTATTTAGTCTTAGTCTATTAAATTTATTTATATTTCAACCCTTGTGTTTCTTTGTGTACCCCGATTCCCCTTTCCGGGTGGGGAGAGGTCATCGGGTGATAGAATAATTGTCTAAACAACAATAGATTGTTATGGGTTTTCTCAAACCATAACAGGTCCCCAGCACAAGGAAGACATGGACCTGTTAGAGTGGGTCCAGAGGAGGGCCCTAAAAATTATCAGAAGGCTGGAGCACATCTCCCATGAAGAAAGGCTGAGAGAGTTGGCATTGTTCAGCCTGGGGAAAAGGAGGCTCTAGGGAGACTTTATTGCAGCCTTTCAATATAGAAAGACGGAGAGAGACTTTTTACTAAGGCCTGTAGAGACAGAACAAGGGGCAACAGTTTTAAACTAAAAGAGGATAGACTTAGAATGGACATAAGGAAGAAATTTTTTGCAATGAGGGTGATAGGACACTGGACCAGGTTGCCCAGGGAAGTTGTGGATGCCCCATCCCTGGAAGTGTTCCAAGTCAGGTTGGATGGGGCTGTGAACAACCTGACTTCATTGAAGACGATCCTACCCATGGCAGGGGTTCAACTAGATGATCATTAAAGGATCCTTCCAACCCAAACCATTCTATGCTTCATGGCTGTTTGCACAAGCAAGATGCAGAGGCGTCCTAGAAAGTAAATATATTCAGTTAACACAGACAGACAGCCGAAGACATTGTTTCAGGCTGTGGTACCCACTGCATGGGGCCACGAGCCTCAACTGGCAAAAAACGAGCCAAAAGCAAGCTTTCTCATTCCAGAGCTGGTGGCAGCAGTTCACACCCAAAGCCTAGGGCTGACTAGGAAAATTCCCCAATGCAACTGTCAAGTCAGGAGGTATTTTCCTCAGCTGTGCCAATGAACCTGCAGAAGCAGACCCCTGTGCCCAGGCACTGGTCCTTGCCTCCAGTCCTCTTCTCTCCTGGAGAAGACAAGGCTCCAGGGAGACCTTATAGCAGCCTACCAATATCTGAAGGGAGCCTACAGGAGAGCCGGAGAGGGACTCTTTGTCAGGAAGTGTAGTGACAGGACAAGGGGTAATGGTTTTAAATTGGAAGTGGGGAGATTTAGATTAGATATTAGGAAGAAATTCTTTACTGTGAGGGTGGTGAAGCACTGGGACAGGCTGCCCAGGGAAGTTGTGGATGCCTCATCCCTGGAGGTGCTTAAGGCCAGGCTGGATGGGGCTTTGAGCAACCTGCTCTAGTGGAGGTGTCCCTGCCCATGGCAGGGGGGTTGGAACTAGATGATCGTTAAGGTCCCTTCCAACCCAAACCATTCTATGATTCTATGATTCCAGCAAGACTGCCCAGCCACCCAGCACAGTGAAGGAGACCGCCTTTTGGCAGCCTGGAGCCTGCAGGCTACATAACTCTATGGGGGTTGTGGAGTCTGTGCAAGCCCCTGGGTTTTCTTCTGGTCCATCCCGCATCAGGCATGTCCCAGGGAAAAGAGGGGATGGGATTTCTAACAGCAATGGGAAGGCTATGGCGTGTCTTTCTGCAAATCCATGGGCTGCTCACGCGTGCCGCTCAGTCTGGCCAGAGGAAAGGAGCCTCCTCTGCTCGGAGGAAGGCCTGCTGAGCTCCCCGGGAGATTCTCTACAGGGTCCTGGCTGGCAGAGCAGGGCAGAGCGGAGCATCCGCCGCCTCCTGTCGCAGCTTGGGCTGGGCTCCGGTAAGGCCAGCGCTGTGGAGCCGGTCCTGCTCCCAAGGCGCCTGCGACTGTGCTGGTCTTCGCCGGCTCTTCCAGCCGGGGCGGGTGGAGGTTTTGCTACGGGCACCGCCCGTCCCCCTCACCGCTTCCTCGCCTCCCGCTCCTTGAGGCGGAATCTCCTCCGCCACCGGTGCCGCTGGTCGGCGCTGGCGGCCGCGCCGTGCAGCCCGTCCCGGGCCTTGTCCCGGAGCCCAGAGGCCGGGCGGGGAGAGGGGCGAGAAAAGCCCAGCGCCGAGCGGCGGCTGCTCGCAGTCCCCGGCCCTCCCAGCCAGGGCCGCGCCGCCGACCCCGCCACAGCGGCGGCGACAGCACCGACCGCCGGCGCCTGCAGGGGGCGCCCTAACGGCGGCAGCCGCCAGCGCGCTGGGGGCGTTACAGGGGGGGCGCTACAGGGGGGGCGTTAGAGGCGGGGCGGAGTGACGCCGGCCCGGGGCGAGCGGGCTCCGCCTCCGGCGTCAGGGGGAGCCCGGTGCCGAGGGGCGGGGGGACGCTGCCGAAGGCGCGGCGTTTTCCCAGCGGGTGTTTGAGCGCCCCCGTTTGCTCCCTGGGCGGAATACTGAAGGCGGCGTGTCGGGTGGGGCTGTGGAGTGAAAGAGAGTTCTTCAAGAGCATCGAGTCCAACCGTTAACTGAACGCTGCCCAACCCACCGCTAAACCACGTCCCTAAGCACCGCGTCTACCTGTCTTTTAAATACCTCCGGGGATGGTGACTCAACCGCTTCCCTGGGCAGCCCGTTCCAATGTTTGATAACCCTTCCGGTGAAGAAATTTTTCCTAATATCCATCCAAAACCTCCCCTGGCGCAACTTGAGGCCGGTTCCCCTTGTCCTATCGCCTGTGACTTGGGAGAAGAGACCGACCCCCGCCTCTCTACAACCTCCTTCCAGGTAGTTG
>KZ505685.1:0-100244 GCA_002844005.1 Limosa lapponica baueri | reverse complement strand
CTCTTGCTGGCTTCTGCTTCACGCTGAAAAGCAGGGAAGTGGCATCAGGAAGGGGTATCACTGGCTGCAGAGCCATGCAGTGTTGCGGCACTGGCCACCCAGATCTGCACAGAGGCACAAACACAGGGCAAGGAGCTCAGAGATCTTGGCTTCAAGCTCAGCCTCTGGCTTGAGGCTCTGCAAATAACCCCTTTCCTGCCTTTGCCAAGTGTTGTTTCCTGTGAATTGTTTACCACCTTCTCTCAAGAAGTTCACAACATCGGTTCTGCTGTCTCCCCTCCACTGCCCACAGCCCAGTGGTATACCATCCCGATGTCCTGGATGTCCCAGGCCATCGCCCCACAGCTGCTTGTGGATTTGGTACAGCCTCTTAGTTTTTAGAGTGCCAGGAGAGACTCCACGCAATCTGTACCTGGCTGCAGTGTTGATGACTAAAGACCCTTCCACATCACCCTCCCACTCCCTGTCTCCCTGGATACTTGGGAGTGGGGCACCTATCTTTAATGTGCGCAGGGATAAAGCTTCTCTGTCTCAAGCTTCTCCTCCTCCACACAGCGATAGCCAGGAGCGCAAACACAGCATGGAAGGGAGTCACAGCATCCAGACGCTGACCTGTCACCTTCCCCTGGTCAATATCTTACTACTTCTTGTAGCTTCGCTTAGAGGTCTTCTTTGCAACAGGCTTCTGGATAGACTGGAAGGCCACACGGGGGACGCTCATTGTTCTGAATCTACAAAGAAGACACAAACAATCAGGAAAATACCCATGCTCAGGCCCAGACCATGATGCAGAATGAGACCTCACACACATGTAATTTCACCAGCGTTTGTCTTGCCCCTGGTATTGCCTCTTGGTTTGTCTGTCTTTACATGTGCTCTCCTGCAGCCAGGCATTGCTGTTCTTCTTCTCCCTGTCCCACAAGGGCTCGTGCCTGCCTGCCGTTCTCCCTGACATCCTGCCTCGAGGCCCTCAGAGGGAGAATAAGCTGCGCTTGGAGGGGGCTCTTGGTTTGCTGACCAGCTCCCCCGGGGGCTCAGTTGGAACTCAGAGCTGGGACCAGTACAGCCCATCCAGCTCCTGGCCCTCTCCATCCACCAACCCTTGCTGTTGTATTTCTCCGGACTGCTTTCCTAAGAAAGGCAGGCTTGTAGAAACACAGGCTTTTTGTTCAATCATCTCACGTTCCCTTTTATTTCCTGCCCTCCTCCCCCTCCAAATATAAAAGCAAATAAAAATTGTCCTAGTTGCACATGTTTACTAGAGAGGGGACGAGAAAATTAAATTCCTAGCAGGTTCCTGGAAATACATAGCAGGGGTAGAGGGAGGAGAGCAACCTCAGAAACCTTGTGCTGCCATGTGATCTCTGGAGGTATGAGCGCCTGGGAAATCCCGTGGTATTTCCCTGGGGAAATCCTGTGGTAACTCTGCCTTCTCCCCTGCTTTGAGGCCCATGTCTATAAGGACCTATTTTCTTTTCCCAGTGATGCCCCTCTGTTCGCTCTGCCAAATTGCAGGCAGATTTGCCGCTCAGCCTCCTGCTGCCTCCCTAGCCCAGCCCAACAGGTAAATCCCTGTCCCCAAGTGGCACTGGGACAGGGACTGAAGCATGCCTAGTGTGGGTGCCCTGTGCGAGCTGGGGCAAAGGGTGCATGGCTGGCCTGGAGGCGATGTACAGTTTGGCGATGAAAGCTGAGACCTGGCACCCTGCCACCAGCACAGCCCAAGACACAGCGTTCGTGAGTTCTGCAGCTCGGCCCTGAGGCCAGTTTGGAGGCAGCCTGTCTGAGAAGCAGGGGATAAACAGGAAGAGCCATCACTGAGCATCTAGCTGGGGCTCTTCACAGAAAACTGCAGCCCCATCACCTCTAAGGAGGTGTCTGTGCCTTTGGAACTGAGAGTCTGCGGCTCTACCTCAAAGGTGCAAGAAGGACGAACCCGAGCACAGCACAGTGAGCCCCAGCCTGGCTTCAGCCCCCTGTTTCTGGGTAGGCATTGCTGGAAGCACTGGACTTCCCCCTGCGAGAGCTCTGTGTCTCACTCTCCTGGGTGGAGAGAGGCTCCATGGACACAGCTCAGGAGCTCCCTGGGAGACGGAGCTCACAGGGACACTCTGTGTTGCCGGGACTGCACAGCCCTTTGCTCTGCTGGCTCATAGGCAGGTGACACCTTCCCAAGCTGGGGCTGTGTCCCCCCTGTCCCCCCCCGTGAGCTGCTGGCTGAATGCCTGGGCAAAGGTGGCGGGACAGGGAGGCCAAGGCATAGAGCTCTGGTGCAGGATCCGGCCTTTCTGTAGGGATGAACATCTCAGTGGAGCTGCCGGAGCCTGCTGCAGTGAACAGGCTGAATGCAAAGGGGTGAGGGAACATTTCAGGGCATTTTCTCTTGCACTTGCTCCTCAGAATACCTGGATTTCCTGTATCCCCCCTCCCTGAGCTGCTGAGGGGAGTAATGCCGTGCAAGAGCTGTGGGAAAGGAAGGCAGCTTTGGACTTGGCACCTTTCCTTCAAGCCACCTGCTCCCCCCCCCAGATCCTTCTTTCCCCCTCAGACAGGATCAGCTGCGGGCAAACCAGAGGTGAAGACAAAGGATTGCTGGCAAACAGACACCAGCCAGTGGCACATAGACCAGACTGCGAAGGAACTGCCCTGAAACAGCTGGGGAAGGACCTGCTCCCTCCCAGGCATTGGCACCCTGCAGCACCGCTTCTCCTGGCAGCTCTCCCTGATGCCAGTGGCACTAGAAAGGGTGGGGGACCCAGGGGAGGATACTTACAGGCTGTCCATCCAGCTGGAGAGAGCCGAGGTGCCCCCCTGGCGAGCTGAGCTGCTCTGTAGCAGCTACGAGGTCCTGTGCAGGCTGGGCTGTGACATCCAGCCTTTATTTCGGTCAGCTGCCTCTGCTTTCTCTTTCGCTTCTGAAGCCCGAGAGGTTCCGGCTCCTTCCTGGAAACCGTGTGCAGCTAAATATACCAAGAAAACAAGCCAAGCCTAGTCACTGCCATCTGAGTTGGGGGCAGGTTTGCACTTTTCTTCTCCCACCGGCCATGCAAACCGATGTAACTGACTGGGCTAAGCTCACCAAGGGAGGTTGTGCTACTGGAGTGGCTCGGGTGTCCGTGGGGACTGAGACGAGTTTGTTTTGTTTGGACACTTCTGTAGAGGTGACTGACCGTCCCAGTGTCGACCCCAGTACCGCAGCACTGTTGGAGTTCACCAACCACTTTGCCCTTCTTGCCCTTTGAACGCTGCTCCCCTCCCTCTGCTTCCCAGACCCAGCTTTGCCCGAGCTCCCCCTCGCCCACAGACACAGTGCCCACACAGGCACAGTGCAGGAGAAGCAGCAAGCTGCCTGCTGCCACAGGAATACTCTGAAACCTCGAGTGCTGTAAGGGGCAAAACTCTCCTTCCTTTAGTCCTCCTGGCCAGATCCAGAACCGTTTGTCCTCTCCTATAAACAGTCTTGGTGGTGGGTCTGTTAGAGAGGTGTGTGTTGGGGGGTGATGCGTGTGGGACACCTAGCCATGAAGCTCTTCACGGTTTCATCTAGCAATTCCACATTTAGGCATGGTCTGGAAACCTCCAGGAGGTACACAGGTTGTGAGCCTGTAATAATGGCACTCACATCTAACAGCACATGGGAGGTGAAAGGAAACAGGGGAGGGAGCCTTAAGAGCAGCTCAATGGATAGAGCCATCAGGCAGGTGGTGTGGGGAGGTGCCTTCCTACCCATCCTGTGTGCGTGGAATAACTTTAGCATCGCAAAGGACAAGGATCTGGATCAAGGTGGTTCGGATCACATATGGCTTGGGCAGGGGTTATGGTGGGAGAAATCAGGGGCAGGGCTGGAAGGCTTGCAGCAAATGAAGACTAGCAGCCATGGCTGCTGACCTCAATGCGGGGATACAGAAGGAAGCCTTGGGGCTGAATATGGGACACTGTAACACTGGAAGTTCTGGCTGGGAAACAGGTATGAGCAGAGACCACCAAGGCAAGACCTGTGTTCCAGTGACGCAACATGCATTGGCAAGAGGCGTGCTTGTGCTCCCGAGAGGTTACAGAGTTTTGCATCATGCAACTTACTTTTCTGTCATTCAGGAAGGAAATGGTGTATGATTTGGGTCTGATCATCAGCTAGCTCCTTCCTGACCTCAGCACCGCAGAGGAGGTTGCTGTTTTGCTGCCACAGGCAGAAGTCACTCCTATCTCGGAGTCCTTCCTATCTCCTATGCCTCATCCTTCATGAATGTGGCAGATTGCCACAAATCCTGGCCTTAGCCTTTGCACACACCTCCATCTCTATGGCCTGCTCTGCTCTGCACTGCTCAGAGCAATAAACACAACATTTGGGAATGTTACTTTTGGAGCATGGCATCTTCCTGGCCAGAGCTGGTTGCCTGATTGTGCACCTATTGCAGAACCGCTCCTTAGTGTTTCCTGAAGAGCCTTGTATCTCCTTCCTTGCAAAGTCTCGCTCTCTGCTGCTTGTAATGCCTGCTGGGATGCCAAGGCTGCCAGCAAGGAGATACAGTCAGCCTCAGGCTCAAGACTTGCCCTTGGTACCACTGACCTTATTCTGGAGGCCTCCTTCCATATCTTTGGCTGCCTCTCTGGCAAATAGTTCCCCTGCCTTCTCCTTCCAGGCGTTTGGGCAGGGAAGATTGTGTCTGAAGGCTGGGCACGATGCAATATGCCCTGCTGTTCTCCTTCCTAGGGACATTTTACAGGTGTTCCCTGGCTGCCCCTTTGGCTTCAGATGCTCAAAATCGATCTGATGGTGGAGCAGTTGGGGAAGATAGGTGTGATGGGTGTGAGGTGGGGTAAGTAGGGAGATGATCATCAATATGTTGCATGGAGAAAGAATGGAAGGGAGAGGAGAGAGAGAGCAGGGCTTCTACACAGATATGCCTGGAGGTAGACGAGACTGGATGGAGTGTTTGGGCTGCTGGGGCCTAGTGTCTGTGTGTGGGAAAGGAGAGCACTTCCCAGGAGCCAGCTTCCACTACATTCCTGTGCAGTTGTTTCTTCCTGGAATTGTTTCCTGAAATAGAAATGTAATGTCTTGTGTGCACTAAGGAGATATTCACGTGGCTTTGCAGGGGAATGAGCTCTTGGTTTCTCATGGCGCAATTAAAGCACACACAGCAACACTGTCAGCAGTAATATTAGCAATCACAAGTAAAGCATGAGATGAGCTGGGACTTTCAAAAGTGTTTTGCTTAATTTTGGCTACTGTTGTTAAAGTAAGTTACTACACTTGCTTCCCAGAAGTTGGTCATAATCCTGGTCCTCATGCCTGATTGAATCTCCACAGCAGAACTCCTTCTGAGCAGAACTCAGAAACCTTCTCAGCTATGCCTCGTTGTACTAGACTTGAGGGATTCCTGTAGAAATCCTTAGACTGGTGAGAAGAGAGGTTGGAGTCCACTTCATATTTTTGTACATTGTTTAGAAATGACTTTTATTCAAAAGAAATTGTAAAATTGCTATTTTTTTTTCTCATCTGTAATCTACTGACAACTAAAAATAAATAAGTCTCGGTGAAATGAAGCTCTATGCTTTTCTTCGGTAGGTGTCATGAGGAGGTTGCTGGCCTGAGCTCTTCACAGAGCTCTTTCTGGAGGTGGAGTCTGCCTCACAAAACCAGTATAAAAGACAAACGATACTTCATATTAAGAAGAGATTCCCTACTAAACTGGTTGAGAATTTGGGATACTTCTTCAGGCGGTGAGAGAAACTCTGTGTGTACATTAGCCAATGTGTGTGAGCTATTTTTTCAGAAAAAAAAAAAGAGCAAGAAGATTTTTGATTTTTGCAGGTATCTCCCTCGCTGGTAGAGTCACAATCCATAACCAAAGTCTTGGAAATTGTTTAAGCAAATCAGATACATGCCACTTTCATGTGCCTTCATTGGCTAAAAAACTGGGGCTGCAAAATATACCCTGGTATTTTGCAGCATGTTGTCTCTTCTTTGTTTCAGGCAGTTATGGCACAGAGAACTGTGGTGTTTCTTGTGCCTGGCAGGATTTAATCTTCCCAGCTCTTCTTTACTCTCTTTTACTCTTCATTACTCTTTTACTCTTCTTCTGGGCTTGCTGTCCTGGTTTTCTTGGGCCCTGTGCTTTTTGAGGGGAGCCTCTCCTTCATTTTCCTTTCTTCCTTTTTTGAATTGTTTTTTGTACTACGATCAGGACCTGAGCCAAAAAGGAGGGAAAAACAAATCCGTATCAACTACTATGGAGTTATTACTGACTAAAAAAGTACATGGCTTTGGTTTCCTTCACAGGAAACTGCAGTATTATTGTCAGAAACATTTCCTTTACTAAAAGAGAGCCACAGCATGATTCAAAATCTTGTACTAAAATGTGGAAACTTCAGCCACAGGCACACGACCTGGTTTTGTTACTCCAGCAATATGATATTCTATTGCCCCCCCAACCCCTCGAAAGGTTAATTCCAACATTTCACAGAATTTGACCCTTTATGCCCTTTGTGGCACACTGATATGAAAAGCAATGAGCTGATGGCTAGAGCCTCTCCTACCAGTAACCACAGAAGGACAGTGCAGGGCCAGAGGCATTATCCTTTGCCATTAGGTTGAGATTTTCCAAGCTCTTTTCCCTGGGCTGTTCACAAAGAGGCTAATGAGCTTCTGGACCTCTGGTGTCTCAGCTGGGAAGCTCCAGGACACCAGTTCTGTTATCTGCCACAGTGTATGAGCTGCTGCTGAACACGTAGTTTTCCAGCACTGCTACCATCTATGGTATTCCAGCACTGCTACATCTACCATCTCGGTACCTTGAGATAGGTAGACCAAGAAACCCACCAGCAGAACTAAGTCCTATTCTTTGGTGTATCTTGAATAGAACAATAACTGAGAAACCTTTTAAATACTGAAATGTCTTCTCTGCAGACTTGGAGACACTTTTGCCATTGTGCTTCTTCATTGTCTGGGAGATCAGATTAAAGCTGGATGAACGGAAATTTTCTCTTGTGGATGGGATCATATCATGGCACACACTTTTTCCTGCCTTCTGTGACACAGATGGCTTTTCATGATTGCCTTTAGCATCACAGGTGAGATTCTCAGAGCTAAAACACACAGAGGTCAGGTCAGAAAATAATTTATCTCCACAAAAATTCATGACTGGATATACATAAAGATGACTGTGCAGACTAGAAATTCCTTACAGGTAAAATTCCTGCTACTTTAGCCTAAAGCATTTCTTAATAATCATATGAGAAAAAAAGACCAGAGAAAAAGGAAAAAAAAAGAAAGAAGAAACAAGAAACAAGAAAAAGGAAAAAGGAAAAAGAAACAAGAAAAAAGAAAAAAAAATTTACTGTATTTCAAACTACAAAGAACCCCAATGCCATCATATTATCTTAAGAACACTACTGCTAATATCATGTAGCCGCAATGCCATTATCCCTTCTGAGTCAGCCAGAAGTATCCATCATGGAAGCAGTAGCACCTTATCATCACAGAAGTAAGGACAGACGCCAAAGATACTTGTTTCCTCTTTTATCAGGGGAAAGCCTAAAACTTTCAAGTTTGTGTAGCTAAGTCTGACCTGTAAGATGCAAAGCAGGAGTTCTTGAAATAATTTAGTGTGAATAAATCAGTATGTATTATTTCATAAGGTGGCAGGATTTGCTGCAATCACAGAATATTTTATGCTATCAGTATAAGGTGTGTACTTATGAAGCTAATCAACACTGACCGTCAGTGTTACTGCCATGGGGCCTTGCACACCTGTAAGAGTGTACAACCTTCATTGCTCATTGCCAAAGCACCAGAACCTAGAAGTGAAGGGAATGCACCAGCAACGAGCCATGCACCAGCACCATGAAAATATTGTGACTTTAAGATATCCAACCTTTCTAAATAAGTAAATGTCTGTTTAGGACTGTCCGTGCCACCTAGCCTGGCTTGGCCTTTACTTTCACACCTCTGCCCTGTTTCTTAGTAGCTGCATGGTCCTATCTTCTCCCTCCCTGCCAAGGCAGCAGGAATCATCCCTTCCTCCAGAAAAGCAGCAGATCAGTGCCTGTGTGCCAGTGAGTCCAGCAAGGCTGGGGAAAGGAGCTTCAGCTATGTGCTGATGGAGGGGGTCTGGTGCTCCAGATGAGATGGAGGAAAGAGGATTCTCTGCTTCTCTAATACCATCTTCCACTGCAGTCTCAACCATGGGATGAAGTCACCACGGACAGCTGTCTAGTTTATGAATGAAAAACAATGAACCATAATGTCAGAGGAGCATAAAAAGGAGGAGAGTGGATTTGTAGAGAAATCAGGCTGGGATCATTCTCTCACTCCTGCTTTGTGAAAAATACTAGAAACCTGTAAAATATAATACTAACCTACCTGAAATCCTCTCCTACTTGTTTGGCAGAGGCTGCAACTAGCAATTTTTCTGTAAAAAGTAGAAAAAAAATATTGAAAGTATGTATCAGATCTCTTAGGAAAAAAATCAACACAATGAAACATCCAAATTTTGTCTTGGACAGTTCAGACTCAATAACTGACTGAGGCTGATACAGTTACTTACTGTAAGTCGACATCAATGGACATCAAAGCATTTACTCAAATGCCTAGCTATGGGGATTAAGACTTAAATCATACAGAGCAGATTGCAACTCACGTGCTCGCTTCCCCTTCTTCATCTATTGCCTCATAAAGGCTATTTTGGGATACAGACACTCTAGGTAGGTCCCATTGAAACTGTTGCAGTATGCATAAAACTGTAAATCAGGAAGTGAAGGTGCCAAAGGCAACACAACCATTTTGTTTTGGTAAGCATGCAGCTCTGTTGAAGGATATGTTCTCGATCCCAGTGTCTGCTCCAAGGAAAGCAAGTGTTTGACATTCAAATGACACTGGACTAGAGTCAGAACAGACATCTCCAGGGCGCGAGTACTATGTTGAGCCCCACTGGTCGAGCAGCATGGGTGGGAGAGAAGAAGAGTTGGTGCCGCCCCACTGATCTTGGCAGGCGGTATGTGTTCAGGAGCTGCTAGTGCTTACTGCAGGGTGGCTGGTTGTGTAAGAACAAGGTGCCCTGGGGCCTGAGCAGTGCCAGCACCCAGGGAAGCTGCAAGTAGCGTGGCAGCCTCCAGAGTGGTGGTGCCGCTGCATTCAGGCAGCAGCTGAACAGGGGTCCAGCATAGGCAACACAATAGTACCTGAGTGACAGCAGCCTTTGGGCTAGAATTTGTTTGCTTTCAGCTACATGTGTAGCACCTGCCAGCACTACACACCTTAATAATAAGACATCTCTGGAAAAGCAGTAGGAAGGAGAAAAGGGGACTATAAAGTGTTTTACAGGCTCTTGGGATCCAGTCCCACTGTGGGATCCAGTCCCCTCCAGTATGGATCTAAAAACCACAGTAACAAGATATTAAGGGCCAGGATTTGTCTTGTTTTGTGTTTGCTTTTGTCAGTTTTTTTCCCTTCCTCTGAGCAAGATCAGTTCCAAGAAAGCCTAAAAGAAGGTGATCTGTTACGTATTTATCTGTGGGTATGGTTACACAACTGTGTAACCACAGCTAGAAGCAACAGCCTGCAGCTGGGGACGAGTCACGCAAGACTGCAAAATCATTTAAAAATTAACTCTTTATTAATCTCCTCTTCTGCAGGCAAGCCCTCATCAGTCATAACACCTAAATGTACTTAACTGTACCGTACCTAAACTGTACTTAACTAGACTGCCAGTCCCACAGAAGCCAATTACAGCTTTAACAATTTGTGCCCGGCTTAGAGGCTGGCAGAGGGCGAGTCACCTTTAACTTCATCTCTCCCTCTATATACTGCAGCTGGCTCATGTATCTTCTTTCTCAAGACATGGGTCTCCAGTGTGCCAGCTCCTGGGACAGGCAGGGCCCTGGCACTGATGGGAAGTGAAGACCACATCTCCTCAAGTGGCAAAATCACTGCTGCAGCCCAAGCTCCTGGCCTCTCTCTCAGCATGACCTGGCCTGGCAGAAGCAGCCAGCCAGCCAGCTGTGGACCAGGTTAGCTGCAGCTGGCTGTAGTGCTGCATTGCAAATACCTCACCTGCGGGGTGAGGTGAGGCAGGAAACTACTGGGTAAGGTCCATGATCAACACGTGAGATGAACCAGGTCTGACAGTCTATGGGGAGGCATGTCCCTTGGATATAAGTAGTATTTACAATATTTTGAAGCTCCTTTTATTCTAAATGAAGAGATTCTTTATATTGTTGATATAGAATTTCATTAATAATATGTAACCCACTTGGCCAAAATAAAGTAGGGAAGGCAAAACACAGGAAAACCTTCCAATTATATTTACGTAGGTTTAAAAGTACATTAAGAACACAGGATATCCTCCATCAACAAATCCAGTCCTTTCCTATCACAGGCTCAGCCTTCCTGCAAACCCTTTCACAAACCAAATATTCATCTGCTAGTTTTCTAGCTACCACGCTACTTTGTTTTATTTTTTTCTGGTTAAGTTCTCCAAGACAAAACAAAGTAGTCATAAGGTAGAATAGCTCTAGGTGCACATCTGAGAAAAACAAGACAGGAATTCAGTAGCAAGCACAGAGTCATTATTAAAACATGACATTGTTAGATTTCAGGACCCAAAGGGTGAAAATCATGAGTAAGGATCACCCTGAGAATAAATTCCAGTATCCTTAATGTAGGCAGAGAATATAAGTTCTCACATTCCTCTGTTTAACTGATCAGTGATAGCTCCCTATAAAACTCACAGATCTATATTAAAACACAGATAATATATATGACCACTTTAATATTTCTCATCCAGTCCTTACTGAGGAATTTTAGATCTCTGCTCATGAAAACAAGAGCTGAAGTACTGTTCTGTATAATTTCCTGATGTGACATCTGGAAAAGATTTTAAATCTCTTATATCAATAAGAAGAATCCTTTTTTTTTTTTTTTAATTCTCAGAATATTTCATGAGGCTTGTTTAACTGTGTAAGAGAGGTCAGAACTGAAGAAAAACGTACTATTTGCTTTGCAAAATTTTGCCAATAAAATGAGCTGTAAGAATGTAAGAAAAGTGACATGAGGATGTAATTAACACTGCTCAGAGATGTTTATTGGAATAAATAAAAATTGTAACAGTGACTAAAACCAATGAATGCTGACATGGTACTGTGGGATGAGGACAGGTAGCTTTCTATTTGCTAGTTTCTTCATAGATTTACTTGTTGATCTTGTATGCTTGATAGCAGACTGTTTCATGGATTTGTGGGTATCTGCGAAGCCACAAAGTTTCACACTAAGCATAACAAATTCCATTGCCTTTCAGTACTCTGTCCACAGCAATGTTTTCTATTAAAACTCTACCAAAAACTCTACCAAACCCTATCCTTAAACTCCTGGATTGAATAAACTCTACATTCCTCTAAGAAGCCTATTCTGTTTTAATATGAAACATTAAAATTATAAGTTTATGAAAAGCAGATTTTTGAGGCCTGAAAGAACCACAGATCATTTCATAATTCATTTTGCCTACCATTATACCTAGACTAGCAATTTCGTTCAGTTTTCTGTGGACCCTGTTGTAGACTGTGTGTTTGACTGAAACAGGACAGAGAACCCACTACATTTCCTGGAGTTTGCACCAATGAAAATTCTGACTCCCTGCCAAAACACGCATCTCTTATTTCTAATGCAAATTTCTCTGTTATCAATTGCAGTCACAGTTGCTCATACTCTATCTTTCATGGACTGAAATCTTTCGCAGATTTCCTTGTGGTTGCAACGACTCAAGTTCTCCAGTTCTGTTTTCTTAGCTTCTTTCATTTCATCTGTACTGAAACCAAAAAGTTCTGGGTGATAGCAATTTTCCATAGGATTTGGGCTGCCTTGTTTGACTTTAATTAATGTTTTCTCCTCTACTCTCTCTGGACCAAAACCAGCACATTATTACAAATGCGTGTACCCTACTGCCAAAAGGACAAACGTTTTTTCATCTCTCTGGAACTTGCCTCCAGTGCAGTTTTTCTGAACTGAGATCATTCCCGATCAGTAAAGCAGAGTGTGATAATGTGACGAAGACAGTTTAACTACAGAAAAATTAGCTCTTCCAAATGCTGAGTGAAAACCCAGCCAAACAACTCTGTACTTATCTTTTTGGGACATATTCTTTACTGAGGTTTGAGATTATAGGAAAAAAAAGGTTTATTGGGATTTTAAGAATTAAACAAACATTTAAAGTTTACCTTTTTTCAGTGGGTCAGGTACCTGAAATATCTTATGTTGAGTTTCAATGCCTTGAGTCTGTGAAAAAGAATAGAAACACGAATTAATTACTAATAATATTAAGTTCCAAAAGACTGAATGACAAAAAGGTATTACCATCTTTATGATTAGGCACTTCATGGCTTGTTCAACGACTGTACACTAGGTTACGACAGGGAAAGCTTGGTAAGGGTTCAATAACTAGTGGCAAAACAGTTAACATATAAAGATCAGTCTTTTTCTTTTTTTTTTTTTTATTTTATTTTTTTTAAAGCAGAAAGCAAGTTAGGCATTCGGTATTTGGCCTGATTTTCAAAAGCTCAGAAAACTCAGAAACTTGTGTTCACTTTGCAAGCTGTTGGGTGCTTAGCATTATAAAAATATTTAACTTAAATTCCTTTTCATGAAAGTAGGAACATAACACTAGACTCCACTGTTTTCATCTAGGATTTTTAAATGTTTGTCAGCTACAATAAGTCTCACATTTTCTAAATAGTTATGGAGGATGCCAAACAGCAACAATGGAGAAGTGATGTTTATAAAAAAGATTAGATCTTTTCTGACAACTATTCTGACAATGACCTTTTAATAACTTTAATCCCATGGTAGTAGCTAGGCCAGCTAATGCTGAGTACCAAATCACATGCTCTGAATGGTAGGAAGAGGCATGATTTCAGAGCTGGGGCTTGGTAATGATCCTAGAGTTAATTAAAAAATTTACTGCCTGTTTCCCTAGAATGTCCTGTGAACTTTCCCTTTTCTTCTCTTCACAGCACTCTACTGGACTGGAAAACACAACAGAAAATGTTTTAAGGACTTGGCAAAAATCTTGTTCAATAAAACTGGAAGTGAAACAGGTCCAGCTGAGGGCGTTGAGGTGTTAGCAGTTTTGGAGAGTGAGAAGAGCTGGTATTATCTCCAGGTCCAAGGTATATTCCTTGGCAGAAAGATCTAAGTGTATCAGATAGTATATTAATGAAACATAATTTTACCATTTTTGCCTGCCCCAGACTTGTTGATGTTGATATTCATTCACGGATGAAATAGACAATAAAGAGCAACAGGCATTCTATGTCAGCAGCTTTTAGTCACAAAATCGTTTACATTGTGTTCGAAAGTTGTCATATATCAGTCTCTGGTCAACATGTTTCTACTGGGATGAAAAATACTCACATTTTTGCTTTCATCACTTCTGTCTTGAGCAATGCTGTGCAAATGCTCTCCTGATGTTTTGGGTTTTTTTGTTTTGGTTTTTTTTTTTTTTCTGCACAGAACATGGCATGTAACCATGAGGGAGTATTATAGTTACAAAAAAAAAGAGTTGCAAATAAACATGATAATCACAATGCCAGAAGAAACACATGTAAGCAAGCTGCTCAAGACTGAATTCCTTATGCTGTTCTGTTCAGCAAGTATTTATGAACCTGGACACAAACATATCATATTGACAAGGGACTTCACTTCCTACTCAGTTTGGCTTGATTATTTTTAGTCTGGGAACCTGGAGAGCCAGGCTTTCTCAGCAGTATTAATTGCCACTGCTCTGTTTTTCCAGTGTCAGGGCTTCTGAAAAGAAAGATTGGCATAAAATGCAAAAAGCTTGCAAAGCATTGGTCTACCTATTGAACCAATGAAAGCATTAATAAAGAACCAGCATTATGATGTTTATATATATAAAAATAAAATTACCCATCAAAATATTAATGTGACTTCTTCTTTCCAAACAGCAGTTTGCTTTCTGTAGGCAACAGTAACAGTGCTCCTATTTTACAGCTGAGGGCCATGTAGTTTTCTAGCCTGAACATCAGCAAAGTGCTGTTGAGGGCTACATACAGCTCCAGCATGAATTTCTGTCAAAAACTCTACTGTACCTGTGATATTCCTTGCTATTCACCTTTTTCAAATGGCTTTAAGTACTTCCATCAAGAGCAACACCAGAAATTTTGGTAAGTCTTTTGATCTAATAACCTTAATTAGTCACTGAAATAGATCCACATGGGAAAACGCAAATAATAATGACAAGAACAAAAGTAAGAAACTTCTTGCAGAAATTGTGATGTACTATTCTTTTAAAATAATTTGATAAATTCTTCTTACTTTCTATACACAATAACAGTATCACTCTGACATGTTTTGCTGCTAGTATACAACCAGCAAAAGTGCTTTAATTCATTGGATGAAAGGTGCACAAATGCAATTCATACAATTTTGTTGCATGAAAGATGTCTCTGCCTCTGTTTCAGCACAGAAATTACAGAACAGGACCTAGTGAAGCTCCACTTAACTAATAGTTTTGCAACGTATACTGGTGTTTATAGGTACTGGCAGGCATAGCCTTACAGAATGAGGCTCTTAAGTGGCCAAAGCCACGTTGAGTCCCAAACATGCTCAAATTTAGTTTACTGCTTAAAGAAAGCCATTATCAGATTTATTATTGCTATAACCCTATAGAGTATTATGTTTTGTCACAGTAAGATGAACTGAGGCAGGAGAAAAGGCCTAGGGGGGACTTTCCTTACCTCCTTGTTATGAACACAGGAGTTCAAGAGAGCATCACAGAAATGCTGTCCTATTGACTCCAAGTCTTTCATGTTGAAATGGGTGCTTTGTCTGCAGCCTGCAGCATCAATAGGAGCAAGACAGAGATGAAAATGTCAGTCATCCTGCTGACTGTTAGGTATCTGTGATATTTCAGGATGGTGGCTGACTGCAAACTCACGTATCTTTCACTGACAGATAAGAGACAGGTCTATGACTGCTGGAGTTTTATACAGATGATATTACAGATCATTATTCTCCCTGTATGAACAAATGTATCCACTCAGAGGGGATTAACTGTAATGCATAGTTAACTGATTCCCTATTACAAAATTTCCTAAAAATGCAACTGGATTTAGTTACTGCTTTTAATTTGCCATTCACTAATGTTGTTGTTTCATGATACATACGCAACAATGCTAGCGGTGGCCTGAAAGGTTGCTAGTTGAATGCCCTAGTTTTAGTGTTTTTTCCAACTCTTACCTTAAATCATCAGAGAAAACACCAAGGGGACGGTAGCTCAAGCTACCATTCTCCATGAAAAAATAAAAGTAAAGGTCTTGTTTGATGTTTCCTACTAAATAGCTACAGGGAATTTTCTCACCTAACTTAGAACCACAGATAGAGGCTTCCAAAGTGTAGCTGTTGTTGATGCCCATCTTCCACATTACCACTCGACCTGTGCCTTCTTTGTTCTTTCGTACTCTGAAACGGCAGTCTGTGAATGAGAACTTAAAAGACAGGTATAGAATTAGCCTTTGAAGTAAATAGGAAGATGCAATAATTTAATTTTAATCCTGCAAGTTTTTTACAATCTTATCTACCAGGTAAACACTTAAGAGTTTTCACTCTACTTGAATATTGCACAACATAACTCAAAGCATATTGTTATTACTGATATAACGAAGATGTAGGTGAAATAACAGTCCTTTGATTAAAAGGTTATTGCACTTTAAAGATTTCTGAGATGTCTGCAAATATTTTTTTATGTGGCTGTACTTACTATTTCTAAATGATCCTATACAGACAGTTGAGCCACTGAGCTACCACAAATCCTGCTATATAACAACATGCATATTTACTAAAAAGTTAGAATAGCTCTTCTCTCATGACCTAAGAGACCAACAATTTGATGTAACCGATCTAGAGCTCACAACCACCTTATCATTGATATCTGACAAAAACTGCATTAGCTGCAAGTGTGCAAAAACATCTAGTAGGTTATTTTGTGTGTTGTTTTATTTCTGAGCCTTTGCAACCTTTCTGGTTCAAAAGCAGCTTACTGCAGGCAGATTTTGCTGGAAAATAACACATTTTAAAAGCCGTCATTTCCTACTAAACTTTTTTTTCTTTCCTAATTGAAATATCTTACACAAATATGGTGACTTTGACACAATTTTCAACAGAAGCTTTCAAAAGGATTCAATCTGAAGGAGCAATTTTCTTCTTTAGTTTCTTATGTGCTTACTTGTTTGTTTTAATTCTACAATTTTAAAGCTGCATTTAATACGAGTACAAAATACTTAATATTAGTTTTTGACATTGTTAAAGCAATGTTCTTTTGATGCTCTGTCTTTTTAATTCTTTGCAAAAAATCTTAAAAAAAATGCTAACTTTTTGTCCCAATTCAGCATGATACGTTTGTGAGTGCTGGAACTTCAAAGGAGTTAAAATTTCGTATTCCTACCATTTCTGTTTTTAGCCAATTGAAGATTATTTTACTGGGTGAAGTGTGGTCTTTTAGTAAATGTGATACCTTAACAAAAAATTAGGTATCCCAGATGGTGCTTGAATTTTTAGGCAAGTAAGTTTCTAGCCAGACATTTGCTTACCTTATCTGGGCAGCTCTTGCTCAGCAAGAGTGGGAAGACACGTGGATGCACATATGGTCCTTTTGCTTGCTGCTTTCTCTCACAACCATACATGAAGACATTTTGTTTCCTGTTGTGACCATGGATGTCACAATACAGAAAGATATCACGTTCCCCCATCACTCTGTAATACACGATGACATAGAATACTTTATTACAAGTGTGGGTTTTTTCTCCACCTCAGAAATAAATCTGAGCTAATATGTTACACTGAAGCTCATGAAAGCTAAAGAGCACAAAATCAATACAAGCTTCACATTCTGAGCTCTAAGTTAAGCCTTGAGAGTGCTAGATTAGAGCCAAACTGCTTAGTCCCCTCCAGAATAAAACACTTGTCACTGCAACAAGATACAAGTGTATGCATCACCAGCCTTTGCCATGTGTTCTAACTCTCAGACTCAGTTATATACATCCATCCCTGTAATGTGTACATAAGTATGTTGTACAGCTGAAACCCACTGTTCTTACCTGCTGCTCTTTCACTATTGTACGTGTTGAATAATGCATGCTGTAAAATTACGAGACTGAAGCATAAATGGCAATGAATATTACTTCCTTTATCAAACCGGAGACATCAATTTTTATGATGTACCATGATTCTGCAATGTATTATTGCTTAAGTAATTTTTTTAAAGAAAATTTGCAGGTAGACACATGGGGGTTTAGCAACCCACATCCACCCCCAATGCCCAATTTGTGTCAAAGCTCTCTACGTAGAAGATGTGATGGCACCACAGCTTGTCACCTGGGGCTTTACACTGGGCAGGAGTTGGAAATGCATGGTGGAACTAAGAAGGAAGCAGTAATACATGTATCTGTCTCAGCTGACAGCAGCTGAATATGAGCCTGAAGGTCAATAGCACTTCAGCAGACATAATTTATATTATATATATTATATATATTATTACAGGTCACTCGCAAGTGCAGGCTGTCTCCATACAGTACGTCAGAAAGAGGAATTCTCATGGAAAAGGAGAGATGCAGTGTTAATCCCCTGAAGGCTAGGGATCTACACAACAAAAACATTCATTTGAAGGAACACAGACCTTATTTAACACAGGCTGTAACTAGATGAAAAACATCACATGTACTAATTCTGACACTGGCTTTTTGCACAATAGTCTTTTTTTTTTTTTTGTATTAATTTGTTACAGAAGTTGAACCAGAGGGATTTAGTTTACTAGCTGAAGGTTTAGTTTAATACCTGAAGGCTTAGTTTTATATCCAATGTCTCTGTGACTGGAAGTCTGCATAAGAAATCAAACATATTTGTAGCAAAACACAGAACAAACTTGGCAATCTTTCCTGTCAAATGGACATCTGGGATCTATTCTGAACCTAACTTCATTCTGAGATGTGGTTGTATGCCAGCAAAGACGAAAATGCGAGACATAAGGAATTTGATAAGTAGATTTTGGCAGAGGATAGTGGGGAGAAAAATGCTGAAAATGTTTTGATGAAAACTCTTTTACTTTGGAGGTATGACTTATTACCAGGAATGGAGAAAGGATATTAAAGGAAAACCTGCACAATACTGAAGAAAAAAATAACCCACTCTGAAATGCAACTGAACATATACAAACAGTCAGAAAGGCTTGTGTACAGGGCAAAGATGTAAACAATACCAAAACACAAGGGTCAGAGAAGACACACTAACAAAGAGACAGTGGAAAGGAAAATCATCTATTCCAAAGGTAAAAAAAATGAGGTTACCTTTTGATCATGTTTCGGGTATACCAGATAGAAGGATAACATTTCTTCCCATAAGATCTGTATTTGCGGTTCAAGTCCTGACCTGTTAAAGAACAGCGGTGATTTCCCACAATCACACCATCTGGATTCAACATGGGTACCACTTTGAAGACAAAACTGTCCCGCAGCAGTTGAGCTGTGCCTGAATCGCCAAGAATGTAATCCAGAAAGCCCTTCATTATCCAGGAACTGTTAGTTTCTCCCGGATGCACCCTGGCAGTTAGTATCACAGCCTTCCTCTCGGTGCCCTTGTCACTTTTGAGGGGGTTGGTGATAGTTAAAACGTACACTATGTTTCCTGCCAGTGAATGGCACAAGATGTGAATCTTGCAGAATGTGGACTTCACTGCATCTTTAGAGATAGCCACCAGGTACTCCTGCAGGTTAGAGTAGGTGTAAGGATAGCAGTGGGCGAAGTAGCAGGTGTCTAGGTCATGAGGGAACTGGAACGTCCAAGTGAGTGAGAAATACTGACGTCCACCTTGTCCTGCATTGTTTTTGTAATACTTGATTTCACTTCCAGTCCTTCGCCAGCCAACCTTGTGTTCCTTAGCATCAGCTTCTGAGTACAACAGTGGCCGCAAGCCACGTTTATATAGGCTGTTACGATTGGTAAAGTTGACAATAGTGAAGCGATACGGCATCCCTGCCTGCATGTTGCTTACTTGGAAGTAGTACCACTGCGTGTGTCTGCTTGTGTAGAGGTCAGTGCGCAGGGTCAGTTGGTACTCAAATTCATTTCTGGTAGGCAGAAAGAAGACAAACAGTTGTGATGCTGGTTAGCACTGTGGTGTCAAATAATTGACGAAATAATTTCACACTTGCAGTGTCAAATAATGTGGATTGCCGTGAAAAAGCACCCTGTGGTGAATCTGGTGCAAATGACACTGTCATAAATCAAAGTCTATACAGCTGCCAGGAAAAGATGTCTAATCACAATGAGCATGTCAATAATGCAACTGCTCTTTTCATTAGGACTTCTAATATAAAATGCTGGGTCCTGCATTTCAGTCACAACCCCAGGCAACGCTACAGGCTTGGGGAAGAGTGGCTGGAAAGCTGCCCAGCAGAAAAGGACCTGGGGGTGTTGGTGGACAGCCAGCTTCACATGAGCCAGCAGTGTTCCCAGATGGCCAAGAAGGCCAACAGCATCCTGGCCTGTATCAGGAATAGCGTGGCCAGCAGGAGTAGGGAAGTGATCGTGCCTCTGTACTCACTGGTGAGGCCTCACCTTGAGTGCCGTGTTCAGTTCTGTGCCCCTCACTACAAGAAGGACACTGAAGTGCTGGAGCGTGTCCAGAGGAGAGCTACCAAGCTGGTGAGGGGTCTAGAGAACAAGTCATATGAGGAGAGGCTGACGGAACTGGGCATGTTTAGTTTGGAGAAGAGGAGGCTGAGGGGAGACCTTATTGTCCTCTACAACTACCTGAAAGGAGGTTGTAGAGAGGTGGGTGTTGGCCTCTTCTCCCAAGTGAATAATGACAGGACCAGAGGAAATGGTCTAAAGTTGCAGCAGGGGAGGTTTAGATTAGATATTAGGATGAATTACTTTACTGAAAGAGTGGTCAAGCACTGGAACAACCTGCCCAGGGAGGTGGTTGAGTCACCATCCCTGGAGGTATTTAAGATATGTGCAGATGTGCACTTCAGGACATGCTCTAGTGGCCGAGACTGTAGGGGTTTTTTGTGTGTGTATGGTTGGACTTGGTGATCTCAGAGGTCCTTTCCAACCATGACGATTCTGTGATTCTGTATTAATAATATCTAGGACTTCTAAAAATGGTCTCCACACTATGCTTTAAAAGGAGGTGCTTAAGAAAAGGTGTTGAGTTCATGTAGGCGATTATCACCTACAGAAAATGTTCAGTGCTGTGGAATGGCTATCAGACCATTTCATGTGAAGGTTACCTGAAACTAATTTTGAAGCTTATTCAAATAACGTAAAACAAGTTACAAACCCAGACTAAGACATGTTGCTCAGAAACTGATAGCAGGCTGCTGAAAATAATAAGAAAATTAGAATTCCATCTTAATAAAAGAAAAAAAGATTAGAAACTTACACTTTAATCACCTTCTGCAAATTCCCACTCTCAAACCGTGCTTCAAAGATCAGTGTGTTGTCCCCTTTCTGGTGGAGGATCTGCTTCATGGGGCAGAGACCTCTCACTCGGGAATACATAAAGCAGGAGTTTTTGTTAGCTAGGGGAAGGAGCAGAACAGATGTCTTTCAGTCTGAGTCATTTTAGGGAATACCTGCGTCTTTCTGAAAATTCCTTTTAGAAACAAACAACTGCATGCAGCTGAACTTCAAAGCATATCTTAGGTAAGCGTAAAAGAAATTATACGGAGATTTTGCTGCCTATTCCCACTTAACCTAATGGATTTCAGCCAGTTTAAGATCTGACTCTGTCTTGGAGGTGCCCGTGTCTCTCTGCACGAGCAAAGGGCAATTCATACTCTACTTTGGCAAAGCAACTGAGTTAGGTGGGAAGAATCTAGGACTCAGCTCCTCTAGGTCTTTTCACCAGTCAAATGGGCAACTTCTCTACTTAGAAATCCTATGTAGCTGACAACTCTTGCCATTGGTTTGTTTTTAAATCTCTGTATTCAATTATTCTAGTCTAGAAGTAAAAAAGATAATGCCCAGACCCAGCAGCAATTACTTTTATATTGCAAGTGATGACTTGACACCACATTTAGCATGCAGTTTGAGTCTGTATCTCTTTGTGCTCTTTTCTGCTACGTTTTCCTCAGATGAGAGGCTCACAGAGGCATAACTCAACTTTTTACTACAATCTTCATCAAAGACCAGAACTTCCAGATTTGTCATCAGCAAGAATTTACTTTTTTAGTTGGGAAGCTGTCTAGGTTACAGAATATTCTTAGCATAGGATCCTCCCTTTACAGAACCAAGGCAAGAATTATTTTTAACATTTACTTGCTTTCTCTGTATTGGTGTCAATATGGTGGTAAAGGTGTGGAAAACCAGGGCAATCAAAACTTCCTGTCATCTCCAAACAGTACCCGCAAAATACAGAGGATGTGCTCTTCTGCAAAAAATCAGGAGTGCAGAGATGCTGCTGCAGAGTCAGCGCAGCCGCGCTGGTGACTCTGGCTGACCCCTGCAGCACAAGCTGCATTCTGATGCTTGGATTGGGGACAGCTCAAAGAAAAGGAGGACAGGTGAAAACTGCAGGCATTCCAGGCTTAAACTACATTCTGTGAGAGTGCGGGTTTCATACTGCTGATATTGAACCGGCTGTTTTATCTGCCAAAAGTGAAATTCCCCGTTATGTAACTTTCTAACTAGCAAAATGAAGAATTTCTACTGGTGACCAGACACCAATCATCAAGATGTATTCTCAGCTCCTGTATTCTTGCTTCTATTTCCTTAACCGCCTGCACAACATTAATCCTCAGCAGCAGGAGGGAGAACTGGCCATATTTAAAGGCAGCAGTTTTCATCTCCTCGGCTGCAAAGTTTCATTAACGAAGTCGGAGAACCATTAGAGCAAAATGAAACTTTGCTGGAGAGTTGTACAGGCTTAAATGAGAACCACTTGCTGTCACCTGTGCATGAAGTTCAAATCAGTAATAAAGGATGTAGAAAGCTGCATTT
Organism: Limosa lapponica baueri; assembly: GCA_002844005.1. Classification (NCBI taxonomy): domain Eukaryota; kingdom Metazoa; phylum Chordata; class Aves; order Charadriiformes; family Scolopacidae; genus Limosa; species Limosa lapponica. The sequence continues at coordinate 78,232 of KZ505685.1, read as the reverse complement.
TTAAAGAACAGCAACTAAAGCACTCTAACAGAAATCACTGTCCTTGTTTTCAAAAAGGTGGGGAGCTGGGATTCAGAGTGTTCCTCCATATCTTACTCCTTGCAATAGGTTAGCAGGTCCCTTTGCAGAGGACAGAAGCTTGTTCCTAGTCACGCAGCAGTTACCAGTTTTCTTGGCCACCAAATGTAACAACCTACTATTGAGAAGTAATACACCCATACTGCAGAAGTAGCTGATTTCTAAATAAACATGATGTCAAAAAGTAACAGTTCTTTTCAGAATTTTGTAGGCTTTTACTAACTGTGTTGACCTCGCTAAGGATGCCAGCTCCCTTTCAGTTTTGTGCTTCTGAAAATGTTGTGGCCACATCTAGTTATCCTAGGATTGCAAAATTATTACCATCTTTCTTATCTACGTAGAAGTAGCCCAAGACCAAAATCAACAACTGCCAGAAGTTCCAAATTCATCCAAGGAAACTGGATCAACTTAGAACACTCAGGAAAGAATAAATAATTCTGATAATCAACTAGTGATGGTAGAATAAGGCAATTCTGCCCTTCAATTCTGTCCAAGTAATCCTTGCCAGACTTAGGAGCCTGTAATCAAGCACTGACCCAATCTGGCCAGACTTTGTTTCTAAGTCTTGGTAAAACCACTATAGCAAACAAAATAAAATCTTCTTGCAACACAGACTTTAGTGTTGATTCTGCAGTTACACAGTTCTCATTTTTTATCACTTTCTCTTTTGGCTGGTAAGTTATCTTCCTCCTCTCGTATTTTCACAACAATTTTCACAATAGAAAATTATATTGATTTCATCAGGCTTTGAATTACGTTCATAAAGGAGATCAAAGCAGGTACTTCATCTACCTACAGCTGACAGCAAGATTTATCAGGGTGTCCCCACCTTCTTCTCCTAGATAAATCACAGTGCCTTTGTCAGGAGTTTGGTATGTCGGCATCATCTCCAAACCTGTTGGAGTGTACAGTGGCTCAGGGATAGTGGGTATCCAATCTGAAAAAGAAAAGATATACAAAAGCAAGATTGTATTAGAGTCTTTATAATATGAAGGACACGTTGAAGAGCAGGTCATCCTATTTATACCAGTTTCACATAAAGAAATCGGGAAACCCCCTTTTGAACCTCATTTTTTGGATCTGTGAACAAATCTTCACTATAACTCCAAATAAAAATAGATATCAATCTGTGCATGGACTAACTTTTGTTATTCAAACTTACCTCTGTTCCCTGTACAGCTTGCTTACCATCAGTGAGGTTGACAATGGTGAACATTACACAGCATTGGTACCGTTAGGAAAACAGATGCTCCAACTGCAGAGTGAAGTCATTGATTGCTGAGCACACAGATGTGCATGGCTATAATGCAGTGTCTCCATGTAACTCACCTGACATCTGCCTGGCATGTCACAGATCTGTTAAACACCAATTGATTCTGACAGTAGGCCTTTCCTTTCTATATTACTCACAGCAGTCCTATCCCATTCCATTCAGGATACTGGGATCTATTTTCAAAGGTAACAGAATAAGGGCATAGATGTCTCAGTCCCATGTCTGTGCATTTCTGATTTCTACTGATTACTTCCAAGTTGCAATTGGTTGTATCTATAAAACACAGGGACTGTTCAAGTTTTCACTATCTCATAATAGGTTTGCAGTACTTTCATACAGACTGCATAAAAACAATTATTAGCTAACATTCATATTTAACCATACTGAGATACAGTACTGACATTGCTAGTAACACGACATGAGATATGTACTGAATTTGCAAGACCTCAGGACTGAGGCTTGTTAGGTTTGCTCTCTCCGAACTTTTCTTTATCTGCCTGCAGCTTTGTTTCACCTAATTTAGCTGTGACAGCAATCTCTCTAATTGACTGGGTATGTATGGCTAATTTGTTTTATTTTTCTTTATGTTTGTGTGGTACAACCATAGGTTCATATGGACAGCAGTAACAAGGAGTTGTTCTGTGTAGAAATGCAGACATAGAGCTGGACAAAACTTGTTTTAGAGGTTAACGAAGGCAAGAAGGAAATAATATCTAACACATGTAATGTGTTAGATACACCACTGTATATGGTAAATTCAGATGTAGCATGGAGCTGCAGACCGATGAAGAAAGAGAAAGGTGTAAGAGTAAGCTAGCGAACATATGAAAATGAGAGTTATGAAAACATATGAAACAAACATATGAAAATCCCAGAGTTATCTGGATCCTAGAGTGGGGAAGAAATCACCAATACAAACATCGTATTTCTCCCAGCAAAGGACCCCAGAGGCAGACAATTTCCAACAAACAACCCCTCCACTCCACCAGAATGAAACCTCTGCAGTGAAACCACTGACCTTAGGATCTAGAGGAGCAGTGGAAGGGGAAGCCAGGAAAAGGGTGGGAATTTGTTATTTAATGGCATTATTATTTTTTCTTTTTCTGTAGCAATTAGATCTGGAATAATAATGATTTGTCTCTTCAAGATTTCACTTATACTAACAACAAATTAATTGTTTTATTTATATATAAGGTGTGCTTCCTCTTTGTCCTTACACAAGATTTTAAGCATAGTACAGTAACTTACCAATGTGCTCAATTCTGTCCCTGATGACTTCACATTGGTGTGGCCAGTACACGAGGGAAAACTGGCTGGTAGGTGACAAGTCATCCAGATTCTGCGGCTCCTGAGGGTGGGGCACCACTGTCTCCAAGCCAGATGATAATAGAATCTGGTTTGCCCTTGGAAAAAGATGAGCACAAACGGAATCTATAAGAAAGTGAAAGAACCCTTACATCAGTCTCTCTTGCTCTTCCGAGTGGAAACAGGCTGTGGAGATTATCTGTGGAGATTATGTTTATGGTTGGACTAGACGATCTTAAAGGTTCCTTCCAACCTAGGTGATTCTGTGATTCTGTGATGTATGTGAAATCAATATAACTAAGCATGGCCCAATAAAATTACATCCCACTGAAATGTAAATTTAATGCTCCATACTGTAAATCACACTGAACTTAAAAGTAGTGCTGAATGAACAGTTAATTCATTAAACCACAAAGCACATCAAGTATTCAAATGCAGCAGGGAATAGCTTATTTGTGTTCCTATAGAAAATGTTAGCACCTTTTATTACTACTGCTTTTATTACTAGTGTGTTATGGTAGGGCTTACAATCTCAATGTCTGAGTCAAAAATCTGTGCTGTGCCATACTATATGAATAACAAAGCTTATTGCTACAAAACGTATCATGCAGAGTATATGCAACAATGAGATAGTACCGGCTAGCATGACAGGAGGGGTAACAATCTGATGCTAACATGAATTTTGTAAAGCAACAGAGACATTTGGACGTTGTGGGGGGGTGTCTTTCCTTGTTGGCAAGGAATTCTTCAAAGTTATGAGAAGCCACTTGAATGAAAACATGACAGGCAGAGTAAAGGCTTTGAAAAAAACCTCATAATTGTATGATTGGGACTGCTGGTACTGTGCACTAACCATAACACTGCCCTGAGAAAATTACTTGTCTTTATCATAGATATGAAAAGATCCCCTTTCAAAGCATTCCCTGTCCTTCCTATTATCTGCTTAGAGCAGGCCAAAAGATAGGAGTTTGGTTGCATGGGAAATTATTTATTTGTATTTGCTTTGGGTCTAAATCAGATACCAGCACCTGTAAGGCTTATTTTACCAGAAAGAAATACTAATCAGCTTTAGACCTGGTTTCTAGACCTACTTCTCACAACAAACAAAGTAACATAATAAGCAAAAGCGCTTCACATGAAGGATCTGTTTTCAAGTGTAGATGACATCCTATGTGAAGAGTAAAAGAATTAAAAACAAAACTGCTGAATCCACTTTTAAACTCTAGTGGATATCTAACTCTAATGGATACCTGGCTAATGTAATGCCAGATCAGTAACTGGTGATCAAAGGCATGCAAAGGGACTGAGATAACTACTTACCTAGGTCAAGAACCATAAAATATCACTAGATCTAACTCCAGTTTTGTTTGGAGCTTGACAGTTGTGTGACCACTAATACCTTCCCCCTTCCCCTTATTCTTCCATCCTGTGGTCTTACAGGGACGATGCAGGGGAATAACTGAAAGGGTTCTAACTTGTAAGAACAGCACACTGCTGACTGGCTTCTGTCACAAATGAGTTAGGGGGGGTCTTCATCCTAAAAAAAAAAAATTAAAATACTAAAATAAAATCAAAAGTCCACAGCAGGACGGGTTGCATTTATTTTTTAGAGAGAAGAGCTGCCTCTGTTTTGGTTTACTTTATGGCCTTGGTTTACTTTAGGCCAAATCTGCATGATCATGTACTCTGTCATTATTCCTGGCCGCTGCTCAAAGGAGACATGCTTTCACTTGTCCTCCTTCGCTTCCCTAGTGCCTCTCTTGTGCAGTTCTAGTATTCCTACTATTGTCTGAAAAGCTAGAGCAGAAAACTGATATAAGAAAAAAATGTTCAGTTTTCAGCTGCATTAATTAGCCCTCTGATCTCACTCATCAAGCAAGCCTACTGATGCAAGAGCAGGAGAGGCAATGAAAAACAATAGCTAGGACAGCCCTTCTGGTGGCAGCCCAGATATAAGCCACAATTATCCCAAAGCAATAAGGACTAGGACAGGGAGGAACTTGATACTGGGCAATTAAGGGGTAGTACTTGACAAAAATTAGAAAAGCATCACTCTGCAGGCAAAGCGTGCATGGGCCATGAAAAGCATCCGACTACCCTGGGTTACATTTGAAGTGCATTGGCAAGGCAGCACAGAGACAACAGTTTTCAACCAAGTCCCCTTTCATTAACATCATATTCAATTAAAACCCAAATTTCCTTCCTGCAATATGAATCAACGCTGATAACATCAAACACGTTTCACAGCTGGTAAAAATACTCTCTATTTACTGCTCCTATTTGCATTCACCACATTTGCAAATATAATACAGGGCCTCTAAAAATCAGCTAGTCCAGTAGCTGACCAGGAGCTTCATTTTTACAGGTCAAGAAGCAAAACTAGTTCACAAACCAAAGCACAGATAAAATCATAAAGGAGGTAGATGATTTTACTTTGCTCACTAACAAAGAGCCGTATTACTCTCAGTAACATGGATAGTGCCAGGGATGAGTTCTCAGGGCAAGGATTTGGGTAGTGCCACATACCGCAAGGTCCCAAAATTTACTTTATTATGCTTAATTTAATTTAAGCACGCTCTATGATGCATTTCGGGTGCCTGCAGAAACGGTTAGTCACTGCGGCTGCTCATGGACTTTCTTACGAGGATAAGAAGCAATTCCTTCTCATGAATTACGGCCGGCTTCCCCACCATCTGGGACCACCTCACACGAGGCCCAGGCGCTGAGGGGACTTACTGAGCTGCCTTCCTCCCCGACGGCGGGGCTCTCCCGGTCCCGTCCCGCCGCCAGGGCGGCGGGACAGGGCATCCCGGCGAGGCGGCGGTACCGCCGTGATCCCGGCCTCCGAGGGGCCGCTCCGAACGCCCCGCCGCAGCTCAGCGGGAAACCCCCGGGCTACGGAGAACTGAGAGGCCGCAACGCCCCTCCGGTCCGCGCGCCCCCTCCAACGGCCGCAACCACCGGCGCTGCCCCGCCCCGCTCTCGCGAGAGTTCGTTGCCGGGCCCCGCAAGGGGTGAGGCGGTGGCGGCGGGGACTGGCCGTCGGCCCGGCGCCGCTTTGGTACGGGTGACTACGGCCTAGCGTGTTATCCCCTGCCCGGCTCGGCAGCAGTGGCTGGAGTCCCAGGTGTGTGTCGCCGCAGTGTCCCCGGCAGGCAGGCGCAGGGTGGGGGTACAGCCCTCCTGAAGAGGCCTGAGGCGCAGGGGGGCAGAAGCTGTGCGGTGCGGTGGCTTTCCTGCACCTTCTGGTGCTGCTGCTGGCTTGGGCTGTGAGGGGAGAACGGGCATTTCCCTTCTCTTAACGTGTAACCCTTCGTCAGGGAACACAAGCAGCATAAAACGTTGCAATAAAGTGAATACAGTGCTTACAAATCTGTGAATTTACATCAACAAGGTAATCACAGAATCATAGAGTGGTTTGGGTTGGAAGGGACCTTAAAGATCATCGAGTGCCAACCCCCCTGCCATGGGCAGGGACACCTCCCACTAGACCAGGTTGCTCAAAGCCCCATCCAGCCCGGCCTTCAGCACTTCGCAGGTACGGGCATCCACAGCTTTGTTGTAATTCAGTAAATCATTCAGGTAAATGATTCCTGACAAGACAATGGAATAGAAGGAACAAATGGACCTAAAACCAAGTACCAGAAACTTTAGTGGGCTGATTGGTCAAGAAACTTGGCTAAACCACATGAAATATGCCGTTTAGGTGGACGTGACTAATTATAATATGAAAACCACTCCTCTAGAAGTTAGGATACCCGCCTCCACTTGGAGAGTTCCTTGGCTAGAATAGGAGGCCAAATTGGTTGAGTGTGAATATCCACCCCCAGGATTTCAGTGAATTGCGGGTAAACGTGACTGCCCAATGCCCTGAACCTTGCCCAAAGCAAGTCACAAAGGTCATGTGGTCACAGAATGGACTGTGAGCGGTAAGCGTACTCTTTTAATGAGCAGAAGAGAGAGAATTTGAACCTGCCTCTTACAGTAGTGACATGTTACCATGCAATTTTGGTCTGTATAATTACAAAACAACTATTAGCTCCACAAATAGTCTCCAGCACTAAACACTCAAGGGATATTTGCTGTTTGCTGCCATAGGACAAATGCTGTTACTTCTGTATCAGCAATATCAGCAATATGCTTTACGGTTGTATCAATTTGTACGTGAAATGGTGGGGGGGACAATGACGGGGACAGTGATAGGAGGATGGGGATGTCACCACTTAACACATGCAGGAAAGTTATTTCCTCCCTGCAACAATCACATCCCACGTACACAACTCCCTCTAGAGTCAGACCCTGCATCTTCAGCACCGGAAAGCAACGTATATATTTCTCTCTGTAGAGAAGGTGGTTCTGAGATGCATGCAGATGTGGAACATCTGTTCCATGCTATTAAAATGTTTGAAAGAAATTAAGTCTCTGAGAAAAGAGATTTAAACCATAATTTTTCCCTACTTATGATGAGTGAAAATTGTGCATTTAGTGTAACCATAGTTGGAGTACTGCTGTGTGCCTCAAGAAAACCTTTGTAACATGAGAAAATTGTGGGAAAAATCATGAAACAGGCCTTGAAAATTATTCTGTTTTGTAGACTGAAAAGTAGTATTAACTGACCAATATCCTGATACTTCCAGAATTGCTTTTTTGATTTCCCAAAATGCCCGTTGAATGATCAGATTTACTTCCCTTGTATAAACTTTAGTCTCTATAATCTATTCACAAACCAAATAAAATCAACCATATGCTCATATTTCAATTATTCACTTCTATTTCTATCATCACAGTAGTTAAAAATCATCGTCTCAATCAGAATCATGTTGCGTTAGGTGCTGTGTTTTGCTAAGAGTCCACCCTTACTTTAGAGGGGTGAACGGGAGAGGCAGGGAGGGCAGGGACAGGAGGCAGGAGTGACTTTGCCCAGAGGATGGAGTGGCAGAACTGAGAATGGAAACTGTGTCATAAATCTGTCCTGCCCACTGGGCAACATTGTCCCTTACAGGAGCTTGAAAGCGAGCTGCTGAGCTGGCAGGGGGAAGTTCGCAGCCTAAACTTTAGTCTGGGGTCTCCAGGAACCTTTGGGTACCTCTGGTGAGAAGTTATGTATTGTTATATTATTTTTGTAAAAAACGTTTGTGTTGGTAGCAGCTTGACTTCAAATGTTTTTTCTTTAAGCCTTACATTTCTCTGTCTCAGTCTTAATTTGTACCTGCATGGATCAAGGATGGTAGGATTTCAAGATGAGTGGATTAAAGCTTTATTTGATATTACAGAAATCGTTCTTCACAAATTGTTCATTTGTTTTTAAAGCGTCTGCACTATCTTTCCTTAGAAGAGTTTTATGTGCATTTGCACAATGGAGTGGTAGGTGCTATTTTGAGATCCTTGTGTAGACTTTAAGAAAAAGATTTTTGGCATGTTTTTCTTTAATGTTACTTCTTCTACAGTAACACAGTTCTCACACAGTGCTTTGGGTTTGCTAAAAATCATTTATTTCCAGTGGAACAGCTACGAGAACAGGGGAAAACAGAATTAACTTCTAAAGGTTTCAGCTGCTGTTGCCAACATGGGGAACGGAATGGCCACAAGGTGGTAGCAGTTTGTAAGGGAGGGCCAGTAGATGGCTCTGAGCTTTGCTTCGTGATCCGAGGAGGCAAATCCTGCCTGTGTGCCGCATGCCAAGCAGTGGAGCATTCGTAGTGTTCAAGCAGAGTTATTTTAGATCTATTTTCTGTTAATTTGTGTTATTTCACTTTGAGGTGATCTTGTGTGAGGTAGAGCAATGGGGGATAACACCGTAGCATCTCTCTTCTCAGCTGTAAGGTCCCATAGGCTGGCAGCATGTGACTTTGCCAAGGAAACCAAGTGCAAATACATTTAAAATTGCCAGCGTAAGCCAGCATCTGGGCTTGTGCTGCTGGCCGGTACAGTCCATCTGCTTTTCAGGCTCTCCTAATGGCATCCAGAATGGCATGGACTCAGGCTGCAGAGCGTTGACCTCCTACATACGCCTTCTGCCAGCTCAGTTCAGTTCAGAGTAATGTAATGGGTTAAATTCGTACTGCCTGGCTTAGTGAGAGATCAGACATCATCCATCCTCCCAGGGCTGACATAAAGTTCGTGTTAATAGAAAAAGGCAGTGAAAACTCTATCATGTGCTCTGTCTGATTTGACAGAAATGCAGTCATATGCTCACACGTGATCAAGATTAAATTTGTGCTGCTGAGTGATGTGGCAGTGTGCAAACTCCTATTACTGCTCACAAAGCCACAGTTTTGGACAAAAAAAAAATATGCTTTTACTTCTACTGCTCCTGCTATGAGAGAAAAGAAGAGAAAAGGGAGCTTCTGACAGATTACTGGGGCAGACAACTGCAGGGATCATTTTGGTCTAGGTTACAATTGCCAGAAAAGACATAGGAGGTTATTCTGTAAACTGTTTCACTGTGAATTCTGGGAGAATTTCATCCTTTCTTGGTGAATGGGAATTATGGGAAGGTATGTGAGGACCAGCAGCACTGACATTTTTTTTTCCTGTATCTGTTCTACATGATACTTGAGTGAAGTTTTTGTGTGACAGCAGGACTTAATATAAAGGCAACATTCAATTTACAATATTATAAGGTTAATTTAACTCTGCCACAAAGATAAGCTCTGCATTTCTTGCTGCATTTCTATGTATAAATGCTAGTTGTGCTGTGAATAGCAACAGTTTCATTTGGATGTGGTGGTCAGATGTGAATGCTTAGACACATTGCAGCCTGCAGTTTAAATCTTTTAAAGTAAAGAAAACCAAAGGGTGTCAGTACTAGCATGGACTCAACATTCATTGTCATTTTCTTACTGGGAGCCATAACCAACAGTCCGAACTGTTGTTGCCTTCATGGGGTCCATCTTTACTCTTGTGCAAGTTTTTCTCCTCAGTGCTAATGATTTAAACACCTATTCATTGCTCAGTAAGACTCTGTCCCTGGAGGCAAAGGACTGAAAAAATGTCACTTAGTGTTGCACGAAATCAAGTCATGGTTTGTATTAGGTCCCTTTCACCCAGTGCTGCAAACATGCACATGTGCTTTAAATTTATCTCGATTTCTGTAGGATTATTCTTAGCGGCATGGTGAAATGTGCTTATGTTAAACATGCTAGAGAGGAGTTTCAAAATAAATCATGTCCTCAGTTGACCTGATTCCCTTTATTGTTGTTTTCCTTTGGCTGCTATATAGTTTATGGAGTGATAAAATGCAGCACAGAAATTAATGATCTAGTTCATTTCTCTCTGATACAATTGTTGATTTCTGACTTATTTTCCATGTTTTCCTTTGATTCCACGATTTTCAAAGGGGCATCCTCCATTTCACAGAAAACAAACTGTTTAAGAATATATATTCCAGCTACTTTTAGCTAAATAAAAATAACATACTCTCTGGATGCTTATATGACTGGCTCACTTACAGGATCTAGAAATCTCTGTGAATTTTTACATGTATTTAAGGAGCTCTTAGTCAAGCAAGCTCCTTTAAATCCAGTTATTTCTGCTTTGTTCTTTTCCGTTCTTTCCAGATATTTTCTTCTCTCAGGCCATCTCATGAGAATGACATCCCTAACTGCCAACTGATTCTTGTGTCCATGCTTGGATTTCTTTTTTTTTTTTTTCCCCAGCTCCAACTTTAATAAGCCTCCTGGGCTTTCTTTGAAGATTTCATCTGCAACTGCAAATAAACCCCTATGTATCTCTGATGCTTCCCTTTGGATTAAAAAGCCAAGTGACCTTGTTTTAAAGACTGAACAAAGAGCTCTTGATGATACATGGAGATTGGTAACCGACACACACCTGAACTCAAACCTGGAGTACAGAAAAAGTAAACACATTTTTAAAATTTTTTCTCCCTTCATTAACAAATTGCTCTGAGCCTGTTGTAATGTTTAAGTTCCTTCCTGTGTTTACTGAGTTAAAAAGGAGCTCTGTAAATTTTTTCATTACAGGGGGTTTGCTTCTTTCCTGTTTTCCCCCAAACACATTGATTCTTGTATATATATATAAAAAGTTCCCCTGCATACTTAGGGAATATTTATAATACTTTCCTTTGTACCTCATTCTGTTTGAAAGCCTTGGCTGAAGCTCTTGAGATGTGTTGAAACAACCTGAGATCACCCAAAAGGAAACCTGAAATGTCATGGTACAAACTTGGCCTTGCAATGTCAGAAAGTTTGCAAGCAACAAGCAACAAGCAACAAGCAACATGCTCTGTTCTGAGGCAACTTTGTTTTAACACAAATGCTTCCCAAAATCATGTTACTGCGTTCCAGCACAATGCCTTGAGAGAAATGGGCAATGGTGAGACCTCCCCTGGAAAAAAAAAAAAGTCAAAGAAAATGGGTGGTGACCATGCAGAGATCTTACTGCTCCTACACATGTTCTCCAGGGATAGGGAGTGTCTTTTTATTACATGGTTGTACAGTGCTTAGAACAGCAAAATTTTGAACTCTCCCAAGGGGCTTTGGATGTTTTGTGAATGCCAGTCAAAATTGTGCTGTTTAACCAATGGTTATTGTAGTGCTTTGACAATCTGGTTTGTTCCCACAGGTTTTATTTTTATCCACATTCCCCAGCTACGTATTGGCGTGACTGTCGCTGTAACTGTCATGCCAGGATTGGTCCTCATTGCATTCTGGACTGCTTTATTTTTGGATTCTGAGTATGACACTCACCTCTAATCACATGCAAATGTCTGCATCTGAGCTAGGCACCTTAGATTTTCTCCCTGGTCTGTAGAGGTTTAGTCAATGTAGTTGAATCTAGGGTACGACTCATTTCACACTGAAGCAGATGCCTGTGTTTGGTTAGAGGAATACCTCCTTCAACTCCAGTGGTTTTATTGACTTCATCTCCCTTGGCAGCTGTGCTATAGATACCTACAGTTAGGAGAGATGAATCCCATCCTTAGAGACCTCTATCATGCTGCTGGTATAACTAAGCATACAAAGCTGATGCGTAGATGGTACCTAACATGATCCCAGTCAGAGGGCTGGGGGCGGCAGGGGCTGTGTCCCTGGCCCAGCAAAGGGAGTCCTGTAAGGTTTTTCCTATTCTGTGAATCTGTCATAACTGGGCCCACAGACTCAGCCACATCTGCGGCACTGCATGGTGTCCCCATAATAATCTTTCTCCCTTTTCCCCTCAGCCACAACTTCCTTCCTTGCCTGCTCTGTCCTGCCCTTCCCTTAGGCTAATCTCTGCTTCCATTCCCAGCGCTCACACTGCCTCCTGCCCACTCTGCCAGTTTTTCGCTGGTTTCATCGTTATTTCCCTGGACATTTTTCACTAGTGGCTTTCTAACTGCAGGAACAGCAGAAGTAAGAGAAATTTCTTCCTCAGCTTTTGAAATAGCTTAAGACAAGATGCACCAGGCCAGTCCCAGGGTTTTCATACACCAGCCATCGTGTTTCTGATAGCTGCCAATAGTGAACACTGGGGGACAATGCAGGGCAAGCCCACAGTGGTACTTCCATCCTGCAGAGGTCTGGCTCAAAGGTTTTCTAAATCAGAAACATTATCTTTGAACCTGAATACATGAACTTTCATAAACAAGGCAGCAACACGGCATTGGGTCTGAGATCGACATGCCTAACCCCTCCTCTCCTCAACCCACTCTTGGCTGAGCATTGCTGGTTGTGTGGCTGTTTTGTAAACATGGGGTTTATTTACAGGAACCAACTCAATTACTTTTTCTCAGTTTTCATAATGAAATAATAATGAATTTTTCCTTAGCTTTAAAGTCCCTAGAAATTGGCTATAATCAGAGAGAGGAGAAGCAGTTAATAAAAGCATTGCCATCTGGGGTGGAAAGGGCCTTGTGGCAGGCCAGGGCTAGCAGGGCTTTGAGACTTGCACTAGAGATTGCCTCTGATTTACTACTCAGTCATCCAGGACATGGACCCGCTGGGATAACCAGGCTCTGAAGAGTCTTGTGATTTAGGAAGACCTCTGTAACGTGCAGTCCAGCCAGAATCTTCTTTAGCTCAGAGTGTACACAGCCAAATTGTAAAAATAAAGACTACTTGTAAGCAACTCTGCGACAGTAGTGCTAGGAGGAACAGTGGCCAGTTTTCCAAAAATGACACAGAAATAGGGGAGACATTGGCAAGGGCTGATGGAGGAAGATGCTCTGGGGAGGGAAAAGTTTAGAGATCTGTTTTACGAAAGGGAAGGTGGACAGACAGCATATGCTTTCTGATGGCAAGCTCTGATCCTACAGCACTGCATCAATAAACCAGAGCATTTAAAGAACAGTTATCTAAAATGAGTACACTGTTAAGGAGCATAAACTTGAATTTACACTTCCACAGCATGCAGTGACAGCCTAAAGCCAAACCCCTTTGAAGCAAACTCAGTGGTTTGCAATCTGCTTTCCTGCCTAACTCAATCTGGGAATGACACCAGGCGGTCCCCTGGTGGAATGACAAATAGATTATTTTGCTAGGGCTTCTTTTACCTGCTACATTTCTAATGTACTCCCTTAACATGGGCTTTTTTATGCTGCTGCACAAGAGCATGGAAAATATTTGTTATTTGCTTATTTCTTTATGCAAACTTCTTGTTTAGAGGTGATGTGGTCTGTGTAAAATACTCAGCATCCCTCCAGCGATTTCTGGACTAGCACATAGATCACATGACTGTACTTCATAGTTCAGGTGTCCTGGAGCTAGCTCCAGTCACAGCTGTAATATCGGAGCAGTGCTGTGCTGAGGTAGCAGTTTGGATCTAGAGAACAGTACAGCAGTTTCACTAGTGACTCCATTTCTCTGCAGGGAAAATTAGCTGGCCAGGCCGCTGTGCTGAGGTGTTAGGCTGTTTCCCAATCCAGAGCTATTTTGGTGGTTGTTAACTCTGCAATCGTTGCCCTGTTGTGCAATGCAGGTATGCTCTGTTGCCTGTTTCTGCACCAAACAAATCTGTGATATAATAGACATGACAAATATTAACCCAGCAGAGGCTATTTTTGTCCATCTGTTGCAAGATAGCTGTACCCAGATTAGGACAATGTGATGCCTAATGAGTCAAAAATAGCCAGAGTGACTGGGTAAATCAGCAAAGCAGACCTATAATGCAGAAAACAGTTCAATAATGTTTCTGCTTTTAAGGTGAAAGCAAAGCCTCTTGACTCAGTGAAAAAAACAACAGCTCAGATAAAGCAGCACTAGAAAGATGATGAAACTACTGAACGGGTTTTAAGCTGTCTCGCATGGATGCTGCTGAGGAAATTGGTGCAGCAGCAAGAATTCTGCATGGGCTGAAAAATGCTGCTGAGAAGCTATATAAAGCCACCCCAGTTTCATGCTTCAGCCAGTTGAAACACTTATAATCCAGAAAGTGATTTGTACAAAGCAGGTTCCTGCTCTTTAGGTGCGTTCATGGACTTTCCTAGACTGTCTCCAACCTTTTATCTTTTCCAGTATGTTTCCAAACATTTTCTAATGGGGTGCGAGTTCCTGCTTATCAAGTTAAAACATAGTGACAAGCATGTTTTTTGCCTTGGTTGTTTTTCCTGGACCCTTTAGAAATAGTTCATAGAGTCCCTGGGGATTGTAGACCATAGGCTGAAAATTACTTACTAATTCTCTTTTCTGGTGCCTTGTAGACTCCTGGGACACAGCATCTCCTTCAGCAGAAAGATCAGCCAGGGTGATGCATCCACAAATGCAGTCATAGCTTATTTGAGACAGAAGGCATGTTTTTTAGGTCAGAACAGTGGGGTATATGTGGCAAAAAGAACCTGATAGAGAACAAAAGGGCTAAGTGACACTTAGTGAATGATGTGATGAATTATTTTCTTCATTTCTTTTTGCATTTGAAACCTTTCTTTGGGGGGTGAGGTGAGGTGAAAGGTAAATGAGTTTATAGGGTAGAAAACACTGGTTAGACTTACTCTGCTGTGGCTAGTTTTATTTTTTTATTTTGACTTGGGGATAGGAACAGTCTGTGGCTGTTTCTTCTTCAATTGTATTTTTAACTTTTGGCAAAGTCACACAGTCTTGAACACGCTTATTTTTATAGATTTCAGAAAACAAAATAAATAAAAACAAGCTATTTGTATCTCTGCGCTTGTGTCATTCAAAGTCATAACTATGATTTTCACTGGTCAAAACAGGACCCAACAGCTGTTTTTCTGCAGCTGTGAAGAGCTCAGATAATACTTGATAGTGCTAAAGGTACAAAATATTTTCCCCAAAGCCCCCTGTCTTTGCTTTCAGTAAGAGAAAGTTCTTATTATGGGACAGCTGCCAAAAGATGAAACTCGTGTTAAAGGACTGCTTTTTTCCAAGTAAGTCTGTACCAGCAGCTGGCATTTACTAAAGTAGAAATCAATGCTTCCATGTAGGGGGAATTTATCCTGAGATACACACAGATCATTGTGGATGAGTATCCAGGCCCCCACTGTTGCTCCCCTCCTGCATGGTGGGGTGGGTCGTGGGAGACAGCAGGGCTCCCTATCCTCTACATTCGGATGTCAGGTATTGTTAATCCCATGGTTCCTCTTCAGTGAACTTCTGAAAACTCTCTAAATGTTTCTATGGATGAGGAACTTCCTTGTGTTTCAGTGCCCTGTGTTTCAGTGCCGGTAATGGGAAGCTCTGTTTGAGGATGTAGCGCACTGCCATGTGCCGGCAGGACTTTCAGCTGGACTTACAGGGCAACAAGAAAGTGGATAAAGGCTGGAAGATGGCAAAAAGTAGTGGGATGGGACAGTGATGGTGTGTCAGGAGTGTCTTCCCTTGGAACAGTCTCACTGAGAACGATTTTGCATCAAGGCCTGAGAAACAAGCGTGGGCTGGTAGGCCAGAGGTTTTAGGGCTCTGTTTTTACAGCCTCTAAAAGAATGCCATTGTCATAAAAGGAGCTTTCTGGTATTTCTGGATCTAAAAAGTCCAATAAAAAATTAAGTGAGAAAACATACCAAAGTCACCCTTATTTTCTGTGTTTATAGCTCCAGTTCTCACAATACAGAGCAGATATTACCATCTGACCATACAAGGCTGTGTCCTCAATAAGGGCATCTCTGTATTAAGCAAATTGCCCTCAAATTTGGCACAGCCAGGAGCTGAGCGCCCAGCATGGTGCGCAAAGGGAGAGCGGGGCACAGTGACCCTTGGATGAACATCAGGCAGAACCAGTACAAGCATGTGGGGAGCCCCAGGAGAGCAGGACATGTTTGCCAGCCACCATCATCATCCTCCAAAAGGAGCTTAAAGGAGGCAATTTCTTACAGGGGATGGGGAGCGAGAATTGGCTCCACTCACACGCCTGCAGCCTCACTGCCTCCAGCACTGGAACAAAAGTAATGCCAGGGCAGTTTCAGTCTGTGCTTACTGGTACTGACAGCAGATCCAAGAGGTAGCTTTGCTTCTGCCAGCTGGACTTTGCTCTGAGGGAACAGGGGTGTTCTGGCTGCCTTCTTGTTAATTAAATCTTTTTTTTTTTTCCCTACAAAGAAATTATTAGCATCTCTCTGTTTTGATCCTCACAGGGATCTGCAGTTCTCCCTCTGATTCAGCTGTGTCAGGTGTGGACCCTGCCTGCTGCATACACCCCATCTGAACATTAAGTACCCAGTTGCTGTCCTAGATGTGTCTTGCCATCAGTTCTAAGGCAGTAATTCTCCACTATAACCTTGCTTTGGGTAACCCATAAAATGTAATATCCTAGTTTAAGATATTAGTGACTATGAGGCAGCATCTTCTAGTTTGTCATAGCTGGTTAAAATGTTAAACCAACAAACTACCTGTCTTCTCTAAAATGTTCCTCCTTGCTAGTTACCTCATGAAGGCTAAGAACTTTGCATCACTTTTCATGTTAAAGCCTTCAGCCCCATGTTTTCAATGGGCTTTGCTGGATTTTACTGCCAGGATCAGCTGCCAACCCCTGGAGGAGCCCAGCATTGATACTGTGAATGGTGGTGCCTCAAAAACCAAATGTGGGAAAAGACTGCTTGCTGGAAAAAAATGCAGTTCCTTGAAATAGGGCACACAAGAGCACCTGAACTTCTCCTAAGGACCTGGAAAGCTGGTCTTGTGACAAGTTGCACTAAGCATATGGTGACTTATGGGAGCAAGGTCAATATTCAGTAGCAGAGGTTATGACCCTATGTGTAGGGGAAGGCAGTGAAATGTATTTTTTTATCTTGAAGCTACTGTGTGAATGCAGTAATTGTTGCCCACAGGAACTTCCAGTAACTTCTCCTAATCTCCACCATGTCCTATCTGAATTCTTGAAATGCTGCTCTTAAGTAACACTGACTTAAAAGAAAACCCAACCTCCCACTGTCACTTATTACAGTGTTCAGTAACTATATTTAAAGGCAGAAGGTTTCCTGACCTCTCTAGGTGAAGAGGAATGTAGAGCTTTTAATATTTTTCAAGCAATGGTGTTCCGACATGCAACCTGTCGTTTGCTGTTGATTCCAACTAACCAAACAATAAATGACCACAGCATCCTCTGCTTTGGAGGACCAAGCAAAGTAGGAAAGCTTTGCTTTTGTCAGGATAGTACTACTGTCTCTTCCAAGGCAAGTATTGAGGAAACTTTCAGGTGACAACGAACAAAATGAGGTGGGTTTTTTTCTGTATCCTGAGATCAAGCAAAAGGTCACACTTCTATTTATTTCTTTATTAGGTTTGAGTGGGTTTATTGTGTGAACTCCTTGCCTAAGGCTACCGTGGGTACTAAAGGTTTCTATGGGTTCAGAACGTGTCTCTGCTGCATCATGAGGGAAAAATTTACAAAGTGCTATGAAACACAAAGGCATCAACTCTGGATCAGGATGTCCTTGAGTGCAAATCACTGGAAGCTAATAGATAATGTTAGTGACGTAGTGTTATATATTGCCAGCTTCTTGTATCTTCTCCTTTGCATCCATTACTGGCCACAGCTGGAGACAGAGTATTGGGTTTGAGGGACCTTTTGTCTTATTTGGTAGAGACACTACCACCTTCTGATGCTTTTCTGATTGTTTCCGCTTTAAATTTGACATGCAGAAGGCAGCAATGAAGCCCTATTTTGTCTGTCCCATAGCAACAGGCTAGAAATTTTGCAGTGCTTGTGTCAGACACAGTGACATTGTTTTAACATGCATGCCAATCTCCCTTTTTCCAAATACTTACGTATGAGTATAAAGGACATCATATTTAAACAAAGCTCTTGTTCATGAGCTCCCACCTGTGCACCAGTGGGTAAACATGTGTGACAAGTTGTCAAATCCTAGTGACATCCTGTATAGCTCTGACTTGAAAACTTCTTCAGTGGTCTTCACAAGAGCTCTGAACTGCCTAAGCCACAGATGATAGCCACAGCATATCTATCCTGCATCCTGTCACACAGTGTCGGTTTGAAGAACTACAGGGCACAGATCACGTGGAAAGTTGTTTCTGAGGTTCATTATTTCCTCTGTCAGAAACGAGCAATGTGGTTATTATCTGAATTTGTCAAATGCTAGTTTCCAGCCGCTGGATCTGATTTTACTTTTGCTGCTTGGAAGAAAGACTCATCTCCTATCAGAAATGTATTCTCATGAAGACATTGCTGGGTCTGATCAAATGGCCTTTTGACCATTTCTTTAGTGAACCAACCAGGGGTTATGGATCTGTGATGGAAAGTAATGACGCCCTTTCAGGTTACTGAGTACTGCTCAGCAGCTGAGCTGCAGCAATGAGTTGTGCTCACACTCTGAGCTTGCTGCAAGCAGAAAGGATGCGTGCAAGTATAAGCCACCATGAACTGTATTTTATTTGACAATTGGAGCAGCCAAAGAGGTCACCTTCTCTAACCCAGTCAATGAGCAGTAACGTTTTAAGCTGTGGCAACCCTCTTGCTTTGGATGTATGTCTGAGCCTTGAGCTAATTTACCCCCTCTGTGCACATTCAGTGCCTCATCACAAAGCCCAAGGGACTGAAGGGGCCATGGAGACAGATTTCTCTTGTTTTTAAGTAGTGTCAAAGTGAAGATGCATGAAGGGCAGTGAATGGTTTAAGCACTGTTGTGTAGCTTCCGGCCACAATTCCAGTCTGAAAGCAAGCCAGAAGATTTGTACTACTGGGACCACTTGGGACCTTTATTTGGGGCTCAGGGAGAAATTCCACGCGGTCCCCACAGTCTGACTTTATTCAGTCCTTCAAAAGAGGTGATTTAAAATTTGCTTTGTAATTAAATTATTATAACTAGCAGCAATTTTCTCCTGCTTGTAATTTACTTCATATTAAATTTATCTCTATCATTTCTATCTCCGTGAACTTGGGAATCTTGTATTTAATTGACTAATTTAGATAGTTCAAGAGATAACATTCTTCTGGGAGTAGGCACCCGAAGGCTCCAAACTTCTCCTGTTGAATCATCTTATCAGCCCAGGGCCAGGGTAGTGAGGGTAAGGAAATAGTCCTTCCTGCAGAGTTTATCAAGAGCATCTTGTGATCAGGGTAGGTAATTATTCAGGTTAAACACTGTTTGAAGTTCTTGTGAATGGCGATTTTATATACATATAGAAGCTACATGTAAAAAGGTTATAAAACCATAGCACTTTTCCAGTCAGGTAGTTCACCGGTTTGCAGTGGGTCAGTTTTTTTTGGAGCCTGACCTTATCCAAAGCCTGTGGAAGTCAGTGGAAAAACTGCAAAGAGACTCCTGGCCTTAAGTCAAGGAATTAAGTTGTATGCCTTAGTGCCATTGGATATTATTGGACTAAAGAGCTTATTAAGATTAAAAATGGGATTAGGCATTACCGTGAATGAATGTAAAGAGGTTACACGACTGGGATAAAGCTGCAAAGCTTTATTCCGCCTTTCAGGGAAATGGTTCCAGACTGGAGCCAAGAAAAAAAAAAAGTAGCATAGCATTACACACAATGAGGTGCATCTTGTGTCTTCCAAAAAGAAATCTGTCACTGAAGACAGGATATGGAAGTAAAATCTCACTGTTTTTTTCAAGAAGCAGTTCGTGCTAATCAGTGAAATGAAAATGTCTCATCTACTTCCATGTTCTTTCTTTTGAGCTTTAGATTTTTTCTTTTTTTGATATTTATTTTTCCAAACGAGCTTTTGGTTGCAGTTGCTCCCTTAGCCCCTAGAAAATTAGCTAAAGACCCTTGGCACTGCAGGGAAGAAGGCAGGAGAGGAGAGGAGAGGAGAGGAGAGGAGAGGAGAGGAAGCTTGAGTCAGCTGCTGTCAGTGGGAGTGGATGGAGAAGATAAAAGGCTCCTGAAGTGCATTGTTTGGCAGAAAAGAAAGGCAAAGCACAAGGGAGGGAGGAGGCAGAAATGGGAGGAGAGAGGGGCAGGGAGGACAGAGAGGGCGAGCAGGCAGGTGTAGTGCCAGGGACCATGATGGGGCCATGCAGACGATGTGTGGGGATCAGGCACCCCATGCCTCAGCTTGATGAAGGGTTGCTGGGGACTGCACACATGACCACACCACGCTTTCATAGTGCACAGTGAGTGGGAGGTTGTTGTTGCTGATTTTGCTCTCTGATGGCAAAATGGTCCTTCAGCAGGAGGAGGTCACTTGGGCTGTCTGGCACTTACTGAGGGCCAGGGGCAGGTACAGCCACCTTTCCCAGAGGCCTTGCTGGGTGCTAATGGAGGTGTGGGTCTGAGCCAATGGTCCCTACCCTTCTTTTTTTTTTTTTTTTTTCATTCCACATAGAAATAATAACTCCTGCCAGGTAACAGGGAGCAGGGGTGAAAGCTCAGCTCAAGTATTTTTCTTCCATCCTACTAATGTGCTTCTTTTTCTTCACTGTATTTTTGTGTGTCATCTTGTCTGAATCTTACAGATGGCAGCTAAAGAGAGCTACCTGTGTATTTAACTTTGATATTGTAATGACTGAGCATAAATTTCATATGAAAAACAAACTTACTTTCTGTACATCACTACTGTACAGCTTGAAAGAAAGCAGTGATGGTGATGGCCCAGCGCAACTGCCCTGCCTTCTGCAGGAACTGCGCCTGATCCATACCAGATGTTCTCTGCAGGGGAATCTTGGATGCTTTCTACAGTCCAGTCACAAACGTCCTGAGTAACAGAGCTTTCCCAGTTCCCATGGGACAAGAAGTCAGCTTTCCCAAGGAAGGCATTTATTAGGACTTCTTGGTAACAACTACTTAAAATTTTGATGTCTTGCTATGTTCAGATAGATTTTCCTTGTTTCATCCTGGCTAAAATTTGTCCTCCTTTGTTATCTGTACCCTACAGCTGCCTCCGGATGGGAATCACAACTCCACCTGGCTGTCTCAGGGTGCCGTGCATGCTGGAGCAAATTCACTGCTGCCTGTGAAATTCTTACTCCTTTCTTCATTTTTCTATCTGTATGTTTCTTTCCTCTCTCTCTCCCTCTCCCTACATTAGCTCAAAATGCTTAACAGTTTATGAGCCTCTGTCCTCAAAACGTCTAGAACTGTATGCAGCTTTCTGGATGGGGGTGCAACAGTGTTAAGCTCCTCTCAGGTTTCTCATAACATAGCTCCTTATGGTACTATTTCTGTATAGGCAGCGTTAGCCTCTAATTGCTTCATTTGCTGACCATATTTCATTCCAATTTAATTTCTGACTTGCTTTCCCCATGCTGTTGTCTGGGACTGGTGCTTACCAGATCTTATCCTAGCTTAGGATTTGTGTTTGAAAGGACTGCTCCCTGATGCCTCCATCTGTGTGTTCCTCATCCCAACTGTCTATAAGTGACCTGGCCATGTACTGACATTTGCAAGGCTGTTTGCACTGCATCTCCTCTGTGAAGTTCAGTATCCGTAGGCGGGAGTAACACACTGGCTTGGAGATCAGGATTATTACTAATTCATTAGTTCCCAGTGATGTACTTACAAAGTGCCTAGCATGGAAAGACCTTGATCCCAGCGAGGGTTTCTGGTAACACTGCAGTTGCTAAAGCCAGATCTAACACTACTTGTTGTTTCCCATGGGGTTGGCCTGCTATTATTTTTCTTCTTTACTTTCAGACCTGCAGCCAGCTCCCTTGGTGCAGACAGATGCAAGCTCGCTGTGCCCGTGCCAGCAGCTGCCTGGATGATAAGGTGGCTGTCTGGTGTACAGGTTTGAGCTGAGTTGTATACAGCTAGCTTGTGAGATGAGAAAATGAGCTTGCCTTCTCCTTGTGCCTAGGGAAACCAATGTGGGGTTTTGATGAAGCAGTGTAAGTTTGTGCCTCAGGTCACTTGTGGGGCAGAAACCTCTGTATGGCTGAAGAACTGTCCTTCTCTCCCATCTGTCTATAACCTGCTGGGCCTCTCTTCGCCCTCTGTTAACCTGCATAGATCACACTTCCAAGGGATGTGTTCTAGCAGCTTACATTGGAGGGGGTGTTAACAGTCCTGGGATTTCCATCTTTTGCTCCTTCTGGTGTCCTAGCCAGAGATAAGGGGAAACAAAATGCAAGTTAACTGAGTTCTCCTAATAACACAAGATATAGATTCTCCCATGGATGTTATTCCTGCTTACCTACTCTGTCACCCATGATTACATGGCCATTGTGGTGGTAGTCTGGAGCACCCCTTGCTCCCACATTTTGATGTATTTCTCTCCAAGCTCTCTTTCTTCTTGGATGGTTGTGCTGCTTCAGCCACTGTCTCCCAGACAGAGAAAGGCCTCTTGTAAGGGGCCAAGTTCAGCTTGCTTAGTGGATGCCCCTTGTAGATAGTTTGTGCCTTGTGCAGATGCTTTTCTTCGGTACCATAAAGGCTTGGAGGTCCTGCAAGTGCTCCTTGGCCATCTGCCATGCCCTGTCTGGCGCAATCCACAGGGCAGAGCCTGCCGTACTGCTTTGGCAGGCAGCGTGAGCTTTGCTGCTCCATGCTCTCCATGTTCTTGAAGGAATCTTTCCTTCTTATACACTTTTCCTGTGCTCACCACTGTCCTGACCAAGTTATAAGGGTACCAAAAGCCTTCCCCACTCCCAGTGCACCCCCTGACTAAAGTCATACTCTTCGCAGGGTAATGTAGTTCATCTGTTTGTGTGGTATTCCTGGTCTGCCCAGCCATGGGGACAGCCTGGTGTATGTTGCACAGGTGCTGGTGACTGCTATGCTCAGCCACTTCATTTACAGTCTCAGGAATGCAAGAGGCCCTCAGAAAAATGCCTGAAACAAGTAAGTGTTTGAAAATGCCTGAAGGCAATGAGCCATCATAGTGAAAGTATCTGTTTCACCCAGTGGAAGCAGCAGGGGCCAAAAATCTCACCGCAGTTATGCTAAACTTCAAGAAGGGGAACCACATAAAAAATGAGAGCACTTGTTAAAGATAAGCCAGAAGTTGTAACTGATGGAATTAAATTCTTTTGTGCTCCCGGCACAGGGGCTTTAGCCATCTCACTCCTTACAGGTGGATTACAGTTGGTGTGAGGAAGCCTGGGAGCCATAAGCACTCCCTGCCTTGGGCCATCAGGACAACACCTGGACGTGCAGGTGCTCAACACCACAGTACTAAGCTGAGGCCAGCTTTAACAACCCTGGCAGCCCTATGGGGACTGGGAGCAAGATTTCAAAGCTAAGCAGTCCAGTATGAGGAAATTCCAGAGTTGAGCACATTCAGAAGCATGTAATGCTATCTTTAATTGCATGATCTTCTGTTATTTTTTTCAAATCTGTCTAGATTTGCATCACAGTGGTGTGGTGATGCTGAAACAGTCTGTTGACTGGAATAACCTGCCCACCCTGAGTGAAGCTCAACAAGTCATTCCTATGAGGCATTACATAAATGCTTTCAAAATACATATTCATTATTCCTCAGATCTCTAAGCTGAGGCCCTGGATCTTACTGTCTGAGTGAGATCAGACTCAGAGAGAGTGAGACTCACTTAATGAGTACTCATAGCTGCAATCACAAGCAATGACAGCTGTATTTTAAACACCAAGACATAGAGTTAAGTACTCTGAAAAATCAGGTACTGGAGACCTAAAGGTGACAGATACTCTTGGCATTAATTTTTCTAACTCTCAAGATCCCATATATAAAATAGAAAAATGCCCCACAAATCACACATGTTGTCAGGGTACATTTTTAGTCCATGCCAAATTGATAAATACCATAGGAGAATGTGATAGTCACTTGACACTGAATAAGGTGCTGATCTGCAAACTCTTGTAGGATGGAAATCTTGCCCTGAGCATCTTCAGATCTCCTGAAGAACCCAACTTACACTGAAGATATTTTTTTTTAGATTGGAATACCCGAGGAGATTTAGATATTATGGAGAAGGAAAAGCAAGACACATGCTTCTTACCTACCCCAAGGTTCATGTTTCTTTTCCTGTAGAGATTTAGATTTTTTTAACTGTCTCAGTAGAGCCAGAAACTGAGGTCAGTGAGGACGAGGCTCATCTTTGAAGGCACTTTTGATGTGCTATAGAGTTTTCTAGGCATCAGCTAAACCCAGCTTTAAAGTTGATACTATTAAATAGCCCTAACCATGTGAAAGGACCTTTCTCTGGCTTTAAAGTGCTGGAGAAGACTTATAAAAAGCCCTCCAAAATGACTCCTGGCTAACTCATATTGTGTCTCATGGGATAGAGAACTTTCAAAGCCAAAGGCTTTCAATTAGACACTCAGTGATGAGATGCAAGAAAAAAGCTCCAAAGATTGCACAAAATAGAACACTTTCTAAGGCTAAGACCTGGCAGCATACACCAGGAGGCAATTAAACCTGACAAACTTGAAACCCCTATGAATGTTTAGAAAGTTCAGCAACATCAAGAAGCATAAGGAGATGGGCGTTTGCAGCTCTATCTTGCAGTCATAGCAATGAGAAGGAGCTAAGCGGGATTCACGTCTCAGTCATCTATTGCTATAGGGTAGAAACATGCTGACACTCGAGTTGCATAAAAAGTCCCAAAAGACATAACTGGCCAAAAGATTTCAGCCCTAAGGAAATCATGTGCACCACGTCTGGGAGAATACACTAGTCATCACTCAGGGAAAAATTGCTTCTCAGATGATGTTGCAGTTAGTCTTTATTGCCTATTGTTTGGAGATAAATAGCTGGTTTTCTCTCACAAGGAGTTGTGAGTTGCTTTCAGAACTTTCCTAAGGAAAGGATTTTGGAATGAAAAGCTAAGTCATCTGCCTTTCTCTGGATATTATTTTGTAAGCAAGTCAGATCTTAGGATTTTTCAAACATTTTTAATTCATTTTTATTGCTTTTGACATGTTTTTATAGTAAAAGAACAAAGCATAACATATTAGAATGTATATAGACTGAAGTCCTTCAACAAGCTACTTTAACACATTTGCTTTCTTGCACCATAGCCATCTCTCACTGTTTGAAAACTGGAAATTTCAGGGGTTATAGCTCATTAGAAAAACCTCAGAACCTCAGACAAAACAACTGTGAGGATGTTTTAAGTGTCCTCTTTTAAGTCTCAAAATTCCTTACAAGTAAAGGAACGAATGTAATCCCTATTAATGAATAGAAATTATTTTTAAAATAACTAACAAACTGTGTTGACTCAGAACATCTTCTGACACAGCTCATTAGCCAGGCATGACATCTGGGGTATGTGTGCATTCCCACTGGACTCCCCTAGGAAGGAGAATGGAGTAGTTCTCTGATGAGAGCTAGGGTTGTGGCAATCCAATGTGGAACTATACCAGGACCCTCTGCTGAAATGCTTCAGCCCCTGGACTAAGGAGAACTTTGCTTTTACCCCAGTATTTTCTGACAGAGGATCTCACTATCTTTAGACTGCTTTCCCAAGGCCTGGGGTGAAAAGGGAGGAAAAGGACTAATTCAAAGGTTCTCCTCTTGTTGTTCTCCTACTTAAAAAAGGGAAAAACTCAATGATCATAGAGGTAGCCAGCTTGCAGGGTCCAAAACTGGATCCAGTGAGTCTTTTCACAGATAGAAGAGGACAAACTGAGAAGGTGGAATAAGGATCACATGCTACAGGATGGTATAACAGGAGGGAAAGCACAAGAGCATTGACATAGGAACGTTTACATTTAACCTCAGAAGGAGAGAGCTAGCACATGAGCTTGAAAACAAATATAAATTAGTCCCCTACAGCGAAAGCTAAATAAAATGTCATTTACATAAAGAACACTTAGGGAAAGAAGAAAAGCCTTAAAAGGTGAGAAATGTGGGAGGAATTGGAGTAAAGTGGAAAGGACAGGGTGCCTCTTCCCAAGCAAATAACTGTGTGCTGCAATTAGCTAAATGGTACATGACTCCTGTGCTGTGATTTTGTTGTGGTTCTGAACTGCTCATTAGTTTACTGCTGTTTCTAATGGCAGGAGTGCTGAATAATAAAAGCTGTACTCTGGACTGCCAACAGGAATTTCTTTTAGGTTTTGGTGCTGAAGCTGTATTTTAAATGAAAACTGCTAGCTTTCATTTCTGGAATAACAGTAACAGATAACTATAGCACAGCCATGGATTTATAGCAATGCTTTATGCGTGGGGATCGATCTTTTAGGCAGGATTTGCTCTCCTCTCCACAACCACTCCTTGCTCACATGAACATGTTCAGCATGAGAGAGATAAGCTGGGGGCAGGCAGTTCTTATGCAATGAGGCTTGTCAAGCTGAAGATAATGATTAAAAATGCCATCTCCTCTTATGAATATTATGTAGATGCAACAAATCTTGCCTCCAAACAAAACAAAAGCCCTTCCTTAATGGCAGGGCAGCAGGGAATCTCGGTGCCTTCCCCGAGCATTTAAGTGGCTATGAGTGCCTCCCCACTCACCAGCACTCAGGCTGCCAAAGACCAGGAGACACAAATCGATAGAGTGAAGTGGATTTGCTCTGTGCTTGCCTGCATATACACATCCTAACCTCCCCCTGCCTCCCCACCTACCCTGCTGGTATCTCTCTCTCTGGAACCACCATTTGCCTGCTTCTCCAGACAAGCTCCAGAGCTTGAAGTTGCAAGGGGGTGAAGAGAAAAGCCTTCCTGCTGGTGACGTGGGGTGTGGAGGGAGACTTGCCCCATGCTACATACAGGGAAGAGGGAGCAACTAATGCAATACCATCTTCTGCTAAATGAGGTGGGACTACTGGCACTGTCTGGTGACAGATGGTAATGATTCTCCGTCTTCTTAACCCGCAGCAAACATATCCTGGGGAGTGAATGCCTCATGTAAATATGTATGGGCCGGGGGACAGTGCAAGTCCCATAGAGGGAGAGGAAACACAGTGTCATTTGGAGTGCTGCTTCTTTGGAATTGCAGTCACTCAGGAGCACAAAAGGAATGAATAGTAGGATTAATTCATTTATCCATTGATCTCAGACACACACATTTTCATTTAATGTTATTAGAACAGCCAGAGTCTCATGGCTCATAGCTGGTGGGCAGTACAGCAGAGACTACATTTGCAAGTCTTTTTCCCCTCTTGCTGATGAGGTAAATCTTAGCAGCAGATTCCTTACGGTGAACCCCTGGGGAAAGGCCTCCTGCATAAAAATAGCCCGGTGTCAGGACTGGTGATTGTGAACCTGTTCTCTATAGATAGATTCGCAGCAACTAACTGGTGGCCCAGAGAACATGGGGATCTACCCTCAGAAATCCTATACAGAAAGCTGTCAGGGAGGGAAGAAAGAAAAAAATGTGGTTGATATAATTAGGTCTGGACGTTCATGCACACTCATACACACAGTATCTCAGCTAACCAGGTGAAAAGTTAACCAGGGGAAAAGTTCAAATACAGCCTCCCTGTATCTCCATAAACATGAAGATCTATGACAGCGGGGGAAGATAGAATATAGTGCAGGGAGGCATTAAGACGTTTTTCAGTAGTTTCAGCACATGGAACATGAGGTCTATTCAGGGTCCTGAGTAACTTCTTTGCCAAATTAATCTGCAAAGGACTTTCTCATAACTAGCTCTTACAAAACCACCCTGCAGGTGGATGCAAGGGCCAAAAATAAGTGTCAAAGGTGATGAAGATCATGCTGGGATCTGTGGAGTCACCAGGTGACATCAGTAGAGATGCTGGCACCTTAGATGATCCCAAACTGGGCCAGCTCATGCAGTTCCAGATGGCTGAAAGCTTCCCATGGGCAAATCACTGTGATATCTGCAAAAGAGAGAGAATGAGAAATGGTTTCTGGTCACTTCAGTTCTTGGGTTTCTTTGGTATTAATAGAAAGGCTGATTTACTCAGGAAACATTAAGAGATGGGAAGAGCAAGAAGAATGAGACTCCACTTGAAGACTAAATGAGCAGATGAGCTCTTCAAATCTGGTACTACCCACCAGCCTGAACCAGATCACTGTATTTTCTCCTGTGCCATCTTTCTCTGTGAGCAAGAGTAAACCAGCGTTTCCTATAGTCTCTTCAGCGACTGTGTAGACTGGTGTAAAAATTAATTCCTGTTATGTGGTTTCTCCTGTTCTTATAAACTGCCTGTAGCCAAACTGTCATCTCCTTGAAGACGTGTTCAATCTTAAAGCAGGTGCTGAATAATTTGGTCTTCAACATTCAGGACCTATAACTCTGATATGTGCAGTTGTTATTGATACCTAAGAAGTTCAGACTGGTTACAGCTCATCCAGTGCGTGTTTCTCAATCCCAGATGGGTACATAATATTCTTAAAATTAGGATTCTGGTGACACACAAATACTTAACCAGCTGGGATTTAGTTCCTGTGATTTTTGTTATTAATAGCTTAGCATTTGGCATTTCTATGAGAACCTCATTCTGCTGAAATTCTTAGCCAAAGTATTAGCAGAAAACAAAGACAAACAAGCCTATTTGCAGCCAAATGAAAGTATTCAGAAATTGAAGTGTGCCTAAATAGCCTTTCAATCTTGTAGTGTATGTAAGCATAAGCATGACCGTGGCAGCTTGTGGAGGCAGTATTAGCCTTCTCTGGTGACCGTGAGAGCTGCAGAGAGGCCCGGGAGACAAGGAACGCACCCCAGACAGTTCTCTCCTGTGCTGAAGCATGACTGCGCTTGTGTTAAAGCAGGGCATGACAAGATCATACTGCAGTGCTTACCTGTGCCCAGTCCCTCCATGCCTGGGATGTCATCTCCAAACCTAGGATAGGAAAGAACAGGCAAGGGGTGAGTTGGGCCAGCAGCACCCAGGAAAGGGGAGCTGGTGGAAGATGCTACCACAGGAGCCCAGCTTAGCGGTGGGGAGCCACTTGACTAGCACGGCTAGTGTTTTCTTTCCAAAATGCCCTTACCCTTTTACTCCTTTTTTAGGAGGCTTGCTCTTGAACTGCCTTGTCTGTCTCTGCTTGAACTTGGGAGGCCCCTTGCGTGGTGTAGTGGGACCAGTTGGAGCATCTCCAGCGTTGAGGTTCGTGCCTGGGTTCTCACTCATGGCTGGGCTGCTGTGTATGGCTGGCGCACGCCTCTCTCAGCTTCCTCAGTCTGCAAGATAATGGCAAGGACTGATGCAACACTGCTTATCATTTCTAGGCATCAGTGGTCAGGCGACAGAATTATGGCAAGTATAATTGTGACAGGATTAAATATAAAGATATTAAACGTAAAGAAAGATTGTAATGCATCCAAACTAAGCAGGGTAGCACTGTCTTTCATCCAGCATGCTTGAATTAAGATGCCAAACAAAGGACACTCGAGCTAAGGACTGGTTCAGGATATGACTATGAGGAGCACAAAGACACACTGTCTTAGGGCTTAGAGAAATATCCTGTTCTTGGGAATCATCTTACTATACTTCACCTGTTCTTATACTTGTGCCTAAGCAGTACCTTTTGGACACTGGTGGAGATGGGATGCTGAGCTAGATGGGCCCTTAGTCTGGTGCAGCTGCAACCAGGACTTCATGTTTGTGAATACCAACCTTAAGGGAAATAGCACAGTAGCTTTAAAAGATTGTAAAGAAGGCTAAGGCAAGGCATGGGAGACTGTCTTTTAGACAGAAGTTGATTTCTCAGGATTTAGGAGAGCAAGGTCTGTAAATTTTCCCAGGATATGTCCATTCTGGTATTTTTGAGCGTTATATTACAGGCATATATTACCTCCTCTGCACCACACTGCACATGAACCAAGCTCCACTTCCCAGGGGCTAAATAGTTACGAGGGAGCAATTCTTGTGTGGGAGACATCTGCCTTAGACAGTAGAAGTGCTGCATTCAGAGCCCTTTGCTTCCTTCCCAGAGAAGACAGCAATAACTCTCACCAGTGCCCAAGCGGGAGCTTCCAGCTGTTCATCAAATTTTGTGCTAATTAGCATGCTAGAATGATTTGACCAAGTGCATTTATGGAACATAAATAATTACCAACTTTTCCTCCCCTCCTTGAAGTCACATTTTACCCCATGACCATTACATAACTCCTAACTCCTGTCTCCAGGTGTTCATCCCTGTGCAGCTAGGCTGATGGAATCGCTGATGGAATTATCTTCAGGATTTTGTACTAAAGGCTAATCCCATTATGTCACCATAGTGCTCTCGCCTAATCCCTAACATCAACTGCAGTGACACTTTGGACTTTAAATCTCAGAACTATAAATGCTATCAAAGATGGGTAATTTTTTTTTCCTTAGTCTAAAGACAGTTCCTGTCTTTGACAGTCCTGAAATAGCCAGTGCCAGAAAGCAAAGCCTGAGATGCAAGGAGAAAAACCATCCAAGCAATGCTCCTCTGTCACTTCCACATCAGTGCAAGGAGAAGACCCGTGGTTCTGTATTTGTGGCAGCCTGGGAATACTTCACCCCTGACTTCTTTCCATCTGTGCTGGCAGTAGGATGGATCCTAATGATAGCACCTAGAGGCATGCTAGTTCTTTTGTCGCTTGCAGTCGGGCTCCTGTCTCAGCTGTAATATCCCGAGCAGGAGACTGGACGGGTTCCAGCAGCCCCAAATGGAGCAGCAGATGGTTGTGTCTGCAGCTGAAGTAGGCACAGATGCTATTCCCCTGCCTGTAACACAACGCTTCCTAAGCACACACTGTGCCCACAAACACAGGGACCAGCTGAAATGGTACAAGTTACTTATTTGGCTGACATCTCTGAAGCACCTGGACAATCACACAGTATTTACAGCTTTATCCCCACAGCGTGGTGGCAAGACAGGCAAACACTCTCACTTTCATCTTTTACAGAATGGGAATGGAAGTGCAGTGATCGCTATGACCTGGACTGCACAGCTGGAAGGAACAACAAAATCTTTTGACTCACAGATTTTTAGGGCCAAACTGAGACGTGAACGTAGTTTGGCTCCAAACAAAAGAGAGAATTTGGTGCCTCACTTATTCAGGACCAGTGAGGAATTCAGATGGTACTGCCCTACAGCAAAATGCTTTGCACTGGAAAACTGCTCCATGGCTTGTCTGCTACGCCCCAGAGCATAGTATTATGCCTCCACCTCAGGAGCAGTTCTTATCAGTAGAGTGTCCGTCTCAGTGCTAGGTAGCCCTCCTGAACTACAAGAGACACACATCCACTTCTAAGCGCCTTCAGTTCATCTGACATACAGAGATACTTGGCACCCCTCTCAAGGGCTGCTCCTGAAAGTATGACAGAAGAAACGCACCGGCTAACAGACTTCCAGCCCTTTGGCTTGACACCCAAAACTTGTAAGAGGCAGCTGAGCTCAGTCTCTGAGTGAGTTCCCAGCATGGTACCTTAATCACAAAAAAAGTCTTTGAGGGTCAACTCCTCTTAGTTCCTTGAGTCCATGCCTTTTCCCTGGCATTCACTCAATAGAGAAATAGCTAATGGGAAGACTCAGTCCTTGGAGTTTCCCTTTCCCCCAGTTTGAAGTAGTCATATCCACCTGCCAGCTACTTGATACCTGAAATTTGGTAGGAAAAAAGAATCTGCCCAAATCACACTTCATCCTCTCTCTCACCTGCATGAATTCGAGAATTCAATGAAACTAAAAGGAAAAATTCTAACTTCTTCCTTACCAATCTCCCTCTACCTATTCTTCCACGCATCACCGAAAGAAAGGTCAGAGGATGGAAAGCAACCTTAACGCCATACAACACCTCCATCTCGCAGCAGGAATCAAGCTGTCCTCCCACCAGTGAGTTGGTGGGACTCACCTGCCATCACACACAGGTCTCCATTCATGCTAGAGAGGGCCCTGCCCCACAGCAGGAGCGCTGCCTCAGTTCCCACACCTCAGGAACCAGCTGGCCCTCCACACAGCCAGACATTGGTGTGTGGCAGCCCCAGGATCACAGTTGCAAAATAAATACCGACAGCAGCTTCTCAGGGGAATTTCCCAGCCTTTCGCCTCATCGTACCTGTGTACTTGGATAGTCCTTGGTACCACACGAAACAGATGGCTTGACAAATGCTCAACGAGACTGGGTCTCCTTCTCTCGCTCTCTGCAAGTGCTATGCTGCCTCACCCCAGTGCTTCCCAGGCTGCCAGAGCTCTTCTGCCACCGTCGTCACTGGGACGCAGTTCCTGGGGGAGAGCTGATGGCTGTGGATGCAAAGGCTCTTGAGGAATAAGATGTTCTTCCGTGCACTTCCTCTGCCCCCTTCTCTGACAAGGTATTACCTAATCGCCCCTGACAGCATTTCTGCTCAGTCCAGGGTTTAATCCTCTGAGCAAGAGCTTTGCTTGCATCCGAATGCTAATTATACCTAATACATGGTAATGGACTTATCTCAGTTGCGTCAGATATCCTACCTCTGGGTTGCTGGCCAGGTTAATCACCCTTCTTTTAGTTTTCTTTGAACTTAAAGAGGCTTGAATACTACTAACAAATGCTGGCTCTGTAATCTGCCCTCTCTTTAATCTCTGATTCTCTATGGAAAATTTCCCTGACAGATAATGCAGATGCCTCACTTGACCTTCTTCAGACAGATTCAGCATAGGATCTCATCTTCCCTGTCTGAAACCTTCAAAAATACAGAGTTCTCCATGTCCACTTGTCTTCATGGTGCCTCAGGGGTGTCAAACAAAGAACCCCCATGGGCTGTGGCCCTCCTGCAGCAATATAGTGGGAGAAGACGGCATCTGGGAGGAAATAGCCTCGTTTTTACATTCCTTTTGGTGGGGTTCTTGCATGCTCAGCTCTTGACCTGAAGAGAACCACTAGCATCATCCTTGTAGCCAGGCATTCATCAGGGAATATTGTATCCAGTGTAAGATGCCTGTGAGGAGTGAGGAGTCTCACAGCTCCAGTCTCAGTTGCTTGAGCTGACTAATCATAACGATGGAAAAAGTCCACGCAGGTTCAGCCCTTTCTGATCCTGTGTTTTTACACAGGATCTCAGACCCTTCATTCTAGCAGCAGTTTTAAGACCAAGAACAAATGAAAGAGGCTGCACTCTAAAAGACAGAAACTCATTTGAATTAGAACTATATTCCCACAACTACTTCCCTGATGGGGATCATTGGAAAGACTATCCCAGTTGAAAGAAGGGATTCAGTAACACCGGCGGTACAGCATCACACGGTAGAAACCCCCACCGAGTGTCCTGCGTGTACAGCTGGGCACCGGGGCAGGAAACACCAGCTGCCTGTCCCGACCACTCCTCAGGATCCCCCCAGGTGCTGCTCACATGCAGGCTCAGCCAGTTGAGGACACAAGCTAAAGGGGTGCCAGGGAGCCCTGACCGAGGGGTGCCTGGCACAAGAAACGGAGGGCAGAGCTGCTCACACAGCTAGGGAGCTTCAGGACAAACCACTGCTGCAGCACTTGCCCTGATGTTAGAGGAAACAGAAAACAACCACCCAAGAACCACAACTCCCTCTCTTAGCTACTGCGTCTGTTCACACTCCACAAGCACAAACATCCAGATTTTTCTCCCATGGGGTTTTATCAGGGCTTTTCTCTCCTCTGGGTTTTGCAGCCACTACCTCTTTCACCCCCCTGCCACCCTCACTATTGCTTTGAGCTCCTGGGAAATACTTACAGTGGCAAGGGCTCCTCTTGCAAATCATTCAACTCCTGTCCTCCAGCCTGCGTTGAAAGGGTCTCGAGGTGTCCTTTCTCCTCCAGATATACCCTGCCACCGGGTGACATCAGGCTGCCAATCGTGGGCGGGCCCCTGCACATCGAGGGGGGGGATGTGTGGGCAGTGCTGTGACCCCGGTGCTCTGAAGGCACAGCTCCAGCAAGGCCTGGGGGAGCAGCAGAACCTCGACACTCTCCTGAGGGGTGATGTGCCCCTTTCTGCAAGAAGAGGTTGTGGCTTCCCTGGAGCTCCTGGGGGGAGATCTCTGGAGAAGCAAAGAGAAATAAGGAAATCACCTGCCCTTTGACAATGCTGCTGCTCATGAACACACACACAGACACACATGCCTGCACATGCAGGGAAGGGAGGAGTGGGTCCAAATCATCCCAGATCCCTCTCCTGTGCTGGTGAGCTCATGGAGGGGCTTCCAGCAAACTTCTCAGCAGTGCCTCAGGGGTCAAGATGTACCTGACAGATCAGTGCACTTGGTCAGCCCGGTGCCGCGAGGGCTGAGTCTGCTCAATGGAGTGATAGAGAATGCTGCTGAGATGCTGTGCAGGGCACTGGTGGATGTTTAGCTGCATCCAGTTGATGAGATGGCAGGGGAATGAGGGTGAGCCTTTGTGTTGCACGCTGGTGGCCAGCCAGTGCAATGGCCTGTCACCTCTGAGACCCGAGGCGCTGGCTGAGGGTAACAGCTAGATCACATCTGGGAACCAATGGCATTGCTACTGTGAGGGGCTGTCTGAGAAAGGGAAGAGCTGGTGCCTCAGCCCAGACTCCAACCCAACAAAACTCCATGGATGATAATGCACACTGTTTTATCAGCTGCTTTGTATCTCCTATGCATTTTAATAGCCTATTGTGACTGCCTGGGAGATCAGCATCAGACATGTGGAAAAAGTGGGTGGAGTCTCAGGATGAGAAGAGAAGGTCCAGAGTCCTAATAGAAAGTGCTGGAAGACCATCCTTAGCTGCAGCAGCACTTCAGTCATGGATTGTAGCTGTCTGGCTTGAGGAACAACCACAGGGTTAACAATCCTCTGGGGTCCGTTGGTTCTGGTGAAGCATCACCACTTATTTACCTTTGTTGAGCATCCAGCTCACATGAGATCAGGGCTGGCCGGGCCGAAAATGGTCCCAGAGAAGGGAGCTACACTAGGAACATCAGAGCAGTGCAGGGGCAGAAGGAAACCAAGGTGTGGGTTTGTGTAGGGATGGATGGGCTTCATCTTTGGGTGAGGCTGGAGGAGGGGGTTTTGGAGCAACCATGCCAGCCAGGGGTGTGATGGAGAAAGGACAAGCTCTCTCTGACATGACAGACCCTGGCAGTGGGGACCAGTCTGGTGTTGAGCAAGAGCCCCACCGCTGGCCTTTCAGATGGCTGAAGTTAGATGAGATAAATCCCTCAGCCAGACTCTTAGATTACATTTAAAAATCAATAGGGTCCTAGCCCTTGAGTGAGTACAGAGGAGCTGGGAAATAAATCCTAGATGCAGCCAAGGGGCTTTCAATCTAGCAGAGAATCAGAAAACACACTTAGTGTTTCCACGTGCTTGAGGATGATCACACAGCTTTCAGAGGCTTGTGTGATAATTTCTGGGCACAGGAAAGAGGACGGGGGCAGCATGGTGTTGGCATCCTCTCTTCCCTGTGACGACTAGAGCTTGTACACAAATGTGTGGAGATTGATTGCACTCAGCAGCTCCTGACAGCAGAAGTGATTATTGTGGGCAGGGACCTGCTTGTGTGGATATAAAGAGGTGCAGGCTGCTGGCAGCAGAATCCACTCCCATCCCCGCTGCTCATTCCCATGCCTCCATCTGCTGCAGACAGGTTTCCGGGGGCTCCCCCTCCCCTTCTGCCTTCTTCTATGTAGGTAGAGTTGCTGGGGAAATCAGCTCTACAGCTCCCTACTCCTCTTTTCTGAACCTTAAAAATTTACATTTTTTCAGGCTGTTTGTTTTCAAAACATCCCCTTTGTTTTCCTGTTTACTCAATGGAATCTGGCTCATTTCTCTTTAACAAAAGTGGTCATGTGGGAGAAAAATTTCCCTGGTGTCACATGAAGCTATTTTTTGGCCACTGAGAATACGTGGCAGAAACTCCCTAAATGGCCCCACTTATCATGTTCTTTCTTATCTCCCACTATTATCAGGCCATTTCCCCTCTCCTCCTCTCTCTCCTTCCATCTCCCTCACAAAACAGGTGGCATTTGCTTTGTGGGGATGTGGGTGCACAGGTCTGCAAGCAACACACACCAGCTTTGTGTCCATGCCCAGCTGCCACCCTGGATGGATGATGAGTTCTGCCTAGGGACCAAGTGGGCCTGCCCCAGGAAAGCCTTTTGGGCCACATCAGTTGCCACCGATCCAGACCAGAGCTGCACCAGAAGCCACAGTGGCCAAGCAATAGCAGGACTACCAGCCCTGTGGCCCCAAAGGAAAACCCATGAGCTTTGTTACCTCTGGCCAGATTATTCCCTATTCCAGGGAATCACAAATAACATCTCCAAGGTTTCTGACCCTATTTATGAGCTAGTGTAGCCATGGTAACTGGTATATATATTTCTGGTATAACTAATACCAGAAATAGCAGCTCACTTGAATGACAAAGAAAACACAAGTTTACAAGACACTGACTTTTCCAGGGGCTGACTGAGCTCATGGGACTGTGGGCGGAAATCCCAGCCAAGGCGCAGACTTGGGGATGCAGCAGATGACGGCTGTGGCTGGCCTGGGCCACAATAACTCTTTTGAAACATATCTTTACAAGCTTGTGCCAGGTGCTTTGGAGACTTTGTGCCTTATTGATAGAGTTTTATCACTTGCCACATAGACGTACCTGACTAGAAATGAGAAGGGAATTTTCCAGGCGTCTGCGGTTAAACCTTGGTTTCCCTCCTGCAGGCAGCCTACCAAGTGCTTCAGATTCCCTGGCGAGAGAAGGACAGTAATAGGGCCTGGATTTGGAATGAGATTTTCTATTGGCCTTGTAGAAGGTCAATGGGGTTGTCATGTCAACAGCATTTCGGTGAGAAACTCAGTGTACCAAGGTGCCTGCGAAAGAAGATTCACATGCTGTAACCCTCCTTCTCCAGTGCCCATCATGTTCCTAAGCTGTAAGTTGTTTGTGCTAGTGAAACAGGAGAAACAGATAAAGGACTGGGCTTTGCCTGGAGCAGATATTTAGCTGCTTGAATTCATGCAAATCAGTCCATCAAAGATGCAGAGAAGAAGGCATCCTCATGGAGTTTTATTGCTCTTCCTTCAGGAGATCGTGCATCACTACTCTGGTGTTACGATTAAGCATCTGTAACAGCCTGCAATAAACTGGACTTTGGGAGTCTGTGCCTGCTGCTGGATACAACAGTTATGTTGAGTGTCTCTGAGCTGAACTTGCAAAAGAGCCTGGTCTGGATTCTCATTTCCACTCACGCCCTGGAGGCTGCTTGGGCAATGGGGCAGAGATTGAAGAGGCTGAGGTCTGGTCTTCCACTGTCAGGACTCTAGAGAGAGATTTCGATGGTCAGTCTGGAAAAAAGGGTTCTTTGAGGAAATATAAATCAAACTGTAAGACAGCAGTGGCCCTGTCTGTGTTAGAAACTAGGTGGTACTGGGGACATGACTAAGTCTGCAAGCCAAATGGCCATTTCCAAGGCTTCTTCAGGAAAAATGAAGCCCCTGCTTTTCTCATTTAGTTGAGGGTGCTCAATTTGTGCATGTCAGAACATCATTAGAGGCCCCAGGCTTTCAGGCACCAATGCTTTAGGATGTGCTGGGGCTTTTTATAGCAGATGATATAAACCCCATGTAGCCTGTCATACACTTCATTAGTTACCAGAGAGTTACATTTTCTTCTGAGTAGTGAGTCTGGCCTTTCTTGGAAGAAATAACCAAATCTTCCCATCTAATACCACAAGACTGCTACATTAGTATGATTTTATTAACTTACACGAACTTTTCCCTGGTTGGCATAAATAAAAGGAAAAAGGGAATGTATCCACTCTTTTTTAGATAGCATTTTTCACCCACAGAGCTAAATTTTCGTTATCCCTATTTGTAAATACGGAAACTGATGTACAGAAAGTTCACAGACCTGCAGATGAGACCCAGTTGTCCAGATATGGGCTGTGGGGACTGATGTGCTTGGCCATGCAGCACAAAAAGCTCAGTATTTTACAATTGCTTTGTGATTAATTGACAAGAGCATCTCCCTGCTCATTGCAGAGTTGTCCCATGAGAAAGCAGTAACATTAGTGAGCGTCCTTTCCCTGCACTATCTTTGCTTAATGTCTGCATCCAGGCTGTTGGGAGTGCTGCAATGGGATTGAGTTTGTTAGATCATTTTAAAAGGCTTTCTATCTTTCCTGTTTTCATACTGCCCACAATTAAAATATCTGCTTTTTCTTTTATAAGATTATTTTTCTTCTGAATGCCATCTACAGAACATATTCAACATTAATATAGTGAACCATGATCTAACATTTTTTCCTTTTTTTGATCAGTCCCAGCTAGTTAATCTTGTTATCTATGTGACTGCCAGAAAGCAGAGAATGTGGTTGCTCTTAAAAATGTACTTGAATAACACAGTTTTCACAGTATTGTCTCAAGGGTCTTCCTTAGATTTTTCTTCTCCCATAATTGATTCCTTCTCTATGAATTACATGCCATATACCTGTGACGAGTGATTAAATGATCCACTAACACTCACTGAAACAATCACACATTGAACTAAACAGTAATACTGCCTTGTTTTAAAAAAAAAAAGAAGAGACTGCAAGAGGGTGGTTTTATTTAAATGGAAATCAGATAATTCCAGAGCTTTATTCGGTTTAAAACAGTGAGGCAAGTGATTCAGTGTCACTGGGCTAAGAAGAAGAAACTGTACACAAGTCAGCTCCAGATGTCTTCTTTCCTGACAGCTTCTTTTCTCATCTTTTTTTTCTGAATGATCAATTCTTTCTCCTTGGCAACCAGCAGCCCAATAAAGAAAGGCTCTTCTGAAACATTTTGGTAAAATGTTTCTTTCTTCTTCTTAAGGGGACACATGTCTTCCTATGGCTTTCACACCATGCTACAGACATACTCTTCTTTCCTCCTCCTACCAGATAAAAGCACCGCTGCGCAATCTCATTCAGTTCAGCTCTTTGCCACCATTATTATGATTTTTTTCATGTAGCAGCTGAGGCTTTCAAACAGAAATGATTACTTCTGGGGAGCATCTCGCACTCTCCTTGGGAACATTCAACTAATGGGCAGGGGAGGCAGCTCTTCCTGCTCCATTATCTTGTCTCTTGGGTGGCTGCTCTCCTCCCAGACACACTGATGCTAAATGCTCTAGCTGCCGTGTGATAGCAGATCCCTGGTGGAAATAACTGTGGAAGGGGAAAAGCCAAGGGATGAAAATGTGAATAATTTTTTTTTTATTACTTTCTTCTTTTGTTACTCAGGTATATTACCAGGTACTAAGCCTTCTGTTCTCCCCTCAGGATCTTGCAAACGCATAAGGTTTAATGTTTTAGTGCTTTTTTTAACGGCCTATCACTAGCAGATTCCAACCTTTCATTTAATTTACAGCCTCTACACTCCTGCTTTCCAGTGGAGGTACACACCTCTATAAAGTGAATTAGAGCCTCTTACTGGGAGGCCCTGAAGGGTATTTCTGTGCCAAGAACTTGGAACTGCATCCCACTTCTGGGGTCCAGTCAAACATCATAAACACATCATAAGCTAAGTCAACTCTTTAGGAACGATCATTGCACACTGGGTGAACATGTTACACAAAGGATAATTCTGACAGTTTCATATACGCAAAGATTTATTTATGGGGTCCATAGATGATGGCATACTTTGATTGTAACAGTAAAAGTTATTTCTAGAGAAAAATGAAAACAAAAGAAGAGGAGAAAGAGAGAAAAAAAGGGGAAATTTTCCCCAGTGGCCAGGTGGGAAGGGCAATGATGGGGTGCCACAGGAGCATCCTCTTCTGAGGGCTGTCTCCAGTGCAGCAGGTGATGACAACAAAAATGATGATGAGGATGATTTCTTACTGTGCTTTCCCTTAGCGTTATATACTTTTATTCACGTCCCACTTAAACTCTCTATTGGTTATTCCTGGTTGTGTTAGCTCTGGCAGGAGAATGCTCATCACGTGCAAATGTTGCACATTCATTGCTGGCTAAGCTTCTGTGAATATAGATTATTGGATGATATTTATTGAGAATTTAAATAGCTGTTAGCTGCTTTGTTGAGCACCACATTTGTTTTTTATATACTAAAGTCTACAGAACAAGAGATAAAGAAGGAGAGGGAGGAGAGGCAATTCTCACACCGGTGCTTTCCATGAGAATCTGCCACAATAACACTGTGGGGGTTTGCAGAGGCAGGGCCGTAAGAGCAATAATATGGGAGCGGCACAAGTGCAATAAAGGAAAAATGTTGCCACAGAGATGCTGATAATTACTGCCTCATGGCTTCAGAGGGAGGTTATGTAGCTGCAAGCAGTACGCCCTGAGCACTGCTAAGGCTAAAGCACCAAGGCACATAAGGCACCTAAGAGCTAGCGGGAGCCTGGATGCAGCCTGACATGGAGCCATGAATTCCAGTATAAAATCAAGATCCCTATTGAGAGGAGTGTTTAGCACAGGCAAGGCAGGGTGCAGCTGGCACGGGCGATTTTCTAAGGCCAGCAGGGGAGGAGAGGGTGGCACAGCTCTCCTCCTAATTTAGTCCCAGCTTCAGCTCTGGCTGTTTTGGAGGAAAGTCACAATGCAAGGAGGAGTGCTTGGATAAATACCTCCTAACACCCTGCCTGGTGATCAGCTTAGGGCTGAGATTTGATTACACTTGCTGAGATTTCACCTTACATAACCACATGTTTTCTGAGAGGTCCTAAAATAATCCAGTCCTCTTTCAAATCCAGCTCTGGTGTGTGACTTCTCTCGGACACCACCCCCTGCAAGACACAGGCTCCTGCCACAACATCCATGGACAGATGGAGAGCAAAAGCTGCTTTCCTTCATGCTGGGCTCTGGAGTACAGGGGCTGCAGAGAAGACACCCCTCCTCCCCGGTGGCAGGGACCTTCTTCCCCTCACCCAGCCCTGTCCTCTCACTCCCCCATTCCACCTGCTTAGCTCTGCCTCTCCTTTTCTGGGCTGCTCTGTCCATCCTTAGCCTTTCTCAGGCTAGCCTCTGGAGGAAACTGGATCTGTTTTGCCCCTAGTTTCTTATCCCCAACAAAATAATTTTCCTTTCTCTGTCTTGCTGTTCCCCTTGCACGCCCACAGGAGTCGAGTCTTCTGGAAGTGACATGTGAAGTCTTTGCGCACCTTCAGGCTGGAGATGGGGGTTATGAGATTAGCACGTTAACCGGTCTGAAAGCTGCTTAGACGAGCATTAAATCTCCAATCTTCTCTCCATCTTTCAATGAAATCTCTTCTGGAGAAGCTGGAGAGATGGAGCACCCAGTCACGTTTTCTGGGGCCAGCTCTTTGTCCAGCTGAGACCCCTCAAGTCCTATGGCTGGATGGTTTGAAGGGATTGCCATGGGATCTGGGGG
This sequence comes from Limosa lapponica baueri, assembly GCA_002844005.1. Classification (NCBI taxonomy): domain Eukaryota; kingdom Metazoa; phylum Chordata; class Aves; order Charadriiformes; family Scolopacidae; genus Limosa; species Limosa lapponica. Next base: position 37,127 of record KZ505685.1, on the reverse strand, counting down.
TGGGAAACCCAGCTAAACCCTTACCAGGGGCTCTGTGACTGCACCCCAAAATGCCTTCTTCCTCCTTGCTCTCCATGCTGAATATTGTCTCTCTTGCCCGACATTGTGTCTAGTCCCCATCCCTTTCCTCTCTTCCCACCCCATCAGCTGCACTCTCCCTTGCAGCTTTTTAGGAGGAGTGAGTGGCACCGAGTAGGAAGAAGACGGACACCACGTGTGCTGGGCATAGCAGGACCAACCTTAGGATTCTGCCTTTTAAAGCAAATCCTGGGACACCTCATGCCTGCGGTTTATTCACATGCTTCACAGCCTGCATCCCCCTGTTTAACTCGCTTAACTAGGAGGTGGAGGAGGCAGTTCTGGATTACCAAGGAGCAGGGTGGCACCTCGTGATGCAGTGAATGCTCCCTCATATGGCAGGGAAAGGCCTCGTGTCTGAGCTCCCTGACCTGTCACCTTCCCCCATGCTCATCACCTCGTGACTGCCTCAGGCCCAGATTACCTCCTCTCATCTCTGGAGGAGGTACTGTAGTGAGGGATACCACCTGGGGACATCCGCCTAGGGGACACCCACGGCCAAACTGATGCTTACCTTGCAGCAGCTGTTGACATGAATTTGCTGTACCACGAGGGTGTTTTTCCAGTGTATGGCCTGTAGTCTTCCCAGAGACTGGAAAAAGCTTGAGGGGGGGGAAAAGCCTATGTCAGTGACAGGATTCAGCAACATTATTCATTAGACACTAATGTGAGTTAGTGATATTATGTACCGAGTTCAGCGCAAATGCAAATGAGAAGCTCCAAAACAAACCACTTTATAAGAGCAGTAGAAAAAAATTTACACTATTACTTATTGCTCTTATTATTTATTTTATATATATTATTATATTACTTATCACAGTATTACTCTTACGATTACAAAAATGGATTCACTGCCCAGACTAAAATCTCTCTTTATTTTTCCCTGCCAGGGCTTCCAGCCTGGGAAATTTCAGCTCCAAAGTAGAAAGTTTTTGAATTAAAGAGTAGGTGAATGTAAAGAATTCTAAGAGGTGATGGTTTCCTGAATTAACTGCTTCTAAAGGCCATAAAATAGTTCTTTTCCTCTTCTGCAGAACGTGGAGATGACATTTAGCAGCACGCAGCAGTGATGTACCGCCAATATAGAATATTCAAATCCATAAGTGCTCCACAGCTTACGACAACAACCCAAAAGTAAATAGGAAAAAGATGCCATGCCTATTTTTAAAAAACTTATAATTTTTAAGAAATCTCAAGATTTCTTGGGTGCAATAAGGTGCTTCAGAAGATATACAACAGTTGAGAGCAAAGGTTGTGTAGTTGAAGGATATGCATTTTAAAATTTGCACAAGCTTCTGGCTATTTACTTGAAATAAGTTTAGACACTAATGATTGATTGAACGTATTAATGTTGTCAACTAATTGTATAACTAATTGTGATCAGTGGGGAAAAAGTAAATAAGACCTAGTAATAATATTATTTAAGGAGAAAATACTGTTTTCCAATTAAGGACGCATTTGAAATATTCCCGTTTCCCTTGCAATAAAGCAGGTACACTCTGGCTTCTGTCCTTGCCTCCTTCTGTCACAGACATAAGAATTGGCTGGGGTTGGACAATGTCTGCCAAGAGATGATCTTCATTGCATGGCATCAGTTTGTCAGAGATGAAATACTCATTGGTAGGGATTTGCCTTCGGTGATGTTCTGCTGTTCTGCTGTTCAGATCAGTGACGTGGTTCCCCAGCGGGATGCTGGATACGCTGACCCAAAGGATGATGCCTGGCTTCTAAGCCCCCATCTGCTCGGCATGGTGCATATCCAACGTCTGCAGCTCCTCTTCACCCCTCTTACCAGTAGGAAGATGAAGTACAGAGCAATGGCATGATTTGCCCATGATTACATACTGGCTAATTTCTAATCTAGGAGGAAAATCTGTTTCTCTTGCAGAGAAAGGCAGAAGTGCCGATATAGGCTGAGTGTACATACATATGGTGGCACGCACATTTGTGGATATACTGGTCTTGATGTATGCTCACACATGTTTAGAAATAGTGTGCAAACAGCTACACAAACACACAAGCAGTCTGGTATTTATCTCCAACTTAAAAAAAAAAAAAGAAGAAGAGAAAGCTAAATCATACCATCCTCCAGCAAAAATGATCATAATAATGCTAGAGTTACGATTGCACTTGTGTCTCTGTACACAGCTGCTAAACCCAAGGAAATCTCAAGCCAAACCATAAGCAAATGGTAACCTCAACCCACACACCCTCCCAGCCAAAAGGGTGTTCTGGTCCCACAGTACAAATTAGGAAGTCTACTGAAATTGGAGAGTTAGTCCAGACAGCACGGGAACCAAGACAAGAAGGTGATGTACAGGATTCAGGGGCTACTTAACAAGACCATTTCCTCAAAGCTCTCCCTAATTAACACATCTAACTCTTCACACCTTTTCCAGGCCAGGACTATTCACATGAACAATTTGAGCCACCATAACATGGCCCTGTCATTAAAAGAATTTGCTCTGTCCGTTCCCCATCCCTGTTCCACACAGCTCCTTCCCTTGTGCCAGCACAAGGGTTTAGCCACATTTGGCCATCGTGAACAACAATCAAAAAACCTATCTGGGTTTAAAACTCACAATTGCTTACATATTTTTGTCAGGTGTGTTTTAAACTCAGCACAGTGCTGCATTCAGCTCGGTTGTGCTGGCCCACGGGGAGGGTTAGCGTAGGCGTGAAAAACAGCAGCAGAGAATAAAATAATTTCTCTTGGTGGTGAAGCTAATTTGTGGAGGTTTAAAACGCTTCTGAGGCTACAGCCTTTGCTAAATGGAAATCCACTGCCAGCCAGACTTATGCTCTGTTTGTCCCTTGAAATGCATGAGGTCAGAATCCAAGTGCCAAATGAAAGCAATGGCACAAAGGTCCTTCTTCTGAGATCTACCCATCCCTGAAGGAGAGCCCTCTTACTCAGTTGTTTGCGACCTTTAAAAATTTGTGTATGATAAATGTTTTCTAACAGACATGTGGATCCAGGGCAGTGAATTTAATCCCATTGACAATAGATTTGCTTTGCTACTTTTGCTTCTGCAAATGCATTAAAAGCAGTCTATCAGTCATTTCAGATCCAGATTTGTTGGTTGCAAACCAATGATCTAATTTGTTCTTAAATTCCGCACTGAGGATTGTGTGTGTGAAGGATTTGTACGACTGAAGAACTAAGTGGGCACTCCGAGTGAAAAAGAAAGAGAAAATGTGCTGGTATTTCAGAGGGGAAGTGGTGTAAAATATCTCTGATCATTTAAGCACCCCTGAGCTAGATCTTCGAAACTGTTTGTGTGAAAATGGCTGAGAGTCGGGAACAATTAGCTGATTAAGTGCAGCAGGTAGCATGTGTTAACCAGGAAAAACGAGGTTCCTCAGTAACGGCACCCCCATATTCCCCCACGTATGCAGGAGTACACTCAACCTGATCCTCCGCTCATTTTAATCGGTAGAAACCGGGGCCAGCTTTTGAAATCGACCTTAATTACACCAGGAAAATAAACAAAATAAAAGCCGGGGCTGAAAAACAAAGACCCCTTCCCACTCGCGGGCAGGGCGGCAGGCACCGAGAGCCCGGAACCGCGCGCGGGGAGCCCTCCCGCGGCCCCGGCCGGCCTCCAGCCCCCGCAGACAAAGCCCCGCGCACCTCTGCGCAAAAAGAGCGCAGCGCCGGGCGGGCGCGCAGACAAAGCGGGGCAGGCAGCCGGCGGAGCGCCGCAGCATGCGCGGCCGCGCAGGGATTCCTCTGCGAGTGGGCTGCTGGTGGTGGCGGCGGCGGCGGCTGCTGCTGGGTTGGGTGGTTTTTTTTTTTTGCGTGTGAGTGTTATTTTTTTTTTTTTTTTTTCCTCTCTCTCTTCACCAACTTCCTTCCTGCTCCAACTGCCAAAGCTCAAAGCTGAGCGCTGAGAGCGGAGGAGGACCCCGGCCGCAGGCGCCGCTCAGCCGGTGAGTACGAGCCCGGGCGAGGGGAGGACGGGGACTGGGACGGGGGCGGGGGGAAGCAGGGCAGGGGGAGAGGAACGGGCTCACCCCCCGGCTCCCCACCCCCGCCGGCTTCCTCCCCTCCGGGCGCCGCGCAACTTTGCGCCTTTGTTCCCGGTGGCTGGCTCCGTTACCCAGCCTTGCCCGGGGAGACGGGCAGGGCCGCCTGCATCCCAGGGGCTCTGTGCCGTGATGGGATGGAGGGGCAGAGGAAGGGGGGGGCAGCCCCCACGCCCCAGGGGTGGCGGGAGGGACCCTGGGGGGGTGACGGCGGGTGTATGTATCCCTATGGGGTGGTACCCAGCGGTTCCCGGGGGTGGCTGGGCAATGGGTTCCCCTTTAGCTCTTGCACCCCAGGGGGGTGGGATGGGGAGGCCAGGGCCGAGGGCGCTGGTGGGGCCGGTGTGTTACTCCCCCCATTGCGGAAAATTGCTTCCTCCCTGCCAAACCCGCATCCTGGAGATAAGCCGTCGGTCGGGAGGTGGTTTGGGGGAGTGAATTTTGATGTAGAGAGGGAGGACAAGTAAAATGCTGACCCTGTGACATCGCTCTTTGTGCCCAGTGGTCGCATGGCGGGGGAGCAAGAGGTGCCCACCATCCACCATGTCTCCTGCCCCCTCCTGCTGCAGGTGCGAGGGCAGCCACCCACCCCCGGCACAGGCAGAGCCCAGCTGAGAGACGCTGGCACCCCTTGGCAAGGCATGATTCCTCCTTTGCCTCCTGCAGCCACCTCTCTGCCTGGGGGTCCCTAGCGCTGCCCCTGCCCCTCTGCTGCTTTGTGGGTGCTGCCAGGCCTCAGAGGTGCAGGTGATGCACGACTGCAGGTTGGGGCTGCAGAAAAGGGAGAAAAAGGTGGCAGGGCAGGGCACAAATCACCCATATTTCTCCTTGCATAGAGCACTTATAGGGTTAACGTTCTCATTTTTAATGCGGCTTTCAGGCCATAAGGGGTCTCCATCTTATCCCAGCCCTTGGCCAGGGCAGTGACACAGGAGCCCAGGGATCTCGACAGTTGGGCACCGACATGTTCCTTCTGAGGAAGCGCTGGTGCCTGAGCCCAGCAGCATGTCTCAGCTTGCAGAGGGGACCAGACCCTCAGCTGGAATGAGTAGAGACAGGGGCAGCTGAGATGTGAGCTTTCCTCTTGGTCACCTCCTGCCTGGGAATTTGGCAGGAAGGCAGGGTCAGGTCCACAACTTGAGGAGAAATGCCAGAATTGGGTCTGATCGTTACCATCCTGAGATGCATGTGACCCGGGGGTTGTTCAGCCCAGACAGCCTGGCTGGTGCTGTTCCCTGCGGGTTCTTGCTGTTGGAAGAACAGGTTATGCTTTCCACCTCTGGGAGGTTTTTAGAGCCTAAAAGCATATCCCCCACAAGTGAGCTGCCCCCATGGGCTGGCAAGGAAAGTCTCTGCGGCATGTGTGATGCAGAGGGAAGGTCTTGAGGGATGGGGAGCAACCAGCTGGTGCAGCCCTGACTCTCTGTCTTTTCTTTGTGTGTGGCCAGAGATCCTTCTCTCCATTGCCTGGGTCTCTCCCTCTCCTGTGATAAACCACAAAACCCCCCGCGGTGGATGGGGGCAGGCAGGCAGGCAGCTCTGCTCTGTGGTTGTAGTGGTGGCAGATGTAGCCTGGTATCGCGAGAGAGCTTGGGAGAGTGGAAATGACTCAGATCTGCAGCTGGAGCCCAAGTGGAAGGCAAGACCTGGTGGTGGCTGCCACAGCTCATCACGTCCTCTTGTGCCAAGTGTGGGATGGCACTGAGGGGATTGTAAGACTTGGTAAGGTGACTGTGCTGGGGCTGCAGAGCAGTGGGGCATGAACAATTGTTACTTTCATGAGGGAGCTTCTGGTCTCCTTCCTCATGAGGACAAGATGAAGGGCCTTTCCCATGGGACGTAGGTCCTTCTCGCTCCCAGGGCTGAGCGTGAACTCAGCCAAGGTTATTCAGCTGCTGGGACGTGCTTTTTTTCCTGTCCATTTGAGTTGGGATTCCCTTTTATTTCCCAGCTGCCCACTTTGCACTAGTTCCTGACTCACCACAAAATGCCATTGCAAAGTAGTCTTGCATCAGGGCCATTGCCCATTAGCATGCCCGACTGAGTCTTCTTGTTCCTGTGCTGCTTGGTCCTTCTTTGTCCCTTTGTAACATGCCAATATACCCCTTACTGATTTTTTTTTTTTTTTTTTCCACTGGAGTTGCACTGGGAAGTCTGCATATTACTCACTGCTGCCTGATTCCACTTGCTGATTCACCCTGAACTGTTGCGTATGGGTTTGTTTTTTTTTAATTTCCTTTCTGTTTTAATGAATGAAAAAACTGTCCCGCTAGCTCCCAATTTAACTTTTTGGAGCAGGGGCAAATGTTAAGGCCACAGCTGCAGAGAAGGATAAAGGGCTTGCTGGGGAAATTGCAAATAAGCAGGCAAAAGGGAAATTTTTCATAGGGACAGCCTCAAAGAATGAGTTAATACAAGGATAAGTGGAAATAAATGGAATGATCAGTGTAGTTTGACCAAATCTCCACGCTGCCAAACAGCAAGGAATGCCTTGGCCAGTTGTGACAACCACCGCTGCACCAGGGCACTGCTCTGTTTTTCAGCCTTTCTCTGAAGAGTGGGAAGGTGGTTAGGACCATGCGGCTGGCTCCACGAGGCAGGCAGCTGAATAAGGGAGGCCTGGCACAGCACTGCTCGCCTCTCCAGCCTGTCTCCTGTTCCCCCATCCCATGCCCTGGCTGCCCATCAGTTCATCTCTCCCCACTCTGACTCCCATTTGGGATGCCACTCAAGCAGCTTCACTGCCCTCCTGTGTTCCGTGGCACATGTCCCAGCCGTGCTGTCTGCGTGGCTGCAGGCTCCAGCTGTCCTGCCTCTCCTTTCCGAGAAGCCCCACTGATGCAGCACAGGTACGCGTGGCTGCTCTGCAGCCAGGCTGGATGCGGTCACTGTCGTGCTTCCTTCCTCGGCGGGAAGGAGACCTGATTGATGCCTGCAGTAAGCTGTTCTGGGAGCAAGCATAGGGAACGCCAGCAGATAGACTGTAGTGGGTGCGTTTCCTTGAGGGCTTCAGCTAACTTGCTAATATAAGGGAGCTGCCGCCAGGTATTCGATCTTTGTATGAAATGCTGCCTGACTGTGGGTTTTAACCCATTATGAGAGGGTGAATGAAACCTCTGGCCTTGGCTTTATTCATGTCTCTCTGTGCCCCAGTGGTTCTTTGTGTGAGATAGCTGGTGAGCGCTGAAGCCTTGTACGGTGGCTTGTAATTGCAGGGTTGCCGGCCAGCAACTGCGCTGCAGAGTGGCTGTAAATCACTCTGGTTTCAGCTTCTGCTCCCGCACCTCCTCCCCGGGAGGGAAGAATGGTGTAGGTCTGCGTGTGCGCAGGGTGCCTGCAGGGAGAGGAGCTGGGGCAGAAGGGGATTGTGTTGGAGCCAGAATATCAGCACAGCAGAGTCGAGATTGCAGCCGATCGCCGTCGCCATTTGCCTGTAACGATCCTGCTGCTTTTGGCACTGGGCAGATGCCTGCCTGCTCTGGGGACTGAGCAACATTGTGCCCAGAGTGAGGTTCCGTGGGGACACTACCCCCTCTGGAGCAATCCCATTGACTGTCCCCTCCTCTGTTACCCAGACCAAGCGACCATGACTGAGAAGACCCAAGAACCTCATGTGGAGGAAGATGATGATGAGCTGGATGGGAAACTCAACTACAAACCTCCTCCCCAGAAAACACTGCAGGAGCTGCAAGAGTTGGACAAGGACGATGAGAGCCTCGCTAAGTACAAGAAGTCCCTGCTGGGAGATGGACCTGTGGTAGTAGGTAGGCTGAGGCAAGCTGATAGGAAGGGACTGGGGAGATCTTTAGCAGCAATGTGCTGTGGGCATGGGGCAAGGGTGGCCTCAAATAAGAAGGAGGTGGTTTGCCCAGGCACATGCACTGCTTCTGCTGGAGGACTGGGGATGGACAGGTGGAGAGATATGTGGAAAGGAATCAGGGATAATTCTTTGACCATTAGGTGTAAGATTACTACGGGGTGCTGGAATCGGAAAAGGACTTGTGGTAAGCAATATGTGGGTGTTGGAGGACACCTGAGGGGTTAGAAACATGAAGGGACTAGCCAATGCTGAAAGGGGGCCTTACTGCTTAGAATAATCTTAAGAGAGGAGTCTCCTGTAGTGGAAAGATCTCCTCCAGGTATTGGGATGGAGGCTGGAGGGATGGATCCATGTCAAAGGACTGGGGTAGATGCATGATCCTGTTGTGCTAAGAGAAGCCTGGCATTACTGAGTGTTTCACGAAATGCAGTTTCTGTGTGGGAAAGCAAGCGTGTTTCTTCAGTGTCATTTCCCTCCCCCTGCATTTAACTTTGCAAGCTGACAGCTTCCTCCTGACTTTCCTACCTGCAGACCCAACAGCTCCCAACGTGGTGGTCACCCGACTCACCCTCGTATGTGACTCTGCTCCAGGACCGATCACTATGGACCTTACAGGTAGGCGCAGACTCTGTCCTTGAGCATGCAGGGTAACAAGCAAAGGCCCTGGCATGCTTCAAATTGAAAGGGAGTTTGTCTTCGGGATGCTACAGTGAGTTTTAGAGGAAGTCTGAGGGCATCTTAGCCTTGTTTCTTATTTTAAGGTATACATGTATGAAAAAGAAAAGGAGTTGTAACAGAGAAAAGTGTTGAAGGTCTCTTTCTTCATCTAGACTGCTCTAAGAGCTCCTGGGTTTCTCCTGCCTTCTCTTCTTACTTCCTTTCAGTGAGACCTCATGAGCACAAGGGATGTGCATGCGTTTGGGTAATGGGCTGTTTTGAAACTTCAGAATCAAGCAATACTGCAGTTCCGGCTCCTGGGGACACGGGGAGAGAACCAGGCTTCACCTTATATGGGCTTTTCTGCAGAGAGAGGAAGCTGGGCCTGGAGGAGCAGAGAAGCTTCCTGTTCAACCAAAACCACGCAGAGCCCTGCAGAAACTGGGCAGCCTTGCAAGCTGGGCAGGAGCTGCGAGACACGCTCCGCTTGCCCAAGCCAGGGCTGGGCATGGGTCAAGCATGCACACACTCCTGCAGATGCCTGACAATTAGTCTGTGCATAAATATCTTTGTGTATATGTGTCTAGACCTGTGTATGCTTAGGTGTTATCGTAGATGCGGACACAGACACATCTGTGCATGGGCTCTCGCAGTGCAATTGCTTATACAGACCGCCGCGTATTCATTTTGCGGGTGCGCCATCTGTCAAAGGGATGTGTACCTCCAACACCATCCCAACGCATGTCGTCTCTTCTTGCTGTGACACCTCTAGCTAACGGCTTGATCCTCTCCTTACAGGTGACCTTGAAGCGCTCAAGAAAGAGACCTTCGTATTAAAGGAAGGAGTGGAATACAGAGTTAAGATCCACTTCAGAGTGAGTTGTTTTCCTTCTTGTTACTTCTCATCAATTGCTGAGATTAGTCACTGGCAGTTTATCGGGATAACTAGGACGGGCATCGTGCCTGCCCAAAAGCTGGACCCTTGTAAAGTTCTCCTAGCTTCTGGTGGTGTTCTATTCAACAAGGGACCGATCTTTCCAGGGAATTGCTTCTGCTTGCTCACCCCTTGGAAGAAGTTGCTTTCTGTCCACTCACAATGGTGAACAACAGGTGGTTTGGAAGCCAGATGGGTAGTTTTGGCTGAGCTTGGCTTGACTTTTGAGCCACAAGAAAATCTTTAATTCACACAAAGCGGGAATGGACAGGGAGGAGAAGAGATAATGGCTTTCCATGAAGTACTGGTTCAGTCTGTATGGCTGGGCTTCGTGTATGCATAAAAAATGATTTAATACTGTAGCATTTAGCTGACAATTCCTGAGTTCTTCTGTATCATGGCATACCCAAATGGTCTCATTTCTCCCCCTCTCCTATTAACCAGTGTTTCATTTTCAGCTGGAAACAGAAGAAATGGCTGAAACTTGACCACACTGCAGTGTGGCATCTAGCACTGACGTGATCGTCTCCACATGTTTGCTGCAGACAAAGCTGGCTTTGGCAAAGAAGGCAAAAAGGGATGGAGGATAGTTCTCCTGCAGTGGTGGAGGGAAAGTGTTAATGTTGTGGGTTCTGTAGGAAAGATTTCTCTTCTTCTCTGAGGCTTGCTCACTGTCTCAGGGATGACTTCGTCCCCAGAGACACCTCGAGCTCTCCTTTGTGCTATGAAATATTTCCATCTGTATCTGAGCCCTGTTGACAGGAGGCGCCTGGAGCCAGTCAAGTTTTTCTGACTCTCTCCCTCAGTCCCAAGGCTGGTGAGAGCTGGCACCATGTGAAGTCTCCCCTGGGATGTAAAAGGATCTGCCCATCTTGTTTCCAGATTGAGCAGTGCTGTGGGGAGGCAGTGTGTGCTGAAGGGGGACAGCAAGGGAAACATCCAAGCTGTTCACAGGAGATTTGAGGAAAGATTATGAACAAAACTGTGTCCCTCTGTCTCTTGAGAAGAAACTTTCTGGCTCCTCATGGAGCTTAAAGGGCAGCTGGGAGTTCTTAGCTAATCTTGCCCACCCATTTGTGTTGGAGGGGTGACTCTAGTCACCCATTTCTGGTTTTCAGTATGGAAACTGTTAACTGGGAACTCCCTGCTTCAATTTGTCCTCATCATCCCATCCTGGGAAGCTGACTGATGTGCTCCAGTCTGCTTTAAAGTCAGGGAAAGGATGGGGAAGAGCAGGAGATGCACGGAGGGTGCTGTTGGTTTCCAGGTGCTTATGAAGAAGTCATGTTAGGACTCACCACAGTGTGTTCTGTGCTGAGCCCTTGAGAGCAGTGGTGTAGGGAGCCAAGATGAATATGTCTCTAAGGAGAGAAAAACAGCAGATAAAGAACCGAAAGCCTTCCTGTGACACTTACTTCTCGTCACTTCTTGCAGGTAAACAGGGACATTGTGTCAGGACTGAAATATGTGCAGCACACCTACCGGACAGGGGTGAAGGGTGAGTATGAGACCTTTGTGCCCTGCACACCAGGGCTCCTGACACCATGTTCCCTCTGCTCAAAGAAGTGTTCCTGCAGCTCTGGGCTGGGACACCTTAGCCCCCAAGCCCCCTCCTGCACCACCACACGGGAGGCAAGACTTCTCAGCAGAGTGCATTAGCCTGCACTCTGCATCACCCAGACCAACTGCTTCCTGTTCCTGTGTGAACTCAATACAAGACAGCTCTGCTATCTCTACGCTACACCACTGTCTGCAGCAGCAAAGTCCCCAGAGGTGCTGTTTAGACAGTGCTTGCCACAGATTTCCTCTCCATGTAGAGCTCTTCATCTACCCCCTCTAGAGTAGCTCACCCTGTGTAGAGATTCTCAGTCCCTGAAAGCTCTTCCAGATGCATTTGGTAAAATTCAGAGCTGCTCTACAAAGCTTCCCGCTGTCTGCGGAGCCCTGTGTTCCCCTGTGACCTCTCCTCTTTGTGCTGCCCTGCCTGGACAAGGCAGAGGAAAGCCCCATTTTGCATACACGCATCCTACGTGCATTTTTGCATGCAACCATCTCTGAGGCTCCAGTGTCCCATTCAGCACACGTAAGTGGTGTCTCCTCACCAGAAAAAGGTAAGTAGCAGGGGATCAAGAGACATCTTGAGCCATATGCTGGTTGTACCCACTCCTTTCCAGCAGCACGTAGATGTGAGAGGGTACAGACTGAGTTGCCTGTCCATCTACTTAGCCATCCATTTATCCTTCCAGCTGTCGTTGTGCTTCAGTAACCCACTTTTTCCACTGATTCTGTTTCCCTTGCTGACACAGACCGTCCCTTTCTCTCCCTACTATCTCTTTTCTGTCTGTGATCTGTGCTTATGCTCGTGGCTTCTTCTCTCCTTTATCATTCCCCACCTGAGAGGCTCATCCCATGTGGATTGTTTTCTCCTAGTGGACAAAGCCACATTCATGGTTGGCAGCTACGGGCCACGGCCAGAGGAGTATGAGTTCCTGACACCTATTGAGGAGGCTCCTAAGGGTATGCTGGCTCGAGGCACCTATCACAACAAGTCCTTCTTCACGGATGATGACAAACACGACCATCTCACCTGGGAGTGGAACCTGTCCATCAAGAAGGAATGGACAGAATGAGTTCACCCAGTTTGCCTTCCCCCTTCCCATCCCCTTGCCTCCTGCACCAGTCTCCAGGTGGGCCATGCCCACCACGCTGCTCCTTCCTGCCACCGTGGCCGGCCACAGCCCTGGCAGCCCGTCCCGTGGGAGCTGGGGCTCTGTGCCAGCCTCGGTCGATGCACAGTCCTGCAGGCGGCCTTTGCTGCTGCTCCTGATACACTGAAAATAACCCGCCCGTTCTCACCACTTCCCCATCATGACATTTAATGGATTAAATTGGGAAGCATCTCCCTCCCTCTCTCCCAGTACTTCCTTCTGCTGCCTCCATCTCTCCTGTACCGACTATGGTCCCGGAAGTGCCTTTTCTAGGAAACAAGATCACCTGGCAGGGCGGACTGGTCCCTGGAAAATCCCTATCTGAGTTACACTTGCCATGTGCTCTGACTCATTGTAAACGGTTACTTACCTCCCGTGATGGTCTCCTGGTCTGTGTCTGGTGCCCTACCCCATTAAAATCCATCCTTGTGCAGGAAAAACCAGTCAGGGGGAATGCAGCTAGATGCTGTAACAAGACTTCAGTGTCCCAAGAATAAAACCAATTCATTTCTTCTTTTCTGCACTAGTGTCACATTCTTTTCTGGATGTTTTTCATGTTTTTCAGTGAGGTGGATGTGGAGAATGCATGAGAGGAAGGGTTAAGAGCATGTTTCAGAAGGGAAATAGCCCTCCTCTTCAAAACATCAACCTAACTATAGGCAAATTATTTCGGAGCTGCTTCCTTCAGGGGTTTCATGAGTCCTTTGACACCCAAAGTCTGGTCTGTGATGGGAGTCCACTCCAGGGGTAGTCAGCCCCCACCTCATCTTGGGTGGCAACTGAATGAGCCCAAGGAGCTATAATATGGATGTCTCATGATTAATGCTTATCATGGCAGCTGTTCCCCATAGCCAGAGCCAATGCAAGAGCTGCATGCCCCAGTGGCTTTCCCGCTGGGCAAGCACCAGGGAACATCAGCCTCTCTGGGACCCAGCACTTGGAGAAGTGCAGTGGCTCCTGCATGGAGCGATGTTCTTATTTGGCTGGGGCACCTGGTCACACAAGTGCAGGTAGCTGAGATTTCCGGTGCAGTGGGTGAGGATGTGCTTGTGGCAGTGTTGGTGAGGCTCTCCAAGGTTGGTGCCTGCACAGCAGGCAGGGGCTCTCTCCTAGCCAGGTGGTTATCTCAGGAGCTGAAGGCTTCACCCTGGGCCAGCTGCTCCTTTCCCACTGTCCCAGGAGTGACTGCGGGCCCCTGCAGCAGCTGACGTGTCTTTTGCCGAAGAGAGGACAAGAGCACTGTGGCATGGTGAGGAGAAGGCAAGCTGGCACCATGGGCACCTCCATCTTCCCGTGCCTCTTCATTCTGCTGCTCACTGGGGACTCCCCAGCAGGGTGTGCTGGAGATGGCAGGTCTTCATCCCATGGTAAGTGAGCTTTCCTCCCGGCTCAGGAAAAAGGATGGGTCTGCTGTGGGGAGACCTCCTGATGCTGGGTCTCGTTACCCAGAGTGTGCTGTGCAAGCATGTTGAGCTTGCAGGAGAGCTGTGTGGGTGGGCATGTAAGGGGTGGGATGCTTGTGTGTGTGTTGGGGGAGCCTCTTTGAGCTGGTCTTTGTGGCCAATCCTGGCCTCTCTTCTCCAGGCACAGTGGGCACTGCAGAGAAGCCTGTCCTGTTGAGCAGCATCGCAGATGCCGAAGCCTTCATTGGCGGTGCAGAGGTGGTGGTTGTTGGATTCTTCCAGGTGTGTTTGTAACACTTCCCCTCCGCCAGCTGTGAGCCTTATCCCACCCTGACAGGAGCGTGGGCGTAAACACCTTCCAAAGGCAACTTCTGTCCCGAAAAGTGCTGGGTCTGTGACAGGCATGCGGAGAGATTTGTTGACAGGTCACAAGGAGAATGCCAGGAATTCGGTCTGCGTGTGGAAAGGGAGATGGAACAAAGGAGGAAGGTGAAGGAGGTCACAGGAGCCCTGGAGGGGGAGAGAGGGAAATGCTGCAGGGGAAGCAAAACTGGAACGTGGGTGGTAGAGAAATAGTGCTGGTAAGGGGTAAGTGGGAATGTCAGTTGTTTGCTTTAGTCAGCAAAGACAGAGCAAGGCACTGCCTGCGCAACAGGGCCGGGGAAGCTGGGTCTCAGGGAGCAGCACTGGTGTGAGTCCTCTGAAGTCCAAGAGCATTTGCTCTCAAGGTGCAGCCTCCTCCCAGGGAGGATGTAGGCATGGTGTCTCTGTCTTGCTGCTTCATTCCCCAGAGTGGATATCCTTGGGATCTCTGCTCTCTGTGTCTAAATTCAGTTGAATTCAGTCAAAGGTATTAGAGTGACTGATGGGCGTGTGCCCCTTGCCCCCCAAATGGCATGAATATTTTTCCTTAGGAAATAAGACAAAAATATTTATTGAGCTAGAGCACCATAAAATAGAGGCCTCTTTAACAGGATCCTCACTGTTTTTAAGGTTCCCAAGTTGCACCTTTTTCCCCCTTTTGCTTGAGCTCCGCCCTGGGCTTCTGCTGCCCACACACTACCTCATAGCTCTGTCAGAGAAGATGTCATCCTTTCAAAAACAGCTCCTTTCTGCAAGCTCCTTCCTCCTCCTGCCCCGTGCCGGGGGCTGGAAGGCAGCCTAGAGAGGGCTTGATGCAGGACGATGACGCATCGCAGCCAGCGCAGAGCGAGGACCGATGTTGCTGCCTCTGCAGCCCAGGCAGCAACAAGTGCCTGAGCGCTGGAGGCTTCTGTCCCAGGCGCCTTGCTAGGCACTGATGACAGAGCAGCACCCTCCTTGCCTTCAGTGCCCATCGCTCTCGCAGCGCTACCGTCCTGCAAACCAGCCAGGCAACCTGCACACGCAGAACGACAGTGCACAGACCGGACACCTCCTTCCCCCAGGGCAGCTGGCTGGGGTTGTGGCTGGGCTGTCCCCAGGGCACAGAGCCTCCTGCCCGCCTACGGGCAGGGGACGGTGGCTTCTTGCCGGGAGAAACAACGCGAGGGCATAACGGCTGGTGTCTTGTGCCACCGGGGCTTCCCCCCCACTGCAGGACTTCATTCATCAGAGTTGACAGGACCCGGGGTCCCGGGACAGGGAGGGGTGGCTGTGCCGTCCTGCAGCGTGGGGACAGCCCCGGCTGCCAGGAGCGCGGGGCAGCCGCCAGCGACGTGTTGGGCATTCAGTGCCTGAAGCACGACAGGGCTGCATTTAAACAGTAGATAAAGACGTATGTGTGCCATGGGGGCTCGTCTTGGCCCTCTGCCCGAGAGTATATTCATCCAAATAATGTCCATGTTCTCTGTTAGCCATAAATTATTTCTCTGCTGCAGCCTTTCAATTCACTGCAGAACGCGGCTCAGCAAGCTCCCCTTATAATGAGCATGGCCTCCCTGACTGGGAACAGCATGCCATGATGGAAAAACAGCACACTGCTCCAGAAACCCTGCGTGTCTGCGAGAGAGGGCCATGCTTGGCCTGATTAAACCCCAGCTTTCCCAGGAATGCTCCAAAACTCAGTGAGGTTATTCCCACCCCAGGCTTTTAGCGCTCTCACCAGAGCCATGTCAATGTGCTGGCATTTCCAAAACAAGTCACAAGAGTTGTTTTTCTTTGAATGCAGAAAGAATTTTGTTTTCCATTCTCTCTGGGCTGAGCTGACGGTACAAACCAAAAAGAAAAACAAACCAATTTTCCAGCAGAGACTGTGTCTTGAGAATTTAAATCCAATAAGTCGAAGCATCAAAAAATACATCACTCAAAAGAAAAGCTGGGAATGGGAATAGCAAGGGAGGCTTTACTACAGGCTAAGGCTGTAGCTAATGCTCTCACTGCAGAAAACAGAATGAACCTCAAATTACTGAGAAACTGTACACTTCTATCCTTCGATGTATCTGCATTAGCTACTTTTCAAAGGATGAGTTTAAGACACCTTTTTAAAAGGAGCGAGGATACAGCCAATGCAAGGTGTTTAAAAATTGTAAACCCCTGACTCCAGAATCAAGGTTTTCTTAAAAATTATGGGTTTATGTATTTATTACACTGACATATACATATATATGTACATGTGTATATATATGTGTCTGTGTATATATATGTATATCTATTTAAGCGTGCTACATCCAGCCTCTGGGTTTCTCCCCTCCCTCATAAGATCTCTAGGGCTTCACATCATCACCTGTGTTACCTGTGAGCGCTGGAGCAAGCAGGGAGGTTCGGGAGAACCGGAAGGCGCGGTTCCCACGCTGCCATAGCTACCTTCTGGCCGTGGCTCTCACACCGACGCCGGGTGCCTTCCCCGATTTTGGGAGGAGAGCTGGGTGGTGGGGCGAGGGTGGGGGCGGGGGGGCGGGGGAGGAGCATTTCTGCAGCATCCCTCCACCTCCCGGCCCTCTCCCCGCTCCCCCGGCGGGGCGAGGGGGGCGGCTCTGCCGAGCGGCCGGTAGGTGTCGCCGTCGCACCACCTCCGGGCGGGCGGCGGTGGCGGGGGGACAAGGGGGGGCGTCCCTGGGGAGGCTCCGCTCCTCACCCCTGCCGCCTTCCCCCTCTCCCTCCGCAGGAACCGGAGAGCCCCGAAGCGACCCAGTTTCGCCTGGCGGCCGGCCGCATCCCGGAGGTGCCCTTCGGCCTCAGCAGCAGCCTCGCCGTCCTGTCCCACTACGGCGTGGGGGCCAACACCGTCACCATCTTCCGCAGGGTGCGTGGGCTTGGGGCTGGGGGGCACCCGCGGCACCGCCGCTGCCGTGGGACCCGGGGAGCTACGCCGGGCTGCATCCCGAGCAGAAGGCTGTATCTAGAAAATTAACGTGGTGGTTTAGGGGTTCCCCTGCCTGCCGGTTTTGGGGAGAGAGGCTCCAGGGCAAGTGCCTAAAAACTGCCTGCAGTCACGGTACAGAAGAAATGAAATCTCTGGGCAGTAGTGATACGAAGATTAAAGCTGCTCATCTCACCTCAGAGCAAGCAAAAAAAACCCCAACTTGTTATTGACAGCCACTCTGCTTGTCCACCTAAAAGGCACGTCTGTAGAGCTTCCTACCCCAAAGAGGTCTTTTGCTTTTCACGTGCAGGGTGCCCATCACTAAGACATGCAACACGTATTACACCTGATAAGGTCCTCCATTTTAAGACCTCCCGTGGGTCTGGTTCAGCCCCTAGTGCTTTGCAAAGAGTGATGTCGGTGTTTCTGAGTGACCTGCCTGGAGCTCAGTGTTACTTGGATGGGGTTTCCTTGGCTTTTGAAAGGCTCCTGAGACACAGGAAAAGCATCTAGAGGCCATGTTACAATGGATCAACACAGCAGGCTTGATAGGAAATTTTGCCAAGTGTCACTTCAGGCAGAGCAAAGCTGTCTCCCTGGGTGCACAACTTTTCCATCGTGACTGAAACCAGACCCAGACTGGGTGTCTGCAGTTACAGATGCTCTGCCACCAACCGAAATCCCAAACACTCTTTTCTCTCTCCTATGCTGTGGTTTGTGGAGTTAGTCCCTAAATGTGCTTTGGGCATGGGCCCATTAAAAATGTTACTTTGCAGTTTCTTGGGGAAGGATGCTGTGTGAGATCAAATCTTTGTTGACTCCAGCTGTAAGTGCTGGTGCCTCACTGAATTTGAAGTTATGTTTGGTGAAATTTATGGGGACAATATCAGATATTGTGTCACCAGAGCTCTAAGCACACAGGGTGGGTGGGCGGGATGGGGACACACTAGGGAAACTAAATGTGGCAGCTTGGCCAAGTTCTAGATCCAGGTTGTATGAAAGTTGGACAAAGCCAGTTTGTTCCCCTTTCTTTCTCATCATTTCCTGCACCATGTTTACCACTGGAATTATCCAAATAATTCAAAGAGAATGATCTAAGAGTGAGCAATAGGTAGGCAGGTCCTTTTATTTAACCTTTTATTTGCTATGTGAAGAAGTTGCAATTTGAAGCAACACCCATCTTAGTTTTGGTTCTTAGTCACGGTGGCTTTCTTCCCAAAATGTTGAAAAGATCCTTTGTTTTTGAGCTGTGGCAGATAGTGAGGATGACTGCATTGGGAGGGTGCTTGATAAAAGAAAGTGTCTGGATTGTTGGAATTTGGATTATATTGAACATTCTTTGTTCACAGTCCAGTTTTTGCAGCTGAACTCTTGTTTAATAGGAAAAAACAACCAAGATACTAACACACTACTCAGGTTCAAACGTGGTTGACAATGCACTTGTCTAATTGTCAATTTTTCTTAAATTAAGTTTTTCAGACACGTTCTTTTTCCTTTTATTCTGTGCTGAATACTGTGTAGGAGTAAGAGGCCAGAGATAAAAAGGAAAAGAAAAAAGAATTGAGACAGGAACTTGGAATCAAATACCCATTTGAAGAATACAAAGATGCGTGACCAGGACAGCAGTGAATCAGAGGCATAAACTCATTTTTTCTTTGCTTTTGCAGAGTATGAAACACGTATAATGCTTAGACGTTTAAAAGATAATTACAGTAGTAGGAGGAGCTGCTGTCAACTGGTGAGACTTCTTTGCATATAGCAGAGGGAAACTGTTTTATTCACTTGAGGAATCTGGCCTGATAGATCTAAAAAGAACATAATTAACAGATGCTAATAAGCTGATTATATGGAGTGATGAAGACATTTTGATCAGAGCTTCAACTATTAGATGCAGAATATTTTCCAGCCTTATTTTCTTGAAATCATAAATGTTGAGCTCAGATTTAGGATATTATGATCCCAAAATGGATATCAGATGTTTCCAGAAGCCCATGAAAGTCAAGGAAAGACTTTCTGTGGAGTCCAGGGTGCTTTGGATTGGTTCCCAAGGCCTGTCTGATCTCACCCGCCCAGGTGTTGCACTGCCCTGATCCCATTTACTTGAATATAGCTGCCCTTTCATTTTATGCAGGAGCAAATTTGTGAGAGGATTCAGGCTGCACAGTCTAAAAAGCACCAGTTTGAATTGCCACACAGGGGACTGTGGCCCCTTACCAGATCAAAGACCTTGCAAATGACCACAGAACAGCAAAAAGGGCTTCAGATGTCTGCACACCACTGGAAAAACTAACACAAGCTTTTTCAGAGGTCGTTCAGATGCAGAGAATAAAATCTGGGGTGTGCATGTGGACCTTTCCTCAGCCCCAAGAACCTCATTCAACATGTGTATCAAAGGCCTCCAAATCTCAAACTTTGATCCTATTGTGTGTCAGAGCCCAGCGTCCCCATGGCTCAACTCAGTCACGTCCTGTGGTGGTCCTGCTCAGGAGCTCTGCCCCTTTGGGTGGTTTAGCTATATCATTCAATGGTGGCCTGCTTTTTCTCTGTTTACCAGGTCAAGCAAACTTCAATAAAATCATATCGTTTGGGCAAGGGGGTGGAGTGTGGGGAGATGTGTGGCAGGATGGATTTTCCTCTAAAGCTAAAATGTGCTGGGCTTGATTTTTTTTTTCTTTTTTTTTTTTTTCTGTACTGGACAAAAAATACTCTTTTTATTGGATAGATTTCCTGCTTGCACAATGTTTCCAGGAAATCCATACAGGCCTATGCCAATGTTTATTACTTGTAGAAGAAATAGAATAAGCAGATGAAGATTTAAGAAAGGGATGTAAAGCCAAAATCGATGTGAGGAGTTAGGCTATTTAATAGCCTCCCCACAATGCCTAGAATAGTTTATCAGCTAATCCTCCCTGTCTCCAGTGCATCAGGAGCTGATACTGTAGGGATGTCTGGAGCCCTCAGTGATTTCTGTTATCCCATGAGTTTGCCTTGTCCTTAGGAGGCTGAAGGGGTGTGGAAGATCCTTATCTTGAAGTGCGGGCTGATCTATGTAGGTCTAACAGTTCTGGACCTCCAGAAGTGGGAATTACGTGGTGGGGGTGAGAGGAAGACAGTGTCCCAAGGGTGGGTGCCTCCATCAGTGACAACCATCAGCACCTCTGGAGAAGGTGCTAAGAGGAGAGGACAGCTGTGACTCTGAGTGTCTTTGCATGTCTTCAGGTAGACAATGACCGGAGGGATCTGGATATGAACGGCAAAGATATTGATGCTGAGAAGCTGATTCGTTTCGTTCGGATGAATGAGCTCCGCCTGGTGACAGAGTACAACCCTGTGGTAATTACCAGCTCCCCATAGCCCTCACCCTGGTGCTTGGCCTCCTCCTCATGGATGTCCTCTGGCACAGAAGTTTGCACACCCAGATGTGTGCAAGGGTTGTGGCAGTGGTGTGGATGGGGTTGGGGAAACCATGCAACTCTTTGCTGCTACTCCATATGGGGAGTGGAAGCAGATGCTGTGCTGGGGTGTGTGAGTTGGGTGGGGAGAGGAATGGCAACGTGGCAGTTCCTTTACACTTCCAATAAATTTGGGGTGTTGATAATGTCCTGGTTTGAGGTAGAGAATTCCACTTCCTACCACTCCTGCTGGCAGTGCTGCTTCCTTCCATGGGCATTTGCCATGTTGTGCCATGCCTGCAGACCCTGCTTAGCCATGATCCCATCTCTTTGGCTGAGAAGCCTTGGGAAACATGGAAACTTGAGTGACCTACTCCAAGAAGGCAGGCTTTTCTTTATCACCCACCACAAAGGGCTTGACATAAGGTTGGCTATTTGAAGGCATATGCAAGAGCTGGTTGGCAACTGCTGAAGCAAAATTTTCCCCATGCCCTCCATCCAGAATTCATCAGTTCAACAACAACAATCAGACATAGGATGCTTCCATGTTGGCCATCTTCATTAGCTCACCCACTTGACTGGTAGTCCCTGGGTCTCAGTGACTCTTCCCTATAGAGGGTGACCAGGGATTTAGGCTCCCCTGAAGTCTCAGCAGTTCACTGGGCTCATAGCTGTGGAGCTAATGCGTCTTAGAAGCTCAGATGGCCACAAGGCTGAGACTTTCTAATTGCTGATGGGATCTTTTGCGGAATTCTGAATAGCTGCAGCAGTGCTGACCAGGTTCAATTTAATCAAACGAGAATGGCCCATCCTGTTTCAAGGCTATACCTTTTCAAACCGATACCAAGGATCAGCTAAGAGGGCTGCCACATTCCCCAGCTCAGGTGCAGCCTACCAGTTGAGAGAGCATTTTGTTTTGGAAGTGCAACATTTTGTTCCCAAAATGAAATACTGTAGAAATTCTGTTTTTTCCCTTTTCTTTATTTTTTTTCTTTTCTTTTTCTTTTTTTTTTTTAAACAAAGCAGATTTGTTTTTTTATCTTGATAAGGGATGTGAAAAAAAAATTTCAAAATCATGGAATATTTCTAGGGACAGAAAAGCTATATCCTGCCCCACTGTCCTTACAGCCCTTTGAGAACACCCAAGTCATGTCAGTGGGGATGTTCTTGTTATCTTTATAGGTCCCAGGTCTTCTGAAGCCTTATAGCCTCCACTGCATCTTTTGGCAATTCATTAGGTTGTGGCCCTTTATTCATGTGTTTCTGCTGATGTTTTGGGCTCTCTCTCCGTTGTATCCTGTTTGGCACCCAGGCTGTCTCCCTGTCCGAGAACTCCTGAGCTCTTCAGCTGGTCCCCTCCACCCTGACTGGCAGTTACACATGTTGTTCCAGTTTTTTTTCCCTGACACTCTGGAGTCCTATCAAGGTGTTGCAATTAACAGTGCCTCCTGCAGTCCCTGGTCTGAAGCCTTCCCAGTTCCTCTAATATAGTTTGGTTTTTCATAAATCTTTATTCCCAGTGCATATGCTGTTTACATCTAAGAATGCTGCAGAGGCTGGGGTCACGCGGATCACATGGAGCACTGCCAAGACTTTCTCTTCCCATCCTGGGGCCCTTACTGTTTCGCCCACATACTTTAGGAATTGTTAGGCAATGCTTACCCTGTGTGCTTTCCAGGAGGGTCAGATGTGACCCAGCCGTGTTGATGAGCTCTGCTGATGGCTCTTACACAAGGTTGCGTGGACAGGCACACCTTTGTGTGGAGCTGCTGGAGGAACTGTGGCTCCAGCCCTGCCTGCTCTCAGCCAGCCTTGTCGTGGCCCTTGGTGCTGGCTGGCTTCACCCTTGCCTTCAGCCCCATCCTCTCCAATGGGGTCTTCTAATGCCCTGCAGCCTTGCTTTGCATCCCCTCTACTCTCTCCTCCTGCATCTGAGCATCACCAGAGAAGAGAAGGGATACAAAAAGTCTGATAAACATTAGGCTAACAGCAGAGTCCCAGCTGCCAAAAATTAGATGCTTTGCAGTGCCTTTGCCAGCATGCACTCCCTGACCCCTTCCATATTACTCCTGGAGCATGTGGAAACTTTCTTCTCCCACTGGCGGGGAGCTGCCCAGTCTGCGCCTCCGTGGTTTTGGTGGCAGAGGGGAGGCAGCAGGTCTGGCCCGTCTGCTGTTTAGTTTGAGGGAGAGGCTGCAGGAAGCGGGCAGGAGGAGAAGTGAGATGACGAGCGAGTGCCTGGAGATGGTGCAGCAGCTTCTTGGGCAGTGCCAGCCCTGCCTCCTCACAGAGGGGCCAGTGTGTGCTGCCTGCTTGGCCCTTGCTCAGGGGATGAGGGACAGCCAGGTCTTCTCCCACTGCAGGACTGCAGAGGCAATTTTAACCCTTGGGACTCTGGAATGTCCAGGCCCTGGGGTTGCTGAAACTCATCCCCATCCTACACACAGCTTAATGCTAAAGAAAGGAAACAAGGGGAGACATCAACCCTAACACCACAAATCCTTCCCACTTCCTTCCTCCTACAGGTGCTGAACCTCAGCGACCCAGGGCACCCTTATGTTCAGTGTTTGCTGTCCTTCCCTCTCAATTTCTTTGCCCCTCTAGACTTCAGTTTGCTGGATCAAGGCAGTCCTCGTGCCTCGTCACTGACTGTTCTGAGGCAGGTGATGAACCCTTGTGATTCAGACTCTTATATTGGAATAAGCAAAACCAGGAGTTTTGAAGCTTCCACAAAGAGCCTAGATTGAATCGCTCCTGCTTTAAAGAAAGTTGTCCTGCTTGTGAGGCTGATTTGCAAAGAAATCTCAGCTGAGACATGAGGATTGATGTCCCTCTGGCAGGGCATCCGATGTGGATTGAATGTTCTCAGTCTCCTTATCTGTGTGTTTCTCTCTCTGTCTCTGCTGGCTGTGTTTTCGGCAGACAGCAATAGGTGTGATGCAGAGTTCGCTCCAGCTTCACCTGCTCCTGATCACAGACAAGATGTCCCCAAAACACCCTGAGCGAATGCGCAAATATCGGGCGGCCGCAGAACTCTTCAAGGGGAAGGTAAGTCCAAACAGGGAGGAAGGGGAGTCATTAGCAAGAAAAAAGGGAGAACAGTGATTTCTTCCGTGGATGGGGAGGACATAATCTTCTTCTCTCTGCATTAAGGGAGCAAAGGCCAAGTGGTAGGAAAAGAGGATTAGCTGGATGTTTTAAGTGAAGGGGTTGGATCCGTTCACCTTTTGCCAGTTTACCTCCTTGTGGGGAAAATATGCTCTGTATCCCTGGAAGTGTTCAAGACCAGGCTGGATGGGGCTTTGAGCAACCTGGTCTAGTGGAAGGTGTCCTTGCCCATGCCAGGTGTGGGGGTTGGAACTAGGTGATCTCTAAGGTTCCTTCTAACCTAAACCATTCTATGATTCTATGATCCTGCTCCTCTGCTCCCTCAGTGGGACATCATGTACTTCCTTGCTTCTGGTCCAGTTTTGTTCCCTTGCAGTGGGAGAGGACAAACAGCTGCTACACTTCAATCTGGTGATGGTTACATTCCAGTAGTGTGAGAGGTGATTTTGTGTATACAGCTTGCAAGATGCCAAGGAGCATTATATAAGTGACCAGACAGCAATTAATGTTGTGGTTTTCTTAACCCTTAGCCTTCTGGGTGGATCCTGGGGAAACAGCTATTTTAAAGAAGTTGCAAATGGGTTTGTTGGATTTTCCACACTAAGGTGATGGGATATATGGGGTCTTTCAGAGAAATTTTGCCTGGTTCCCACCCCTCTGTGGGCAGAGCTCCCCAGATAGTAAATCTTCCCATGGCTGATTCTCTGCTAGCAGCTGGATTACAGGGGAATTTGTGTCCAGGGAACAGAGGAAGGAACTGCCAAGCAAAGGAGAAGTGGGAACAACAGGAAGGCATTTGGGGCAAGGGAGAACAGCAGATGGGAGGAGGAAGAAGGTTACAGAAGCAGGGAAGGCTGAGTTCAGAGGCAGTGGAAGAGATTTTCCTAGAATAAGAGTGGAGCAGGAAAGAGTTGGGGTTTGAGAACAAGAACATCTGCATGCATCTGTTTGTGGTACTGAAGGGGTAGATTAAATATCAACTACATCCTCGTCTCAAATGGAGAGGCCACCTCAGAACTGTGCACCCTCAAAAGTCTTGAGACTCGTTCATGGCAGGACTACTTTGGATGTTGCTATCTGTCCCACCCATTGTCAAGAGATCAGGCAGAAACCAGTCATCGAAGTCAAAAGGTCTCTTCAAAAGTGTTTTGCTTTGATGAATACATGGTGATAAAAGAAAACTCATTTTCTCATACCTGAAAAATTCCAGCCATCTCATGTGAGATGTGTGTTATAGTGACACCATTATCACTGTCCTCCATGGGTAGCAGAGTCTGATACAGGTCTCCCTCAAGCAGCTAAGTCTTCTGACACAGCACATTGCTGTTTAGCATCACTATCCTTTGCCGATCCAGCTGCAGCTAGTTTTCATGCGACATGCCTAGATCTGAGAGAATGTGAATAATTTTCCTAGAAATACTTCACAAAACATTGCATAAAATGTTGTACTGAAGTCCAGATAATTTATGAATTGTCAACAAGCCAAATCTAACTTTTTTTCATTCATGCAGGCAAGTTTCCCACCGAATCAGTCTAGAAGTTTGTCAGAGTAAAATACAGAGGTTAAAGATGTGGGATTTAATTAATTTTTTCCACTTTACTGCAGAGGTACTGCACAACATGTAGGACAGGTACTTCATGAAGGGACTTCATGAAGGAGTCTAATAAGTAGTTTTTCCCAAAGGAGTGGCACTCTGAGGAGTAAACTGTGATTTGGACTGCTCTGTTACCAAGCAGTAAGAGAGAGCTAGGATCCCTCTATTTGGATCTTAGATCTGGATACTAAGGAGTAAGCAGAGCGATATGCCCACTTAGGTTTTTTCTCCATTACTCTGTCGTGTAGAAAGCCATGGATTAGTTTGGGTATCAGAAGTAGCCACTGCACAGTACCATGGAAATCTCTGCTGCCTCGTTTTCCTCAATGGAGTTACCTGTTGTCAGGACTACCAAATTAACTAAGGTTTACTTCAAAACAAATAAAGTAATGAGTAGATTTTGCCTTTTTGCGGCTCGCAGATTGTCTGTGAATAAATGCAAGATCCTTGACTTGAATTTTATTCAGGATTACCAGTGAATAATTCGTAACCTGTGGGCTGGTGATGAAAGGCTTGCTTGTACTGCGGGGTGAGTGCTGTCAGTGGTTTGAGCAAGGAATCATTGCTGTGCAGTGGAGAGGTGTTCAGGCTCCCTGTGAGCATGTACCACTGCAGCCAGCAGTGCTTCACAGTGACTGCAGAGTGCTGGAACAGAGCAGGGAGACTCAGCGTGTGTTGCATCTTCTCCACAATGCCAGTGCAGAACACAAACAGAGCCGCAAAGGGGTTCCCAAGCAGGAAAAGGTGTACTGATCCTTTCACACATATCTGCTGCGCCCTGAGGGAAGAGGAGTCCTTGTCATTGCCATCACCAGGTGGAGGGAGAAAAGAAACTTGTTGCTTGAATTGATGAAGAGATAAAGAGGAACTGCTGCTACTGAGTGACTGACCACAAAAAGTGAAGAAAATCCTAGAATCATTTAGGTTGAAAAAGACACTTAAGATCATCAAGTCCAACAGTTAAGGGATCATGAGGAGGTGATTCACCTGTCAGATCCTGGGTTATGGCCCCTTCATCTCTGGTTTATGATCTTTTCATTTTTGCCTGACAGGAAGCTGAGGTTTTCAGCTGGAGGATCCCTGAGGCTGTATGGTGAGGACCATTATTTGAAAACAGCTTGAACTGCACCCTGAGCAGCAGTGAGAGTCTGAAGGCGGTCTAGATTCCTCTAGATTTTATCCTGGAACCTGGGGCCTATAAAATGCTGGAGAGGAAAGTGCAAATGTTAGATGATGCTAAGCCAGCAAGAGCTGACAATAATAAGAAGAAATATGGTACTTTTCTAGCAGACGTGAGAAACAATTGTGGGTGGGTAACAGTGAACAGACAGAGCTCAGAGCACTGCAGCTGCAGGAGTGAATCCACCAGCCTTCTTGGAAGGAGCCCACTGCAATCAAAGATGTACTTATTTGAGAAAGTACTGCCAAGAGTCCAGGCTTTCTACTGGAAAGGAAGTGTCAGGGTTTGTGTTGCTGAGCCAAACTGGCATCAACATCTTCAGTTTTCTTTCCACAGTATCATAGTATAACACGACAATTACAGCTGGTGTGCCTCGAGTGTTTGCTCAGGTTTCAAGAAGGTGATGCTGGGAGTTACAAAAGCAGCTTTTGCTGCAACTGATATAACTGGTTTACAATGTCAAAATGATTTGGGTGGAGATGTTTGCAAAGTCCCTTTTAATTTATACGTAGGCCCATTTAGAAATAGGTTCTAAGAAACTCCTGAGAGTCCTTCAGGAGTTCTTCCATGGAAATGAAAGGACAGTGCCCTTTCTCTTGCAGACAGTCATTCATACACTTTTTATTTTTCTTGTCAGAGATTGATGGCTCCAGAACTGAGAGAGATAATATTTAGAGTTGCCTCTTTAAGCCATAAACAGGGGAACCCGTAAATGTGGGTTTTCTACATCACTTAGCAGATATCTACAGTAAAATTGTTTTTGTAGCTTGCTTTTTTAATAAATTCATGAGTTTTATAAACTCATGTTTTCATTTTGCTTTGATGTATTGTGTAAGCTATGTAAGAAGTTACTCAAACTTCAGAATTTGGTCTTTTTGCTTATACAGTCTCCTCAAAGAATGAAGGTTGCAGCTCCATGAAGTTCAAAGTCAAATGCTGGATATGATGCTTGATCATCCTTCCTGTTTGTCTTCCTTAGAGGAAAAACTAAGCAACATCAAGTTGGTTTCTACCATTGCAGTACTATTTTCAATTAACTTTAATTCCTTGGGCAATAACATCATTCCCTATCTTAGTATTTACTGGGAACTCGATGTTCTAAAAGCACTGGGCTAGGAATCAAGTTGCCAAGACATCAAGACAGCACCAGTGGACAAAATTTTCTGAAAGGGAGCTTACTGCAGGTGACAGTGCACAGATGATACCACGCTTTGTTCTGTGTTCTTGGGTGTATCGTGTGGAGGGGAGAATTTGTGTTGGGAGTTCCTCATCCATGCAGGAGAACCTTCACTGCCTCTAGCAGCAGACCTCTGAAGGCAAAAAGATTGCTACAAAATGAAACAATTTCATGGATATAATTTCAGAATGAAATAAACAGCTATTGTGCAGCATAGTATAAAATAGAAAAAGAAATTTCTGTTTTGGCTGGAACTACCTGGTTTCTAGCAGTGATGAGAGAGTTGGCATTGTAAGTGGGATTTGTTTTGGTGAATTATAGCTTTGGTAAGTTGTCTGAGCTAAGGCTTTAGGCTCTTTTCAGCACTGGCAGAGACGGACACACATGTCCTTCCACCCCTTGTAAAATAAGTGGAATCAAGTGCCCTTTATTGTACCATTTATTGTAGAGGTTTCCTAGATGACTGGCTGATAAAAGACTTAAGATCTGGATGGCAGAAGTTAGGCAAGGTGAATCTTGTCTCATGGTCAGTATAATTTTCCATGGTCACTGCATTCATTCTTTATGATTAGAACTGGATGGGAATCTCTGAACAAAATAAATTCCTCATGAGAAAATGCCAGTGCCACCAGGTGGCATCTATTGTGGAAATGTCCTCATTGAGAAATCTGCTTGATTTCCAGCTGCTGAGGAGACCAGGCTTCCAGTGCTTGTGGCCTCAGTACTAATGCACCTTACAGACTGCCTCACAGGTGGGACTTTGAAGCCACACAGGTCTTGGCTGGACCCCTGGAGCACATCTAGCATAGGATGTACGGCCTGTCCCTTTGCTGAAGGAGGATTTATCCCACATCACAGCACCCACCAGGAATGTGTCATTCTAAAATGGATGTGATAGGCATTAAGGTATCTTCTTTTGAGCAACAGTGGACAAATGCAATTGCTGTCTATCCTGTGTTTTTGGAATATAAGAGGGGAAGGAAACTTTTGCTGTACTTTGGCACCCTGTAACTCTGTGAGCCAAATGTGAGTCATTAGAGAGATCCAAGTCAGGAACTGTGAATGTTGATATCTCAGCCTTTCTAGCTGAGGGGACAGTTGTGTCTGTGTGTTTTCATTTTCTTCTGTAAGGAAGAAGGTGTTTGGAGTTCTAAACCCCAACCTTTTTATTCTTGTATTCTTACTCTATTCGTTATATTCATGGATAAAATATGTATAACTTTTTAGTTTTTGGAATTTTAACAAATGCTGGAAGCTTGGTAAATTGAAGACTGTTGACTAACATTTATTTATATTACCATTTTAAAATGCTAGTCATCTTTTTTAAAGGTGGAGGAGATTTTGTATAGAAAGTGACAACATTTAACAACCTAGGTATTCTACTTGTGTTTTCTTTGATTAACTTGGTTTTTTTTTGATTAAAAAACTGTTGTTGTCTAGGGAATCTTTCACAGAGAAACCCAAAAGCTGGTGAATGAACTGGTGAAAATGTGATACTGTTTCCTGTACCAACCCTCTGAAAGTGCTTCCCTCCAAACTGGCCTCTGTTTCCAGTTTGCTAGTTGGAAGAAGAGCCCTAAAGCATAAGTATTGCTGCTCCAGCTAAAAGCCTCTTCGATCAGGTCCTTAGACCTGGGACCCTTAGATTTGTGACTCTTCTCTAGCTTGGTGTTTTATCCTGCTCACTAGCATGTTGCCTTTGGGGCACAGTTGACTTTTGGAAGAGAAATTGCAAGTGGTAAATATCACATATCCAGTGAAAGTGTTGTTCCTGTTTCTGTATCGCAGTGACTATCTGTAGTTAAACCTTAAACTAACTATCCTTCCTTCCCATAGGATGTTGCCTAAGAAAATTTCCAGATATATTTGTTTTTTTATAGAACATAAATTTAATATAGTAAAGAATTTGAGATTTACCAAGTTTATTTTTGGAGAAGAAAAAAGTTTTGAAGTAACTTGAGTGTTCTTGATTGAGAAGAAAGAAAAACATGAGTCACAGCCTGGGAACTGGGCACATCATCTTCACATCGCATTACTTTTCTTTTTTTAAACTCTTCTTTTTTCTTGTGTAAGTTAAGTCATATCCATGTCCATAGGTACATTGAATATGCTAGGCCCAGTAGACTGCATAGGATAAAGAAAAGATAAAATCCAGAATGTTAGCTGGATGTTTGTTTCATTAACTTGGGTGTCACCTGCCAAGGGATTCTATTTAATCAAGTCACTGATTAAATTTTTAATTGCTGCATTTATTTTCTTTTATAAAATTTGTACGTAATGTTTGTATTTAGTATGCACAGATAATTTAAAAAAGATTTTTCAGATAGATATATATCTTATTGATAATCTTTCAGATTCCAACATTTTCAATTTGTACCAATTCCAACTGCATCTGTAAGATCTCAGTTGAAATTTACTCTAAAAATAAAATCATGGAGTTGATCACCAATTCTAATAACTCCGTACTATTGAATTATCCCAGCAGAATCCTAATCCTTGGCTTGATCTTGCTCCCCAAGACTATTTGGGAGCCCAGAAAACTGTAGGTCATTCTCGTCCTGACTTATTCATTGTTGGGCTTCTCTCCTCAGGTCTGAACAACTCTCCACTGAGCTGGGCTGTTTGGACATCAGTGTCTCACTGACAACTCCTGTTTCCCAAATGATTGTATCTTCATTTCTATTCACTTCAGCTCACTTAAATACATCCTTTGTGTTTGGTACTCTCATGTTCTTATCCTTGCAGGCTCCTGCTGCCCTATACTTTAATCCCACATTCTTACAATTGGTAGGTTGTCTCTAAGTCTTTATGAAAATATCACTGCTGATCTTCATATGATCACTGTTTGGGGATCTGTTTTCTCTCTCAGTTTCTGTTTTGCTCACCTTTCCTCTCCTATTTCCATCACAGATTCTCTTCATCCTGTTAGACAGCAATTTGAAGAGCAATGAACATACAGTGTCATTCTTCAAACTGAAGAAGTCCCAGCTGCCAGCTCTGGCCTTATTCCACTCACCAGATGAGGAGCAGGATGTGTTGACTCTGGATGAAGTCTCTGTTGAGCGTGTACAGGACTTCTGTAATCGCTTCTTACAAAGAATGCAGAAGGTAAAGGGGGACTCCTGTACAGTCTACAGGAAGTGGGGATCTTGTAGGGCAATGCTGTTTCTCACAAGGCTCTTGAAGAAGATGACTTCAGTTCCTTGAACTCCTCCTCCCCACCCCTGCCACCTTCTCTTTAATTTTCATTTGCACCTGAATATCAGAAAAGCATCAGATCTAGAGCAGAGCAGAGATGGATGTCTTTGCAGAGTCTCTTTCTTCATTGACCTCTGCCTTCTAGTCTACAACAGGGAGACTTCACTGACCTCTGCAACTGCATGAAGGTCTTGGTGAAGCATCTGTTTGATGGGAACAGCAGCTGGGGAGACAGAGTGAAGGGTGCTTTTAGACACTGAGAATGGGGGTGTGGAATGGCAGCACATGTGAGGATCAGAGAGACAGTGGCATGGATAGGAAGGAAATCTATCAAGAAGGCCACAGAACAGAGTACACAGACAAGGGCTCAGGACTCTACCAGAGGTCTCTGCTGGGAGAGAGACAATTTAATCTCCATGTTCATTCAGTGTTAAGAGTTCTTGTTCTGTGAAAGCTCATCTTCCTATAGCACAGAAGCTTTGTGTGTCAGGACCCCATGTCCTGCAACTGCAATGGGATAGGCAGGGCAGTGGCATAGACAGCAGAGTTTAAGTTGGTTTATTTCCTTTTATCACTGTGCTGAGAAACCGAGCAACTTCAAAACTGATTTCATGCCTCTAATATGTTTTAGAAAGAAGACGAACCCAAGGAGAAGAATGAGGAGCTCTGATTCTTTCTCAGCCAACAGGATGACTGCCCAGTCATCTGTTTCTGATGTATGAAGAGTTCATTGAGCCCTGCAGCTCAGGAATTCCTGGAATAGTAGGATTAAGGCGCCAAGTCAGTCACAGATTTCCATCTCCATGCTATGTACATATATGCTGTCTGTCCTCTCTAGGAATCTCTTGTCCCTTCTCATTTGTTGGCTCCAGCTGTCTTTTCTCAGTACTCCAGGAGCTCTGGTATTGCCCTACACTGTGTTGTTCCATGTCACCTTTGATGGAGCAAAGTGTGATATAGCAAAATGGCAATATCAGAGATAAAGCTTGTAGTTCTCAGAGATCTGTTTCCCTCATTCTCTTTGCTTTTGGTGCCATGCTGGGATCCACTGACACTCTCCTGACATTAGGAACAGATTGGTTTCTTGTCATCACATGAACTTTTCAATTTATTTTACTAAATAAAGCAGAAAGTACATAGCCTGAATTTTTATGGAAATGTGTGATTTCCCACTCCCCATATCTTTCACTTAAGGACAAAGCCTGTGCATTTCTGAGGGAGTAAGCTCAAAAATCTCCTTTCATTGAATTCAACCAGGCTTGCAATGCCTGACCAGTCAGACTGGTTGTTAAGAGTCATTCCTCATGGAACTGCACCCATCATGAACAGATATTTCCACCAGGATGAGAAATTTCTGTGAAGGTTTGCGATCAGAACAACACTGGGTACAGCAGGTCTGAGCTGGTGCAGCAAAAATGAATGAGCCTAAGATGCAGGTTGAGGCTAAGAGGAATGGGAACTGTGGCAGAAGAGCAGTAGAAAGTTGTGTTGCAAGATAGGGAATTTCTCCACATTGCATTAGAGGGAAAGGCTAATGTCTATGTATTGACCTCAGACATCCCTCAGAGGTCCCAGTGCTGGTGTACAGGGGATGGGGACTTTGCAGGCGTGGTGTATGAGCCATCACTGTCCTGCTGTACTAGATGCATGCAGTCAGCTTGCCTCATACTTGGCTCAGCAGCCTTTGGCATGAAGTATGGATGCTCCTGTCAAACAGTGATTGCATTGTCTCTCAGGGCTTGAGAGACTTGGCTTGGGAGTGGGAGCCTAAGAGGCTTAGAGCTGAGAAACCTCAGCCCTTTCTCAGAGCTTAGCTCAAGGCAAAGTACTGGAAATAGAACGAAGTTGTTCTGGGGGATGAAGCAAACACAGCTTCCCACTACAGAGGGAGAAATCAGGAGCTGGAAGGGATGCAAAGTAACTGCCAGCCACCATGATGAGGACTGCAGGAGGGAGGCCCTGAGTACAATAGAGAGGCAGGTCCCAGCCCTGTGTAAGCTCTTGCCTCTTACCTGTGGATCAAGCTGATGTCTTTCATCTCTGTCTCCCATGCAGCTGGACTTACCTCCTTTAGTGCTTTACCCTCCCTTCTCCTCTGCTTACCTAAAGCAAAACCAATGCTGTAAGAATTGGTATGGAGAATCAAAATTGCTGCACATTTCCAAGGAAAATGGATATGACCAAAACAGTATTCAGGATTGTACCTTTTGTTCGCAGGACTGGGAAACTGTCTTCTTGCATAGAGAACTCTCCCTTAAGAGGCAGGGCGGTGGGCAATATGGGGTCTCAGAAGCTCCATGATCAATGCAACAACTTAGAATTGTTTCCTAAATGAGGCCGTTCAGAAAAGAGCAGGAAAAGATCAGAGGAGAGGAGAGGAGAGGAGAGGAGAGGAGAGGAGAGGAGGAGAACCTGAGGCATCGCTTCTGGACACAGATAACACTGAAGATGTCAAGGAAGGGGTGAGTTTGGGGCATTACGTGGTAAATATGGAGGCACCTGCTCTCAGCCCATAAAACTGTTTTATTCTGGTGTCCTCTTTTCTGAGAAACCATTTCAGAGTGACCTTCTGCCACTAGCATGTGGTCCCAGAAGTGGAGATGTCATCAGCAGGAGCCTAAAAGGCCATAAGTTTTGGCCTATGAGTGTAATGTTCGTATAACAGCTGAAGTGAGTCACTCTGCAGACTTCTTAAGTGTCCTTTTCTCTGAAGCATGGGACTGTTCAAGGTTGATCACATACCTGCCACTGTGTTTGATGCATTGGATTTACACACTAGTCCCGGAGATGCAAATGAAGCCTGCTTCTTGGTAGCACTCCTTGGCTTGGGGGAGCCTTGCCTGGTAGCATCATGTGGCTGCACTGCAGCCTCTGTCACGCTCGGTGGGCTTACCCGGGAGATGCTGTTAGTGAGCAGACCAAAGCATGCCCTCACCATTGGTAGGGCCAGGGAAGAGAACTCTCTGTACCAGATGACCTCTTGAATGAGCATGTGTCTAGTGGCAATATATATGCTTGAATCCTGCTGGATGCTCTTGTGGCTTTTGCTCATTGAAGAAGACCTGCAGAAGTACAGGAAAGATGCTGAGAGCAGGAGGCTGAGCCCCAAAGAGAGGGGAAGGGTCTAAGGTGTCAGAATGCCTTGCTGCTTCTGGCTGGTGGCTCAGCCCCTGGGCATGGGCAGAGGTTGCAGTGCTGGATTGGAAGAACTCGAATGAAGCCTCAACTTTGGTGTTGGAGTTCCCTGTGCGATACACAAGGCTCGCCAGACCTGTGTGTGCCCTGTGCGAGGGGCAAGGTAGGGGGAGGATCATTTATCTCTGACCTTGGAGCTGTGTGAAGGTGTGAGCATGGGGCTCAGCCCCTCCGAAGCACTGGGGAGCCACAGGGTGTCATCCCAGACTCTGTCACACACTGTGGCTCTGAGGATCAGAGATGGGTCACCTCACACCGGCCCAGGGCGCAGGCAGAGCAAACACACACTTGCCTTCCAACATCCTTGTGTCAGTGGTGTGTGATGGTTTTGCACTCCTGGTTTTATACCAGTCCTGGAACATACAGGGCTGTATCTCCTAGCAAAAGTTCTGCTTGCTGTCCCTCAAAGGGAAAAGTTCTCCTTTTTATGGCTATAGCTCATTCCTCCCTAGGAAGGGTTGTACTGCTTTCTCTGCAGTAAGGAAAAGTGGGAAGGTTTTCTGCGGGGACATCTGCGAGGAGCCTTGGCGTCATAGATGTTCCCAGTGTCACGCACCTCTGTGGTCCAGACTAAACAGTGTGAGGGGAACCAGCCTGCTGCATGGGTGTCTGAGGTTCGTGTCTTGGCCCTCTGTGGACACAACAGCTGCAGGAATTGGGCACAGCGACGTGACTCTTCCTCAGTGCTGGAGGGAAACAAAACAGGACATGAATGAAGCTCTGGTTCTGCAAACAAGCCTGGGAGCAAAAGCAATGCTCCCCGGTGTCTGTGTTCACTGTGTACACAGCTAATTATAGGGACAGCTTTTCAGGAGCTTCATTATGTACACTGGGGAGTTTAATTCCCTCTGCACCTTCCAGAGCTGTATACCTAACCAACAACTTTGGAAGCCACACGGCAGCCACAGGAAAAACCTCCTTGTCCTCCTCCAGCTGTTCTGCAGTACTCTCTGGCAGCCCAGATAGCCCTGGAGAGCTGCACTCAGGATGCCCTGGGCACAGACAGTGGTGGTGGAGGAGCCAGGGGTCTGCCTTAATCCCTGTGCTCAAAGGCTTCTGCGATGCTGCTTTGGTGGGTTTAGCCACTGCCATGGGTGTCTGAGGTAGAAACCAGAGGCAGAATCTTGTGGAGGTGTAATCACTTGTTTGCTGTTTTATTTTGGGTTTTGTTCCCCATTGTGTTATCTCCAACTTGAACTTGTGACATATTTGGCCCTGATGTTTTGAGCTGGCTGGGGGACGCTGGACTTGTTTTCAAGGTGAACTGACAGAGGGCAGGATGTGGGGGTTCCCTTTCCCCTCAGTGCTGTGGGGATACCATGGCGTGAGAGCCCCTGCTCTGCAGCAGCTCCTGAACCCGAGGAGCATTCAAAATCACTAAGATAGCATCTGAGCCTGCCTGACAGCAAAGCAAGGCTGCACAAGTGTGTGAGAGCTGCCGTCTTTACCCCAGGGAGCAGCAAATTGGGTTGGACAGTGGGAAATGCAACTTTGCGTTCATCCTTGCTGAGAAAGGCCTTGAATGCCTCCAGAAGCGGAACTGCTGCGTGTGGCATAAAATAAATAAATGTTCCTTAGAAGTGAGGTCTGGGTCCCAGGAGTGGTCCCCACATACCCTACCCAGACAGAAACCAGCTGCTGAGTCCTAGTGGCACCTTACAGCTCTTGGGCGCTTCCCTTTGGTACTTGCAAGTGCCCTGGGGATGCAGAGATTTATGTTACAGCCCTTTGCTTGGCATTTCCTACTCATTGGCAGGGTGTTTCCCCATGCAGTGTTCAGCTTTCATCAGCACCTC
Source organism: Limosa lapponica baueri (assembly GCA_002844005.1). Classification (NCBI taxonomy): domain Eukaryota; kingdom Metazoa; phylum Chordata; class Aves; order Charadriiformes; family Scolopacidae; genus Limosa; species Limosa lapponica. The sequence continues at coordinate 1,574 of KZ505685.1, read as the reverse complement.
TCCTGGGTACACACATCCCTCAGGAGCCTGACTCTGGGTTGCTACCAGGCAGCAAGAGACTTGAGGGATGAGTTGGCGTTGAGAGTTGCTGCTCTTCTGTCCTGAGGTCCACAGGGCAAGGCTTGGCTGTCTGTTGCTTTTAGTCCCCTCTTTTCCAGCAGCCGATACAGTGCCAGCATGAAGGGATGAGACACCTCTCAGGGCATGCGGCCTCAGTGCCTTATGTGTGCAGAGGACAACCAACAAGGCTGCCTGGCTTGCTCCTCAGGCAGGACTGGACCTCCTGCCTTTCTTCTAGGGACTGTGCGAGGCACCAGGACCTTGCCAACTTTGAATAAAAATTTTTAAAATCTCTCTGTTATATACCAGAATAACTGTCAGGGATGAAATTTATGGTGCTCAAGTCAGATCCCATCTCATGCACAGGACTAAGCTGGGCCTGAGTTCTTAGTAGGGAGAGGAGATAGTGAAGATTTTGCTTAAGATATGGTAGGAACCATTGTCCTTCTTGTAATAAAAGGAGGAAGGGCATGGCTGTCTGACACCTCTGTTCATCCTGAAGGAAGCTGAATCAATAAATCTGGGCAGCAATAGTAGAAGCAAACCCTCTCTTGCAGGTGGACGGACCGCAGGGCTTAGTCACTCTGCGCTTCCGCACAGGATGGCTTCCACTCAGTACCACTAATGGCAGCCCATGGGCTGGAGAGGAGGTGGGGGCAGTTGACACAGGAGGGGGAGATTTGTCTGAAGGATGTGACTGGGGAAGTGGTTTGCAGGGCATGAAGGAGGGCAGGGATGAGCCAGAGGCTGGTCTGGAAGGAGGAAAGAACTTGCCCATGGGGTGATGTGGCCAGGGACAGGCAAGGGTCAGTGAGGGAAGGTGCTGGGCAGGTACCTCAGGGAACTGATAATGATGGAGAGGAGAACACAGCAGTGTTTTTTTCTGGAGCTGTGAATCAAGTACCTCTTTGACCCATTTTGGCTCAGTCACTAAGGAAACTTCAGGGAAATATTCTCAGTGGAAAAACCTGCAAAGCCACAAGATGCACATTGAAGAAGAAAGTACTTGTTCTCCCCTTTGAATTTCTCCCTTCTCTGGTAATGAACCTACAAATCCAGGCAGGCAAGGCTAGTCCCATGAACTGCAAAGCAGCACATTTCTCCAGGTTAGAGAAAAGGCCCATAGGTAACTGCCTGCCTGCCTGCACCAGGCCTCCACGGAGGGCAGCTGTGCAGAGTTGCCTTTTGTGTCATGGCTGCAATCAGCACTGTGTCTTCTTCCCCATGTGCTCACCACGGCTCAAGCCTTTGAATCCTCCATGTATCACAGCGGCACCTGAAGTCTCTTCCATCCTGTCCATGTACAGGGTGAAAAGTCAGACCCATCCACTTTCTAGCCTAAACTCACGGGCTGTGTGTGCTGCCGCGGCCAGGAGTAGGGAAGCATGACACAATCAATGTGATTGGTATGTAAGCTTCGTTTATTGAATAGCACAGCTGTCTTTTATACTCTGTTATAATTAGCTAATACATATTCCATAATACAGCATTCTGGTTGGTTAGTCATACAAATG
>KZ505684.1:1745809-1771236 GCA_002844005.1 Limosa lapponica baueri | reverse complement strand
GTAGGATTCTGGATAAACTGACAGGGAGGGGGAGGAAAGGAAGAGGAAGAGTTGTGAGTGGGAAGGTGTTGCATACCACAAGCACTTGTGCAAGAGAGACTAGAGCAACAGGGTCCCTCTACCAGTAGTGTTCCTCCTCTGCCACCTGTAATGCTTTGCATCCTCATGCTTTCCAGTCTAACAGTGGCAGGCAGAGGGCTGGAGATCCATTCTAGGGACGGCGTGAGGGAAGAGGCAGGCAGGAATGATTTCAGCGGCAGACTGCAGCCTCTCCTGTTTCTTGGGCAAGATCTCTAAGTACCTCACTGGAGAGGAGGATGGGAAGCTTCCGCTTTGCCCACACTGTACCAAAAAAAAAAAAAAAAAAAGCCCACCAAACTCCCACATTCTGTAGCAGCTTTGAAAACCCCCTTCACAAGGCTATTGTGTGACATCCCTAAACACAACAAAGATTATCTGAAATCTGAAAGCAGCTTAAAAATAAAAACAACTCAAAGGGAAAACAGGAAGAGAGTGGAGGAAGGGGACAGAGTCCTTCCCCTGCTGGCCCCTGGTCAGAGGCAAGCAAAACAGCACACACAGCCTCTTGCTCCACAGCATACCAGTCCATAGCATTCACAAGGCAAACATAGCATCATCTTCCTTTGCTTGCTTCCGATGATGGCTGGCAGCAGGAGGGGAGATGGACGTCCCTGCTGAGGAGCTGGACAAAGTGGGTAGCCGGTCTGCAACTTTTGCTCGCTCTTCCAGAAACTTGTCAAACTCTAGGGCAAGACAGGGGAAGAGCATTAGCAAGAAGGGAAGTTTGTGGAAAAGCCAAGGTGCTGCTAGAAACAGCTGGAGAAGGGGGTTGGCTGGCAAGTCTTACCTTCGCTGGTGACACCTTTTCCATCCTCTGACTCTCCCTAAGGAAGGAGGAGAGAGGCGTGGTTACAAGGAGGGTAGGCAAAGACATTTCCACAGATGTGATTCTTTGTCTGCATGGAGAGAGACAGGACAGTGCTCCCACCACTTCTGCAGCACAGACATGTTAGAGTGGCCCTGAGCCTCAGTTCATTAGCTATGCCTCCCAGAAGGCCAATTATACCGGTGTGGTATTCCAAACCCTGTGTCCTTGGATTTTCCTCCCCAGCTCCCTCTGAGATGCCTCTGCCACATATTCAGCAGTGCCGGTGCTGTAGTACACTGCCTGAAATCCAGCCCTGCAGACAACTCTGGCAGGACTGCTGGCTCCAGGAAAGCAGCTTCTCACTTACCACATCAGTGGAGAGCCACTTTTCTATGTCTTCCATGAAATTGGCTTGGGGAACAGGCACCTGGGACAGAAAGAAAGAGTGTGATGATGTCAAGAAAAGAGAGGATGATCCAGGAAACCCACTCTGCAAAAAGAAAGCCCAACCCAAAAGCTAAACCTCTTGCCCTACCATTCAGTCAGCTCAACACTTCCAAGCCTAGCCATTGCTACTGCAAAGCTCTCCCAGCTACTAATGCCACCGCTCACCTGCTTCCTCTGCCCCATCCACAGGCAGACACACACAGTTTCCAGGATATGTGCCACTAAAAGTATCTGGGGTTTGGTGGTTGTCTTTGGGGCATTAGGACTGGACTAGGCTTTCCATTTTGGTGAGGACTCACTAGGTGGAAGTTGGCTACTTGTGTCAGGCAGCCAGAGAACGCTTTTCTCTACACCTCCTCCCTTCTACAAACCAGTGACAGTCTGATGTCAAAGTCCATGATGCTGAAGATATTGGACATGCCAGGTTTGGCACCACATTAAGGGGAAAAGACACCTGCCAAGAAGTGATTCCCTGGTAGGATCATGGAGCAGAGCAGGATTTGACATCACATCAAACTACAGAAACAGACCCATCAAAGAGGAAGTCCTCTACAATTAAAGTAAATTTTACTTCCAGAAGGGATGAAGCTAGCTCAGAAGACTTCATGTCCCTGGCCAATGTAAACAGCAAGGGAACGCATTCTTAGTAGACAGAGGTAACTTTGAAGGAAACCAAGTCTGATTCAAAACCCCAGATCCTTTTCTCCAGTCACAAGCTCCTGAACAAAGCTGAGCAAGAAGCAGCCCTTGCTAGAGGCTCTACAAGCAGAAGCACGAGAGAATATTTGTGGGAACTTACTTATTAGTCTTCTAATATGTATAGCTCCCTTGCTCTCAGGAAAACAGCAAGATCAGGAAAAAGAGCAACACTTTCTTACCAAGGACAAGCAGATTTCCCCAAACCAGGGAGCAAGTGCAGATAGCTACCACAGGTGGCAGATGGATGAATGGGGATGGAAGAGGATGTGTGAGATTAGGGAAGTTTTGAAGCGAACTGGCTTTGTCTACCCAAAGAGGAACTCTTTGGGGTAGAAGTGCATCCAAGCCAACTGGACAGCATGTGGGGAAACTTCCTTTAGCAGACATCAGTCTGGGCAGTGCCCATTTCAGGAAGACAGGCTAATGAGCTTCAGCCCTGGGAATGTGTCAAAGCCTCAGTGTGTCTGAGGAGACGTAAATGCAAGAATTCCTGCTGCCAAAAGACCAAATTCAACAGCCTGAAGGATCAAACACTTTAGCTAGAGAGGAGGCCTTGAACAGGGTAAAAGCTGGAATGTGTTTTTCTCCAAATGGGACGGCTCATGCTGAGCAGGAGAGGCTTCAGGGGGAATAAATGGCAGCAGCCTTCCTGATGATGGCACCAGCTAGTGCCTCTGCCCCAGACACCCACCCCAAAACAGGCTCCAGCTCAAAAAGTGGCACATGCTTTCTTGGCCTCAGAAAAAATCCTCCTAGGATTTTTTACTACAGACATGTTTACTTGAGATAGGACCGACACCCTGCCTGCTTCCTACCAACCCTGGTCTCCACTACTTGCCCAGACCAGGGTTGCTCCACTTCAGTTTGCAGTCTCTGCTGATGTCTGCTGTGCATCCTCATGTGCTGTGCCAGCACCACTTCTAGTTCAGCAGCCCCAGCCTCCTTCCTCCCTGCTGGTACTCCATGATCTCACCATTCCTTGCCGCATCATCCACTTAGTCAGCTGGGCTCCATCACTAGAGGCACCAGAGTCCCCCTGGTCGAGAGAAAGTCTGCACTGAAAGCTGCTATCACAGAGGGTGAGGGAGAGGGGAGGCAGTGGGCTTAGGGTGAGGGAAAGAACACACTAGGACAGGTGGCCTGCTTCTTTGGTTGCAGAGAGAAGGCAACTGGACTTGGAAACCTGCTGAAGATGAATAAAACATACATTTCCAGGTGGAAATTTCCCTGCAGATATAAGAAGGCCATCCTGTTACTGACTGAGTCAATCCCAAACTTTCCATAGTTCCCCTATTATTCTCATTAAAGAATGAGGTATAGAGCCCAAGTAGGAAATGTGATTTGGTGGAGACTGGGAGTTATCATCAGTCATGTTAAGCACTTGATTTTTTCCAAGCAGACAGCACATTTATTGTGTTGGTGAGCAAGGAGGATACTCTCATTCCTGGTGATGCACTAGAAGCTCTGTGGCCACTTACCGTTCCTGTGTTCTGCTGCCGGGCATCCAGGGCACCAGCAAGTCCTTTGGAGGCTTGGGGATCTTCGTACTTTACCCTGAAAACATGAAGTTAGATAACATACAGGCTGATGAGATGCCTCAGAGTGAAAAGCAGGAACTCCTAAACATATATTCAGGGCTTCTGACTGCACAGCTTTTCCTCTTTTCCTCTCATCATTCTACTCCCAAGAGCTAGAAAGGTGTGCAAAACCCTTACTAAAAGTGTAGCCCACCACAAAACAGACTAATCTACTCACTGCAATATCACTGTGGGATACCACAGCACAGCCCTGGTACCTGACAGGAGGATGACAATGCATCATATGAAAACAACCATCCAACAGACTAAAATACAGACTTACAGAGCTAGGTGCATCAACCATGGCACTCATCTGCTCTGGGGTTGACTCCAGAAGATAAATAACTAACACAGATTGACCACAAGATTACAGCTGCTTTAGAAAGGATTTGAGCCACAAGTCCTTCATACTCACCTACCTTCACAGACACAAACACAGCTCAAAACCATCCCTTTAACCAACACCACTCATGAACTGATGGTGGTGGAGACTCACTGGTCTGTACTACAGAGGAGGTGAGACTGGATGATCAGAAGAGCCTAGTGTTGCTTCAAGGTTTCCAAATGCACCATTACAGCAACCTCTTTCCACACACAGACACGTCTCACCCATTATCTTCCTCACCCCATTTCTGTGTCCCCTCTATGCTGCTACGACACATGCTAATGCCACACGTCACCATTTGATCCATGAAGAGTGGGGAAAACAGTCCGTCCATGCTGGGAGAAAGCAGTCTCTCCCAGACACTCTCCACAAGTCTCCTCTCCAGCTGCTCCCAGGCCCCTTTCTGCAGATCCAGCAGACCATCAAGTGGAGCTGTTTTTGTTGGGGGCCAAAGGCTTGGGCCACCGGCGCTCAAACTTCTCAAAGAAGTGCTCATCAGTGAAGGGGCCACTGTGGACAATGGCATCAAGGATGAAGTACAATGCTGCTATCATGCCACTGATCAGGAAGAACGGTAGGAAAGGCTTGAGGTGTTTCAAGCACTGCTTCACCGAGACACACATGAAGCACAGGGGGGGTCAGGAACAAACCCCAGCAGCCCTGCCTGTGTCTCCTGTCAGCCTGTCCTGTCCAGAAGCAGCAGGGCAATGGATCTGTAGAGACGGAGGAAGACACTGAGAGCAGAGGCTGGTGAGTGAAATGGGAAGCCTGAGCCAGTAAGAGTAGAGGCTACCTGGCAGGAGTGCAAGTGCAGGCAGATGGAGGGCAGTGAGGAATAAATAGAAGATGTCTCGTTACTTGTGCTGAGATCACAAGCCTCAGTCCATTAAGGATTGCGCCACAGCAGAGAGGATACGATTCCATGCCTGCCCAGATCTCCCTCAGCCTCCAGCACGGAGCACATACCAGTGGCTCAGATTTCAGACCCAGATCAGGTGCTGTGGGCACCACTGTTTTTGTGCTGGACTGCTTCTGTCCTCAGGCAGCACACCCCATAGTAAAACTGGTGGGGAAACCCATGGGCAAAACACATGAAGTTGTGTGTAGGCCACGGATTTCCCCACCACTTTTACCAGAAGCACTCTGAGGCAGAGGAATGAAAGGAGACATCTTTAGGAGACCTTAACTTGCTACTGCCCAGCTGCAGAACAAGGCGCTCCAGTGGATGGAGATCAGGAGCACAGGTCTCTGAGGGCTGGAGGCAGCCACGTGCCTGTGGGCTCTACTGCTTGGTAGCCGATGGAGAGCAGTGGGTGATTCTCACAGGCAAAACAGTGAAATCAGCTGCAGTCTCTCAAGCCAAAGGGATCTGGTCAGCACAGCTTGTCGGCTCCTCCCAGAACAAGGATTCAGGAATCCACTCTTTGCAGTAGAGAAGAGACCTCTTCAGTTCAGCCAGTACTATGGAGACCCAACTCTTAGTACTTTACACCAGAAGGTCTCAAACACACTATGGAGGAAGAAACATCAGTCTCACTTACCAACAGGGAAGATGAGGCACAGAGCAGTGCCCTGCCTTGCAAACCACAACTGACTGCATACTTCCTGCACTCCAGTTCAATGCTCTGCCATCAGGCTGCATCAATATTCAGTGATTCCCAAATTCAACATCACCCCAGTCAGGGCACATGAGTTCAGAGACAGAGAAGAAAACTTAGCCAGTCCCATTCCACACCTTCATCTCCAGACGCTAAGCCTCCCCAGCACATGTGGCACCACAGTCCACTAACACAGCAGTGGGGGACATGCACACGTAGAGACCACTTCCTTCTTCCCATGCCCAGGAAGACACTGTGAAGGGGAGATGACGGCAGCAGGAAGAATGACTGGGAGCACACAGGTCATCCTACAAACACTGTGTGTCAGAAGAGCGCATTTCTATTGCATCCTACTGTCTCCCAGGAACTGCTCCTGGTTGGGGTCACAGCCCCAGTTGCCCTGAGCCCTCCCCCTTTGCAAGAAGGCAGGACAGGACAGGGTGGGCTGATACACTCACTCTCTGCGCTGCTCAGCCAGTGAGCTGCCGCGGGTCAGGGCAAACATGTCAAACTCTTCTTCCAGCTTGCCAGAGGTGTCGAGGGAGTGCAGTCCTGCGCTTACGCTGCTTGAGCCCAGGTCTGTGGGAGAGAGAGCAGGGTGAGCAGACCGTACAGAGCAGTAAACGGAGGGCCGTGGGCTTGGAGTGTTAGGTGGAAAGCTAGCATCAGAACAGGCTAAACTGCTCTAGGCCCATTCCTCTATCCCGCCCCTCAGCTGCAGCATAGTCTATGCATGTGTGCAGTGTCGTGGGTGAAGTAACAGAAGCGGTTTCTTCGCCTGCTCAGCAGATATTTTTAGCTCAGTCTCAGGCAGCAGCAGCAGCATCAATTGACTGCACTGATGCTGAAGGCTAGATGTTCCTGACCATTTAAGACAACTCAGAGGGAACTGCTCTATAATCTGTGGAAGAGGATAACCTGGGCTTCTGGGAAAGCACCTCTGAGACAGCTGAGTGGATTTTCATCATCTGAAAAACCCTGATTTGAAAAATATCTCAACTGGCTTGTCTGTAAAAACAGTCTTGCCAATTTTCTGTAGCTGCATCCAAGCTGTATTAAATGTGCTCAGAGCTAGCGAGAGCTTCAGGCAATGTTATGTAGGCTGTTGGTATGTCTTGAAGAACCCTCAGGACCCCTCAGGCTTTTTGAGTAAACAACCTGTCAAATCCTGGGTACCGAGCACAAGATGCTCATGGCTGCCTTTGCAGAACAGCTCAGCTGCTTTCCTTCTCCTGGACCCCAGAGATCAGCCTGACACCACACAGTGAGAGGCACCTGCACTGCTGCTAGGCGTTGGCAAGGGATCAACTTTCTCCCCTACCCTGCTGGAAGGCCCAGTCCTTAGCCACAGCCTAATGCTGAGATCCTTCTTAAGTCATGTCCACCTCCTGCACAATGTGAGGTGTGAATGCTGAGACATATGCTTGTGTATCTTGGGGCATATACAAGTTTCTTCATGAGTTTATTAGTTGACAATATACCCTATTTCTCTAGGCTGCTTTATGAACATGACTAAATAATTTTGGGAGGCAATTCTAGGGCATGAAAGGATTCCCAGAGCAGCACAGGAGAGGGACTGAGGGGAAAACTGCAAAGCAACATACTCATTCCAGCCAGCTGAGAGGAAAGGTTGTTGGTGACTTCAGGCTGTCTCACAGCAGAAGGAGTACTGGGTCCCAGGTCAATCAAGCTGTTCTCTGCCTCATTTGGTGCCTTTGAAGTAAAAAAAAACCAGAAGATAGTGAAGACTTTCTGAAGCTCAGACACCCTGACCCTGCCATCCTAGCTCATTAACACTGGAGAGGGAAGCTCTTCTGTACCCATCGAAAGATAACAGCTGTGAAGCCTCTCCTTGTGAGAAGGGGGACAGTGATCAGAGAATTGGCTGGGAATAGTGTCCCAGGGCAGAATATGCCTTGGCAGCCAGCCTCCCAGCTCAGCTGGATGTCAGTAAGTAGGGTAGGTGCTGGTTCAGAGGACAGAATAGTACTCAGAGGACAAAGGGAGGCTCATATGGGAATTGGTCCTCTCAATGTTCAATACCAGAAAACCCTAACTGCTGCTGGTCTGCTCTTGCTCTTTGGGTGAGAGGAAGGCTTCCAGTGGCAGGGAGGGAGAGGCTAGCAGTGGGAACTGGAGTGTTCTGAACACTACTATGGCCTGGGGCAGCTGGGCTGGGAGATCAAAGCCTACAGCTTGTAAATGGGGCAGACTGAACCTCTCTTCAATTGAGCAGGACACAGCACAGTTGCTCCAAGTTACCTTAACAGGCTGTCCTGTCCGAAGACGCTCGAACCTGCAAGAAAAATGACAGGATGCATTTCAGTAGGGTGTGCTTATTCAGCCCAAGAGATTTCTTATAAGGCTTGGCACAGTCTGCCCTTTCCTACATACTAGGAAAGGGGGACCATGGCTCAGGGCCCAATTCCCCCTCAAGACCAAAGACACCACAACAAGGGCACACAGAGCTGATGTCTCCTGAGAGGTGGTGTGAGGAAGCTTCTTGTGATCCTCCAGAGATACTTCTAACAAAAATGGTTCAAACCCAGCTCTCCATACAGACACAGAGACTAAATCCTGCAGACTTCATCCTAGCTTAAGAGATGGGTTTGATGAAATGGAAGAAAAAGAAAGGGGTGCTGATCCCACCTGGGCAAGTCCTTTCTGTCCCTGTCTGCCTTAGAGCTAGAAAACCAGCTCTTTCAATGCAGTTCTCTCCTTCTTCTTCTTCTGGGTTATGCCACAGGGACATCTTTATATTCCATCAGTAACTTACACAGCGGTTTTGAAGGGACAAGAATAAATCAGCAAAAACTGAGAACTGGCTTTGTTCTCCAAGATAGATGATATAGGCTGATACATCTTGAGCATTTTTCTCATGGGCAGATCAAAAGGGCTGCATAGAAGGCTTTCAAGGGGCAGTAAACTCTTGCAGAAGATATAGGCTGATACACCTTGAGCACTTTTCTCATGGGCAGATGAAAAGGGTTGCATAGAAGCCTTCGAGGGGCAGTAAACTCTTGTGGAAGAGCAGGGCAGAGAAGGGAGAAGAGAGATACCTTTCATGGCGCAGAAACACATTGTTGAGGTTGTCATTGATGAGGAGCAGTTCCTCAGTGAGTTGCTCATGGAGGACACGGGGAATCAGCTCCAGCACACGTTGCTGCATGGCTCTGCATGTGCGATTCAGCTCCTGCTCACAGCAAGGTGAAGTTACCAAAAACGTCAAGCTGAGGCTGAACACTCACAGATTTGGAAGTCTGACTAGGACAGAAAATCCCAGAGGCTACTGGGGTCTGTCTTCAAGGGTTGATGGACAACAGATGTGTGGTGTGAGAGGTAAACTGAGTCTGAGCTTTACAGGTAATAATTGTATGCTTCTTGTGTAAGACATCACCCAGAAAGAAAGGCTATCGCAGACTACAAGTCCCCGTGTGAGATGATTTCAGCCTCAATAGTGCAACTTCCCTTGGCCATTGAAACTCTACCTTCCCTGTGTCTCCCTTATGCCATCGCTCCCTGGTAAGTCCCGCACTAAACTGTCCAATTGTTCCCCACGCCTGGCATGCATCATGCCCTAGTCCATCAAGTCATTGCTAAATTGAGCTACATGTGCCACCCCTCCAGTGCTCCTTACTTGCAGCAGCTCCAGGTCAGAAGACTCGGCCTGGGATGGCACCAGCTCCGTCAACATCTCTGACATGACCTTTATGTTCCCATTCACCACTTCCAGCTCACTGCGCAGCTTCCCGATCTGCAAAAGGGAGGGGAAGTGAAAACTGCACCTGGGAAGACTTGGGAGATAGCTGAGGTAGCTCTGAATGGCAGTGCACCGCATGCATGTGCACATTCACAAAGCCAAAGCGAATGGCCACGGGGGAGCTCATTTGTCACCACTCAGTCTAGCTCTAAGGAGCTCCCAGCAGAAGGAAGCTCCGTTACTCACCACAAGTTCATTTGCTGGTAACAGATGCCAGGCCCTCACCTGGGATCTTTGGCCACTAGCCTAGCCTTGATTTTTAATAGCCAGTACAGGCTACTGTTATGATTCAAATCCAGCTAGCAGCTCCTGTGTGGCAGTCACTCAAATAATTTCATTTCCAAAGCAGTGTAAGAGGGGAAAATACTGAATTCCCACTCACAAGGTGAACCTTGGCTAAGTGTGCAGTTGAAGCTTTATTGCTCGGGTTTCAAAAGCTCCTAATGAGTCTCTTGAGAACAGTCTCTACCCTCTGTTCTGCAAGGGGATGCAACCTACTGACAGCTGGAGGCTTGGTGCTGAACATGGTGTCATACAAAGTCAAGGTGAGGAAGGAGAAAAGAGGATGGGGAAACAAGTGAGAAAGCCCTGGCCTTTGGAAACCACATAGCCAGACAGGGTTGATTCATGTAAAGTCAGCAGTGAGGCAAGATAAACAAAGATGATAAGGAGGCACCTACTGAGCAAGCTTTTGCTGTACTGCACTACAAAGACCTCGCTCAAAACCTCTGTGTCTCGGTTCCCTGCTTCCCTATAGCCAGGAGATCCTTCCTCTCCCTGCAAGCAGCCCTGTCTTAGGAAAACATAACCACTCCGTGTTTGTGGAATCCCAGCTGATCACTGTGACCACAATGGAGCTCTGGGGAGCTCTCAAGGGACTATGCTTTAGAGGAACATCTCCTTGAGGACAGAGGCTGGGGAAGGACCGAGACAGCAGTCCCAGAACAGTGTTTGTTAAACAGCCTCCAAACTCAGGGAGAGTCAGCAGCACCACGGGGCTCATGTCCAACTCACCTGCTCTGGTGTGGGTGTGATGGGCGCATCGCTGGATGTGCCTCTCCCAGTGGGCAGGGTGACAGGGTGGAGGATGGACTCTATCTGCTGAGGGGAGTTGACCGCAGGTGAGTTCTGTCCAGATTGGGAGTCGGAGCTATACACAGTCTACAGAGAAAAATAGGAAAAGTGACAGAGAGAAGGAAATGTTAGACACTCACAGCTGACAGGGCAGTGCAATTAGGAGAGAAATGTTGATGGCAACTCCCCATCTGCTTTCAATAGCTCTTCCAGCAAAGTGGTTGGCCTGGAGCTTCTCCCTCCCCAAAAGCCCTCTAAATGCAAGCTAGAGTTCCTGAAGTCCCCTCATAGCTCCAGAATGGCAGCTGCCTAACACCCTTTTCTTCAGCAACGCTCCCATACCCTCTGTGGTGTGTGGATGGGTGACAGCATGTCCAGATCAGTCATGGGGAACTCCAGGCCCTTCCGTCTCAGGTCTTCATAGACAGCAACAACACCAGTCAAGTCCGGTGAGCTGCGGAAGGCATCTGCCCAGGACTGGGGAGAAGGAGACAGTACAGCCCATCACCATTTGCAGTAGTCTTCTGTACAAACACCTAAAGACAAACACTCTCTGAACTGGCGCAGATGCTCACACTTCTTAGCTCACCTGGATGAGGGTCAGCACCTTGTCATGCACTATGGCAGGTGGATTGTTCTTCGGCAGGATTGTTCTCACCAGGACACCTTCTACAAAGTCCTGGCTGGACACAAGGATATGGAAGCGATGGCCGCAGTTTTTGACGCATGTCTCCAGGACCTTCAAAGGCAATGCAGCATTAGCTATAGCCTTCTCTGCCTATGTGTGTTCCCCTTGTTGGCTTTAGGTACCCGTGTCTTTTTCAGCCAGGGACTCAGCTTTACAGCAGGATATCACAGAGCTGAGAAAGAGCCCTGACCACTCACCGTCAAAGCTAGCATAACTTCATGGAAGTTCTTATTTCCTACAATTCTCTTCTTAATGGCTCGGAAGGCATCTTTGGGCCTGCAGGAGAAATCAGAACACCAAATTGCCACGGCTTGGGACTGAGAAATGTGAGCAGAGACAGGTGTATTTGCACTGTGGAGATAGCATGGAAAAGATGTGGTGACAGATCTGTGAGTAGAGATGTTTGACTTAGTTTTCATGCAACTGTGAAGCTGAAAAATAGGCTTGCTAATTCTCTGTCAACATCACTGTGGGGTAGGACAGCAGGAGTGAAACCTACATTTTTTATTCCATGTAGCACCTTCTTTTTTACATGCTGCTCTTGACATCTCCACTGTGAGAAGGAGCAGTCCCCTTGAATTCACTGGCAAATCCCTACGTCCAGAGTTAACAAGTCTGGCAGATTCTGAACGCCTCCGTGCAGGGAGAGGGAGACAAGGGCTCCCCCACCCACTTTGCACATGTCTGAGTGACCGTACATGAAAATACCTGAGAAGCGAACCCCAGCAGGACTCGCACAGTCAGAGGACTGAATAGCAGCCTGAGATTTTCCTCTCTCCTCAGTCACCAGCCTGCAGATTTTTACATTCCCAGAGGAGAGAAAGAGAACATTATGAAGGAGGAAAAAACCAAAGTAGAATTGCAAATATGCCTTTGGGAGACAGGAGGCAGCCTGGCTTGAACTGCGGTTTCTCTGGGGACCCTGAAGGCCTGTTAGAATGGCTCTCAGTGCTCACAAATATTACAGGGAAGCATCTAACAGATGCTCTGACAGCTTTGCTGTGTCTCTACGTTTCCTAGCAGAGTCTCATCTAAGGGACTATTGGAAGCCTAGCTTATTACCTCCACCAGTGCATGCTCCCACTACAGTCTAGGGATGTACTGTTACAGGGTGTGTTGGGACCTGCCGCTGGATGTGTACCCTTGCCAGCTCCCTTACCCTTCTTCAGTCTCATTAATGATGTCGCAGATCTCCATGTTGAGAGCCCAGTCCTCGCTCCGCAGGGACCCATCGGTAGCTCTCTCTGGAAAACAGAAACCAAGACACGGCAAGGCTAAGAGTGGCCCTGGCACTCTCTGCCAGGACACCCCAGAGCCCAGCCACCTTCTCCCTGGCTTCCATCACAACATCCAAGGAGGTGAATCCAGCTGCAAAGTCCAGGCCACCAATTGCTCCCCACTAGGTGTCACCACCATAAAGCACATGGCTGACGGGCACTGGAGTGGGTGGTTGCTCAACTTTGCCCACTCCACCCATGCTACCAACTCAGAAACACACATGATGTGATCTCTGGTGTCCTGCATACAAAGGGAGGGGGCTCAGCATGAATTCAGCTCCACAGCTGGAGAAAAGGGCGTTTAGTTGCTTTGTTGCTGCAGGGCCAGAAACTGTGAGTTTGGTCTGGTCACACTGACATGGATCTAATGTCAATGGCACCACACTTTGTTTGCACCAAATTAAGGAGACAAAAGAATCAACCCCCTTCTTTTTACATGGACCCTACAAAAACAAAAAAGCAAACATAAGCAGCCAAAGCAGGGCTCTCCCTTGTTTAACATTTACATCTCTCTTCTGACTTCTGGCCTTTGGGGAGTATGGACAGAAGTGGACTGCAGGCTGAAGTTGAAGCAATATTGTTTCAGCTTTGATTGTGTCCCCTTTAATTAGGAATTCCTCAGTGAGCACTGATGTTATTCAAGGCAGAGATTTGGGAAATGAGCAGCTATTACCGAGAGCACCAGTGTTTCACCAGTGTCTCCACCCTATAATCAGCCATGTCTCCGTCCCGCTGCGCCAGATGACTGATGCCTTCAGGGATACCACCAGTGGCTGGGGCAACAGAACCGCCAGCGGCGCAGGCAGGACCCCAGCACTCTCCAGACCACTGGGAAACACAGAGATGTAGCAGATGGCAAGCAGAGGACAAGAACAATCCTTCCCAGCTCTCCCATCCTATAAAACACCTGACTTAGCACTGGGCAAGAGAATTAAAACTAGCCAGACCGGTTTAGCACCTACCAGGTTCTCTTCAGGAGAGCTAGGACCCAACAAGGTACTTATAGAAGTGTATTTTCAAAACTGCTGGCCCTTGCTGCTGGGGGTCCTTTACCCCTTTGGAGAGGCTCTTCCCCTGCAGAGCTGCCTTTTCCTGCTTTTGACCCAGCAGCCAATGATCCCTCTGTGGGAATGAAATGAAATGCCCATTCACGCAGTTATGGGATAGGGCCATAACACAGGAAAAAGAAGATTTTTTTAACTCCTGCCTGGGTAAGCACATCCATCATGTTTTGGGATGTCCTGTTTTTAAGGCTCAGGCAGAGAGCTATTCACAGCACTGTGCAACGCAGCCTCTTAGGCACGTGCCCCTCCCACAGATTACACACCACAGCATGAAGCAACCTATCCAAATCTTAACACA
This sequence comes from Limosa lapponica baueri, assembly GCA_002844005.1. Lineage (NCBI taxonomy): Eukaryota > Metazoa > Chordata > Aves > Charadriiformes > Scolopacidae > Limosa > Limosa lapponica. The sequence continues at coordinate 1,757,480 of KZ505684.1, read as the reverse complement.
ATCCAGCCGCCACCTTTTCTGTTGACTGCAGAATGTATTGATTACACTGTGATTATGCTGATTACATTGTGGGCACAGCCAGATGGAAAAGGGCAATCAAATGAAGGAGAGTGGCAGAATGTTCTTGATGCTCTTCCACTTTTCTGAAGATGAACTTGATTCAGATGAACTTTTGTCACTTTGAGTATTAATTTTATATAGGAATCCTGTTCTCTTGCAGATCTAAGCTTCCTCAGTAAGGCACAGGAGGTAGCATTGCATTGGGTGATGTGGTGGAGAACATATTCAGGGCAGTGGGCTACAGGGGAGCATGGTGCATCAGGGCATATACCAATGAATGGGTGAAGCTGTGGTAATGCACGGGGGAAAATGTTTTCCGTCAGGGCTCCTCTGGGATCAGGACTCATTACAGTAGCAGAGCTCCAGGTTCCCTCCTGCTCTGGGACACCACACAACCAGCCTTGCCGGCAGGCAGATTGCAGTTTAGGTAAGTCTGATGAATTTGGCACACATGGTCACAAAGCCACCCTTCACTTGCACTGTCCTCTGGCAGTCCCTGCTCATAACACACCTTGGTTTGAACCCCAGCCTAGCCAGAAGTTTCTCTGTACTGTTTGCTGCCGCTGGCAATGAAGCACACAAATCAATCACACAGGGGTTGTTCTGCTGAAAGGAAGTCCACATCCACTCTTCTTACCCCTGAAGAAAAACACCACAGATGAAAGGAAAAAAACCACAACTCAGGAACATGGATGAGCCTGCTGGGAAGCTCTGAGCTTCAGAAGAAACCAAGGATGAAACGAAAACTGCCTTTAACCATCAAGTTCTTGCTGTTCAAGCCTCCCCAGCCCTCCTCATCCTCATTTTCTCTGCAGTCTGCAGTGTTCACTCAGTCTGCAGACACCCTTCCCTCACTTCCCCATGTTTGGTGGCGCTCTGAAACCTGTTCCCTACCACCCCGCTTTTTCCTCCAAGCACACCAGTCCTGACAAGGTCGGGCAGCAGGTTTGCTTTTCAGACAGGAATGCAAACAAACCCCGTGTGCTCCTTCACCTGGCTGGCCACTTATGGGAAAACGAGGCTTCCTCAGAAGTGACACACTCTGCCCCACTGTTACCCCACAACGCTGTGGTCATCCTGCTATTGTCACCCCTGTTCACGTGCTGGTCAACCAAGAGCTGCAGGAAAGCAGCAAACCTGCCATAAAGGCAACATGGGCTCAAAAAACACAAAGCTGAAAGAGCAGTACTAGGGCATATGGAAAACAGGAACGTGACCATGAGGCATTTCCAAGGACAAAGTGCTTGAATTTATTCAGCACAGACTAAGGCCTGGCCTAGCTGTCCTTGGGAGAGCTGGAGCTAATGCCCTTTTAATCCTCCTTGCTTCCAAGCATGAAGGGACTGTCCAAGCCTAGTAAGATATGTTGGCGTTTTCTCTGAAATCCTGAACTTTAGCCTTTTACTAAAGCCTGCAGAAGGGAAGAAAACAAAGTCTATTCATTAGTCACATGAAGGATCAGGGTGGCTGGCCCCGTTTCACGAGCTGTAATTAGCACATGAGCTGTCTGCCCCTCAAGAAATCTGAGCCCGGGATGGCTGGGGACAGCGACGAGTCCCTAAAAACAGCGAGCACAGGAGGCAGGGCATGGCCACCCGCCCACCACTCTGCCTGCCGGGGCTCATCAGGCAGCATCTACTTCTGCGTGCTGATGAGCTGAACCCGACCTGCCACAGAGAATTCCCCCGGGGCAGAGGTTATCGGCAAGCCTATGAACGCCGTCTCCCTCCAAGCCCGAAACCAACTGGCTGCTGAATGTACAGGAGGCCCTTCCTGGGGCCGCTTCAAAGCCACATTGTTTTGGCAGCCAGTCCGGCTCCCCGGGTGTGACAGCGCTGGGGTTTGTCTGATTCCAGTCTGCTGCCTCACAAATTGCTCGGATCGACCCAGAACCACTGAGGACTGACTGTGGTGCGGGTTGAACCAGAGCATCGACTCTTTCCCAGCCTGGCATTTGACGTGCTCCTGCTGACTGCAACTCGGTTACAAAAGTTATCTGGCATCATCAGATAAGAAACACCTCTGAGCTCGGCATAACTGGCAGAACAGAACTGTACCTTGCTTTGTGCCATGAGTAGATTTCACACCTTCGCTTCTTCTCAAGTTTATTGCCCCTGACCTTGTGGCCCACTGTGGGGCTGGCGATCCCACCCAGCCGTCCCTGCGGCAGCGCACCAACAGTACAGTCGACATTGTGGGGAAGTACAGGTGCTGGGGACAGAAGATACTGCACAGGTTCCTGCCCCCTTTGCTCCCCGTCACAGCTCTGAAGCACCCATAACCAGCCAGACGCCGTTCAGAAACCCTTCGCCCATGACATGCTCTGCCATAGCTCGTCAGAGACTGCGTGCCCCTCCTCCAAGTCAGGCCCTTAACCAGCATTCCACACAGTGCTCAGTCCCGCTGGCTCTGAATTCCCCAACAAAGCATCAAGCACCTTCTCACCCTTTTCAACAGGTCACCAACATTTCATTGCATGGGACAGCGTTTTCACAGAATCACAGAATGATATGGGGTTGGAAGGGACCTCTGGAGATCATCTAGTCCAACCCCCCAAGCAGAAAGCAACGCAACAGTCCTTTCTCCCAACCTCTCTTCAATGCATCACCCCCCTGGCCCAAATCAGCACCTGGTACAAGTCTCCTTGCTAAGCCTCATGCTTTTGCTTCCCTTGAGGAAACTTCAGCAGCAGCTCAGGCAGGACTCCACCATTCAGCTTCACTGTATTGCTCCTCCAAAGACAGAGTGGACAATTCACTTTCTAGAGAGAACAAAGATATGGCTCCAAATCTAATTCAAGGATGGTCGTGGACACAGACTCGCACTGACATTGTGCTGTGGGTATTCGGGTCTCTGAACTCCTCCTCCTGCTCCTTTCCTGTGAATCAGCTCCAAGTCTTAGGGATCAAATAACCCTTCAATCGCTGCCTTTGCCTCTTCTTCTCCAGACAGAGCAGGCACAGAAGACAAGGCAATGCCTTATTGAGAAGTGCTACCTTGCACGGGACCACCTGGTGCTGAGAGGAGAGTGTTATGGTAGCAGCTGGTAACTGCTTCCCACCAGCTCCCAAGCTCCCGACTCACAGAGGGGAGCGGGGAGACCTGCAAGGTGGCATCCAAATGGCTGTGGGGATTTTTGTGGCATACTGTGTTGTACCTGCCCCCCTTACTCACCCATGTGCAGAGGAAATCTGCTCTTTCTTACCTGCTCCCTCACTACAGTCTCAACTTCTCCTGGTTCTCATGCTTAACCCAACCCCCAACCATAAAAAATCCTCTTCATCTCTGTGCTATGCTGTTACTTCTTTCTCTTGCCTGCCCTCATTCACTGAAATAAACTGTCTTTGTCCCTTTCCCTCTTGCTATAATTACTAGCTATTACAGACTCCCAGGGTCAGGAGAGAGTGTTGGTGGTTTCCTTTCCATTCTCTCACCTTGAAATGAGAATTTCGATTTTGAAGTTTATCTTAGCTCCTAGATGGAGGCACAGTGGCTTTCCCTTTTGAGGGGGGAATCCAAACTACAATGCTTCAGCACTCTTTAGAAAAATTTCCCACTGGTCAGAAGTACTGTGTTTAAAAAAAACACCACACAACAGAAACAAATATCAAAAAACCCAAACAAACAAGTCTGTATTCGTCTTACTTGGGAAGAGACATCATGGTCCAAAAACAGAACAGAGAAAACTTTTGTGACTAAATCTCAGGACTGGGAGTAAGAAGCTAGAAAACCTACTCCTCTGCAACTGACTCATTCTGTGACAGATCACTGAGATTATCAGAGCATTGGTTTCCTTGTCAGCAAAATAAATGGGATTTACTAGGTTAACATTAATGAAGGAATTCGACAACGTCAGTACAGCGTGCCACAGAAGATTTGGTTTTTGGTTTTGTTTTTTTTTTTTTATTCCATAGCCTTCATCTAAAGCTATTTTGAGACTTTATAAGCTGTATCAAGCATACATGACTTTGCCCAAGTAATTTACAAGGACACAGTGATAGCTTTCTGCAGACAGCCCAAAGCAGCAGCGCTAGGCAGGTTTGGTGATCAGGCTCATGGGTTCAACATGCAGCTGCCATGGACCTACCAAACAAGTTTGGGTAAGTCATGTTCGCGTCTCAAATTAAACAGGGAAGATAGCATTTATCCATGTCCCCAGGATGTTGATAGGCAATGTTCAAAAGGAGAAAACATTCATATTTTCAGCCACCAGTCCTTTCAAGTCCTCCACACTGAGTTCCTTTCTCATACGCTGCAATTCCCCCACCCCTTTGGACTCCCATAACCCAAATCAACCCCAGTCATTAAGATCTCTCTACTGTCACACCTCTGGTACTAAGGACTCCAAACTCCTGTTTGACAGCACTCTTGAAATACTTTTTTCTTCTTTGCTGTTGGTTTGTTGTTTGAAAATCCCTTTTCTAATCGAAGCAAAGCCCAGAGGGAACCCACTTACAATCTGGTTACTATACTGATTAGAAGATCCTGAGGGCAAAAAGTGAACTGTGACATCTAAAGATAACTTCAGATTGCCTCTGCCCAAACACAAAAACCTATCTGATGTGCTCACTGAGGGAATCAAAGAGCATTCATTCTGGAAAGGGCAGGAAACGGCTTCTCCTGGAAAGTGTGATGAAACATGTGACATTCATCTGGGGAGACGTCAGAGATCATCTGCAGGTATTTGTTACAGAAAACCTTCCCTGGCAATCCTTCCCTCACCTTGCTGTAGTGCGTCTCACCTATCTCGCCCAACACTAGCGTGGCACATGGCCCCAACCCACATTGCTCGGACACTGCTTTGGGCAGCCTCTGAAAAAAGTGGTGTTTCTAAGAGCATTACCTAAAGCAGCTGCTTGCTCCCTTCTCACCCCAGCCACAGCAGCCTATTCACCTGTGTGAGCGCACCGAAAACAACTGAATCAGGGACCAGATGTTCACAGAAAAGAACAAAGGTCCACACAAGTGACAAAACGCAAGACTGAGCAAGTACATAAACTATAAATGGCCGGTGCACAAGCTGGAGAGCTTAAACAGGCAACATCAATCTTCAAGCAAAACCTGAAGGCACTTTGACAATACAACATGGGGTGAATATAATCTTTATTCTAAGTCCTTTAATAACTGCATCTCTGTTTTGAGAGCAGTGTAGCTGTTGACGGTCTTGTTCTTTCTAACTGTAGCATCTTTCTCCTCCCCTTTCTCAGACTACGTCCTTCTCCCCTGTTCATCTAGCTGACCTGAGCACAGGGATCAAGAGAGACTGCCTGTCCACGGGCCTGCAAGGTCACAGAGTGGACGCTATGCTCCTGCTGTTGATTTCACTGCTGCGGCTGGTACTCAGTCCTGCGGGAAGGCCCGTGGTGCAGGGGAGGTGCTCTCCACAGGGCCAGGGGACAGCCCTGCTGGGAAGTTCAGGGTGGGCAGCCACCCCTGCGGTGTCCAAGATGCTCGTCCTTCACAGCGGGGAGCTCTGACACAACTCGGGGAGCTCTGACACAACTCGGGGAGCTCTGACACAACTCGGTGAGCTGGGACGCCCCAGGCCCGGGCCGCTCGAAGCGCCTGTCCCCCAGTGGCCTCCAGCGGGGCAACGGCCACCCCCCACCGCCCCCTCACCTCGGGAGAGCGCGGCCCCTTCCCCCCCAGAATGTGATAGGCCGCTGCTGCTGGAGCCCAGCCAATCAGCAACCCCCGCTCTGCCCCCCACCCCTCGGTAGGGTCCCGCCCCTCCCGCGAAGCCCTCAACGAGGTGCAGGCGGGAATGGCCCCGAGCCAATCAGAGACCTCGGCTTTGCCAGGGGGCGTGGCTCGGACCACCGGCCTGCGGCCCCTTTAAGTGAGGAAACTTCGCCTCGCCACCTCAAGACCCCCTCGCGCCCGGATTGGCTGGCGGGGGCCGCCGACGGCACCGCCTCGGGCTGCGCACCCGCTATTGGTCAGCAGCGCCCGTCAGTCAGGGCGGAGCTCTCCCCTCATTGGCCGACGCCCTCTCCGTCCCGCCGGGGGGGCGGGGGCCGCCGCTTCCCGGAGGAAGGGGTCCGGCGGGCGGGCGGACGGGCGCCCCCCGGGGGCGCAGGGTAGGGGGAGCGGGCGGGCGGACGGGAAGGCAGGGAGGGAGGGGCGCGGTGCCGCGGGTCTCACCGATGCGCTGCCCCACGGGGGAGCTGAAGGGGTTCCCGAGGAGAAAGTCCATCGCCGCCGTGCCGCGATCAGCTGACGCCGCCGCCGCTGCCGCTCACGTGACCCGCGCGCCAGGCCGGGGCGGGCCCCGCTGTGACGCCAGCAGCCGACGCCCGGGAGGGGCGAGCGGCACCGCCCGTCCCGTCCCGTCCCGTCCCCGCCGTGGGGGCTGAGGCGGGCGGCCAGGCCGGGGCCCCGCTGGCTGCCACCGACCAGCGCTCGGCGCCGGGACCGGGTGTCGGTAACCAGCGCAGATCACCGCGTCACACCGCCAGGCGTGGCGTTCCCACAGCCCGGATAGCAGCGCCGGTGCCACCTGCAGGGTGCCCAGGCGGTCCCTCCTGTCGGGGCGCCGGTTCGGGTGAGGGGCGGTGCAGGGAAGGGCGGCGCTGGCCTGCACGCCCAGGCGCGTTTTAACGAGCGCAGGGTTGGACGCGTTTTGCCGAGACACACCGAACACCGGCAGTAACGGCAGCTGCGGAAAGCACGGCGCACGCCGGGAATGAGGGACAATACTCCAAATTTTAAAAAAAAAAAAAAAAATTATATTGTAAGTACAGTACAAAAACGCTTTTTTCGTGTCACTGTCATCTGGATCAAACATCAAGGAAATAACAAAAATATAAAAATGGCTAAGACTTGCCAAAGTTTTCCCTCTAGTACCAAATACCACAAGATACAGATTATACAAAGTATACAAATTTTTAAATAAAAATACAATACACCAGGGTTGTGTGTGTTTGTTAAACTCCTCGAGAGTTCTCCACTGTACGGACCACGAAGCTAAAGCTGATCCCCTTCTGTTCCTTGGAGAGCAGACCTTCCCCTTCACCAGGATGCTCCCGACTGCAAAGGCCTGGAAAGAGCCAGTGATTTTGTGCCGCTCCCAACAGCAGATGCTTTAGTCTGGGCCAGGATCCCAAGTGGGACCGGACTGTCGCCTTCCTGGGCCCTTCCCAATTCCAGGCTCACTGGGATTTGTCATATATTGTTAAAACACGTATGCTCTGGGCCGAGGCTGGGGTCGAGAACTTGTATGGTGGTCTGAGAACCTTCTGCCTCCTGCATTGACTGAGAAAACCGCTGCACTGAGAAAAGCTCCATAAGAGACAGGCTACCTTGTACAGGCAGAGCAAGGGAATGCACAGCAAAGAGGAATGGGGAGAAAAACCCTCCTGCTGCACACCTGAGGATTTAATTTAAATGTGATTTGGGGCTCACCCACAATAAGGGGCACCTCACTTGCAACTGCCCTCAAAAACAGAAGCTAGACGTCAGACTAGAAGTATAAAAGTGCTCTTCTGCTATTTTAAAACTTTTATGTCATAAGGCTGGAAAGGCTAGAATCAAATTATATTCCAGTTGTTCTACCTACCTTCACAAGATAGCCTGTTTCTACAAACACTTAAAAGCTTCCTGGTGTTTCCCGATAACAATGCCAATAGTTACTACTGCACATATAGCTGATGCCTGCAGGAAGTGGGGTGAGGCAAACTTGATTCATATTTTCCACACACTGTTGGTGGAGGGAGAGATTTTTGCTTTTAAATTATGTATATATATACATACACACACACAGAAATATACAGGATAAATTAAAATCTGTTACAGATACTGGTAAAAGTTAAATACATATGATATGAACACCACATACACATAGATACAGACACACAAAAGCCTATATAAGAATCAAGTGCTCTCCTGCGGCTCCTCTTCCAGAGGAGCAGAAAACCAAACACCAAGTATGTGGCTGGAAGGAAGGGGAATCGGTCCAATCAATCCACGTGTGCCTTACTCAGCCCTAGCTGCTTCCAACTGGTCATTAGTCACCACCTGACAGCAGCACCACTGCTCTTTCAATACCGCTGGTGAACGGGATGGGGGATGAGCCATCTCAGAAACCAAAGTTGGCTGTTCACAAAATGGGTGCAAGATGGGCAGAAGCAATCCCAGTTCTTCCCATCTGCTTCCATGCTCCTCTCCATCAAAGCAGCCCAACCCTGCTCTGGAACAATCAGCAGGAGATTGATTCTCTCAAGCCAATGCAGTTGGTTGATATATCATGCTAATGATAACTTGGGTGCAAGTCCACAAGAAAAGATAAAATTCATTGTCATCTCCTATTTTACTTCAAATGCCAGCTACCAGACCAGCCAGCTGACGCTGACAACTTTCATTTATACTGACTAAAGAGGGGGGATTGGAGTTGGAAGAAGTGACCAAGAGGCAAAGAGCTCTGTAACTTTAAGCAGCTATCCAGCTTCCCCCTCAAGCAGTACATTTTAAACCAAAAAAGAGTTAGATACTGGGCTGGTGAAGAGTTCAATCCTATTCCTTGGTCCAAAATATATTATCAACTCTACCTATACATGCTCATAGAGTATCAGAACACTTTAGGTTGGAAGGGATATCAGGATGTCATTTGGTCCATCCCCCTGCTTAAAGCAGTTGAACTACAGCAGACTGCTCATTCCATTTCTGAGTATCACCAAGGATGGAGAGTCAACAACTCAACCTCTCTGGGCCACCTGTTTCAATGACCTCTCTCATGGTGATATTTTTTTTTTATGTCAGGAAATCCATTCTCTGGCTGCTTCCCCCACTAAAGGATCTGAATTTAAGGCAAGAATCTCAAAAGCTTTCTGAATTCTTCATACAAAATACTTTCAGATTGGAGGACATTTCACGCACCAACACAAAAGGGTTTTCTCAGCTTAACTTCACAACTTTTCATAAAATAGAAGTCAAATAGTTACAATCCTATGTATATACTATACAGATATAAAACTTTAAAACCCTACACACGGAGCCCTTTGGGAGTGCCGGTGTAGTGTGTATGTACACAAGTCAGTTACGCAGAGGCTGAATACATCCCAGGATCCTTTCCCATCAAAGTCCAGGCATGATGTAGGCGATGTTGTCTAGTGTGTTTGACTGGGAAAAGAAATTCAGTATTTTTTAGTGTCAGGTAATGACTCAAAATCCTTAAAAAATGACACAGATGAGGGTACTAAGCACGTTCACTTGTCTTACAAGTTATCATATGATAAGACAACCAAATCTGCCTAGTCACCACCACCACTGCTAGGCTTATTTTCACATTTTTGGAAATGTAAGTTAACTAAACATAAAGGTAGCCTCAGTATTTGTAAGCACCTGGAAACAATGAAAATGCTTGAGGCTTTCCTCAAGTGACCTTCTCCTTACAAACCCCATACTCTACCTCTGAATTTGAAACAAGTCACATTGACCGTATCATATCAACCACAGGAAAGACTAGTGATGAAGGACTTGAGCAAATTGATCAAAGTTGTAGCATATAAAAAAATGTATTAGTTGACTTTACACTCACAAGTCCTTGACGAAATTCTGTAGTGTAAAAATAAAGAGAAAAACCCTAAAACACACCCACTAATAGGGAGTCAGATGGGAAAAAGAAGTGCCCTCCAGTTTTCCTTGCAAAATGTTATAGAATTCTGAGAGTAAGAGTCCTTCTTGTGCACATCAGAAAACAAGACCCAGCAGTATATTATCTGTATGTTCTTCAAATGCAGTATTCCAGTAAGCTCAAGCCTGTGGCTGGATGGCTGAAAGCCTTAGGAAAGCCACCTTTTAACTGCTGAAGACCGAGGAGCTGCAGCTGCAGAAGTGGGGATCTTAGAATTTAACAATGCCACCTACTGACTGAAAAGATAAATTGCATTCTACATGCAACATGACAACTGAAAATTTTATCCGTATCTTAACCACCACTGTCATTATGTAAGTGATGGCAAAAATCAGAACAATTTATTTGTTATCAAGTCTGAACGCTAGTTTTCAGAAGTGAAGGGTAAGTGCCTTAATCCACCTAAGGCTCCACTGTCCCTTATAACAATAAGTTGATCAAGTTTCCCACATACACACCATTAGTCATGTGGTGTCATTGCTCTGAATGCACTTGGCAAGCAAGAAGGAAAAAAAGCATAGGATGTTTTTCCATGGCTTAGGATGGGAACACCCCACTGACTCAGCTTTTGTGCAGGCAACCAGTTTGTGGGAGCTCACAGCTGTGACTTTGTTGTTGTTAATAGTCTGTTCTCAGAATGAATCAGTGTTTGGGCTGCCCCATTATAACATGCTATTTTTGTTGTTCCCTCTGCCAGATTTCATTTTAATCTCTTAATTTTTGTGGACTATATATTTATTTTTCATTTCTGGTCCTCTCCGTTGCTTCATTCATGTCTCCTGTTGGAGGTATGACTCCTGGTATCTTTTACGCTGCTGCCATCTTAATCTATGTCCACATCATGCTATGTGGATGCCACAAGCTGTTGGTAAATCAGGGCTCAATTTTAAGTATAGTTTAAAGTGGAAAAGAACCTGTAGTTATGCAGTTCCTTAAAACAGAGACTATTTTTCTTTCCTTGAAGAAGGTTATAGCCACGTGTAAAAGGCCCTACTCAATCACATTAGGAATCCTGAGACACATGTTACTTTTTATGCTACTAAAGGAAAAACAGATTGTGTGATACAGGGCAGCTACAAGGTGCTTTTTATTTTTAGGGAAAATTAGAACTTTCAGAAATACAGGTATGTGTATAGGCACTTCTGTTTGATTCAGATGGATTGATTCAGTCACTAAAACAGGACCTACACATACTGTGATCAGTGCTATAAATACTAGGTCAGTTGCCACTGGGAGAAAAAAGTTGTACAATATTGTACAACACTAACATCCGAATGAATTTCAAGAAATATGCCTCCTTAAAAGTGTATGACCAAGACAATTTTCATATTACACTGGAATTACAATCTCATCATCAGACTAATTAATCAAAAAACTCGCTGGACTCTACTGAAATTAACAGTGCTAGAATGAAAATAACCACAAGGAACTCACCAAAATGTGTTTAGGGCAGCCATTCAACTCAGGTAATTGTGTGGTCAGACATGCTAACGGGCCCAAAGCACAGATGATTGAATCTAGAAGTACTGACAAACTTCCTGAAACAGCCACCATTCCCTGGAAGCGAGGAAAGAAAAAATTGGATAGGGATGAGTAGTGGAAATAATGGTTCTTTCACAACTGTATTGATTCTCATGCAGATACAGTATCTTCACTCTTGAGCTCCTCTAGTCCATTTTCATTAGTTACACAGTAACAAAACTATGCCATGTGCTTCACAGAGAGACTTGGTGACTCAAAAAATGTAAGAGTTCAGTAGGCAACATACTGGTGTAGGAAAAAAGTAGGGAACAACAGAAAAGGTCAAAAAGTTGTCAGTTGCATAAAACACTTAATTCCACAATTTTTTTGTAACGTAACTTCTTTGGCATTTTGAACCATCTATTTTGTTAACTGCAAGAGTACTAAAGACAATAGTTGTTTTATTACTGAAGTCTAAAGAAATGCTCAGTCTGTAACAAATTTTTAGACATTGATACA
>KZ505684.1:1734582-1744774 GCA_002844005.1 Limosa lapponica baueri | reverse complement strand
ATTTATTTTCCTACTGATAAAACAAGCAAGTATAGTGGGATTAGATGACCATACTGGCCATAAAATTCAACGATACTATTTGAGCCAAATATGTGTTCTCCTTACAGGCTAAACTGAGTTCTGAAAGTGCATGTCTGTGTGTGCATGCATAGAATCACTATCATTTAACATCAGGAAACCATTAAAATATGCCATCTTCTAGCTTACCAGGTAAATTGAAACAATAGTAGCCCCTATGGAAAGCACTGGCAGTACGACACTGCCAGAAAACACTGGGACAGGCAAAAACCACCTTGGTAAAGGCTGATGGTTTTCTAAGAAGGCTTGAGACAGCAACAGAAACTGAACCAGAAACTGGCAAAGATAGCAAGGAAGTACCAGATCAAAGGTGAACATATAGTAAGAAAAGACTTATAGTAAGTAACATATAGTAAGAAAACAGTTTGCTGAACTAAGAATTGCCTTCAAGAACCTAGAGCTGCAAAGGGCCCATTTCTCTTTGATGCCTACTGTTTTTACTGAGACAAGGCTTTTTATTTCACTGAAAACAAACACCAATGCATCAAAGAAACACAACAGGCCATCTCTAATTTCTCTTCCTAACAGAAAAGTATTGGTTAAACTTTTTAGTAAAATAAAATAATAATCCTCCCCCAATCCTGTGACAGCACCAATTACAGACTCACCTCTGTTTCCTGCAGTCTGTGTCCAATGAGGCTCAGAGATTCACCCAGCAACTGTAAATGTGCAGCTACATCAATAGGTTCTGTCTCGGGGACTTTGGCTGGTGAGGAAGACACCACCACAGTGCTGGTGGGGGATTTCTTATGAGGGGAAATCACTCCTGTTGGAGAAGCTGGAAACACATACATTAAAATTCCATATTCTCTTTTTTCATTCTTTTACTTACAAGCCTATTTACTTAGTAAAGTTTGCATCTCAAAGGCATGAGATGCTTAAATAGTTCTGTGGACCTGGTCCTGTGGTCCTTGGAGTCAAAACTTTCCTTCTCCATGTCCAAAGCATCTACCTCAGCTGAATGCAATTTGGGACATTTGGTTTGAGAGATTTGATAAACAGAGATGCCAAGCCAAAACCAGCCCTTTTTCCTCTAGCAGCAGACTAATCCCACTAGAACTTCCCAGCTGCCTCTTCTCCTTTTACATTTCAATCCCTAAACTGCTAAAACCAATACCTTTTGGTATTTGGTACCTTTTTGAAAAATTTTGACATCATTCTTGCTCTCACAGAAAAATTGTTTTTGAGTAATATGATTTAAATTTCCAGCCTTGTGAGAAAGGTGTGAAGCAGGAAAGGATCCTTGTTCTTTATTCCACAGGCAACGCTACCTTTCCTGTCCAAGAAAAAGACCAGAGCAAACAAAGTGCAACAATTACCTTTTATTTTTGGTGCACCGTCTGAAGATGATGCCTTTCTCTTCACAGTGGTGGCCTCTGCTTTATTCTGCTTGTGTTGGAGATACTGAGCTTTCTGTTTCCAGATCTACAGTTACCATGGTATGAAAAGAGAGATTCATAACATTAGGTAATTCTGTTACCTGATGCCAGGACCTGGAGGCAGAATGATATTATGTAGCTAACTGCTGAAGCAATACCATGAGAAGAAAATGGATGCTTTTATGATGGCATGGGCAAGGTTTCTGTACTTTCCGCCTTTACATACTTTGGGGGCATAGGTAGCATTTTTCAAGGTACGGTGGCAATGCCGCCAGCACGTTCTGACCTAAGCACCGGGTTTATAGAAATAATTTTACAAAAGCATCTCACACACACTCACCAGTTTATCCTTCTCAGGTAGCTGCTTCCACACTTCTGCCAGTTTTTTACTTAGCTCTCCAAAATCTGGCAGAAGGAAAGAAGAAAAATGTTTAAAACATTTAACAAATGAACATCATAAACAATGACGAAACATTGAAACAAATGAAACATATGAACAAATGAAAATCATAAACCCATGCAGAGAACATGGGAAATTTACTGCCCCATGCATACACATTTAGGAAGCAACTCATTCCACAACTGGAACTGAAAACACACTGTCCTGAAAATGATTGCCAGTATGCATTCCCATTACTGTTTAAAATGAAAAAAGCTGATACTGGAAATATAGTCACACATGTACATACAGGAAAGTGACACAATAAAGGTAACTAAGCAAAGAAAGAAAGAGCTAACAATTTCTTTATCCAGATTCACAGCCTGTTTAAAATGTAATTAAATTAAATAATGAAATACACTGCTGTCCCCTTTGCAACCTCTTACTCAAATAAAATTGGCAGTTTCTTTGCATTCTGTTGGTATGAAACAGAGACGGTATGTTCTGCTAATTAATCCAACCAGTGTATTATCAAGAGAAGAAAAGGCCAGACTATTCTCTCACCTATTCCAGGGTGCTCAGACACAATAGTTGTACGATATTCCTTACAGAACACTTGATAGGCAGACATGTTTTTCTTCTTTGGCTAGTCAGAAGAAGAAAAGGAAACAAAGATTTTTAATTATGAGAAGACCTACTTGAATGTAATAAGAATTTGGCATTTATTGAAGACTTAAAGAAAGATGTGGTGCTTAGATCAGGAACCTAAAACCCCAGTGTTTTACATGTTCTGGCTCAACTTAGTGTTTGTGAAAGCACAGGAACCAGCCAGAACCAGTCTTAGCATAAGGCTTATCTTGCAACAACTCCATCAATACATTTCATTCATAAGTTACAACAACCTAAATCCAGGATCATCGTACAACTCTGTTAATATATTTCAGTTTTAAAACTTAAAATAATCAAAAAATACGTATCTGTCATACCATTGACAGTACCTATTATAGATCTGTCAAAACAATTCAGTCCTCATCATAATGTTTTGTTATGTTCCCTGCATCCTTACAAAACACTTCAAATTGGCAGGAAAATAGACAGTATAAGTACATTGACAGCAGAGGCATAGGCAGTTGCCGAGCTACGATCAGAGAAAACTTACCCAATAACAGGTGAACAAATTTGGGCTACATCTGCCCATTTCCTGACACAAAGACACTCTGGTTTATCTGAACATACAGAAATTGCTTTTCCCCACTTATATACTTACACAGCTACAGTTATATCACCTGTAAACTCATTCATATGCTAGCAACAACTTCTCCTACTCACGGTTTTATACACCAACCACAGAAAACTGAATTTACAAAAATGGGAATGTGGTAGTCTATAAGAATTAGAATTCCATTTGAAATGAGCAAATAACTTCACTTTTCAGGTGAGAGCTTGATTCCTTTTTACCGGAACAGGAATGATGGGCTAGGTCACTAGTCCAAAAGTCTCTCTGGTGATAGCTAGAACTGGTTACCTTAGAAAATGATGCAGTTGTGCTTGGTACATAACCTGTACCAAGCAATTTAAGTATAATCTTTTCAAAGAACCTCTAACAGTTAAAGATTGCCTGTGCCACAAAACCAGAATGATATATATTCCTTTTGCTACAAACAGAAATCACAGTGGCTGACACATTTTCCAAACATGCTTCAGTGAAGCCATCGAACCTGGTATTAAGTTATCTTTCTGTTTCAATTTAACATGCCTTTGCAATGGAGCGCCTAATTCACCATTACCCATCACCCAATTCCTATTTTCCCACCAATTTTTCCTTACTTTTTCTCTTTCTCTTTCTCTTTCCTTTTCTCTTTCTTTTTCTCTTTCTCTTTCCTTTTCCTTTTCTCTTTCTTTCTCCTTTTCTTTTTCTCTTTCTTTTTCCTTTTCCTTTTCTCTTTCTTTTTCTTTTTCTCTTTCTTTTTCCTTTTCTTTTTCTCTTTCCTTTTCTCTTTCCTTTTCTTTTTCTCTTTCCTTTTCCCATTTCTCAGCTTTGTCCTTCTCCTTGTCTTCCTTTTTCCTCCTCTTCTCACCTTGACCATCTGAGTGAAAAACAGCAGGAGGAGGTGGAGGAAGGACATAGGCGGTACTGGGAGGAGGTGGTGGTGGTGACACTGTTACTTCTGCTGCTGTCACAGGAGTGTGCCCAGAACTCTTTTTAGACTTAGAGTGCTTCTTCTCTCTGTGTTTCTCCTTGTCTTTTTTTTTCTTACTTTTTTTGGACTTCTTCTTCTTCTTGATTTCCCGGTAGGAGTCATCTATCACTAGCTCTCCAGCCTCCAATTCCCCACCAGAAGAGGAACCTGATTCTGGTGGTGCCTCCACACCAGAAATCTCATACTCGCTCCCATGGCCCTCTGAAAAAAGGGAGGTGTCAGCACCAAAACTCTCAGAAGGTGGATGTGAGTCTGGAGGTTGTTTGTGCTTCTTCCGGGATGACTTCAAGAAGCTCTGCAGTTCATGACCCAGCAGGAATGAGCCTTGCTCATCTCGAGCTGATTTCTTTGAAGATTTCTTTGCAGCTGCTGGTGCTGAAGAGTAGGAGAAAGAATCATCATCTGCTGCACTACTTTTCTCTTTTGGTGAAAGTATGAGCTTCATCTTCAAGCCATCAGGTTCACGAAGAGTAAGCGTCTCTGTGTTCACGTAGAGAGGTTTCATTTTTTTAGATTTGTGGAAGCTGCCATCGTCCACCGAGTGCTCCCCACTGCTCAGCTTCTTCTTGTGGTGCTCCTTTTTGCTTTCGGAATGGCCAGAGGAAGAATGAGATGATTTTTCAGACATCTTCTTTGAAGACTTTGAGCTTGTGGCCAAAGGTGAGGTGATAGCCTTGAGTAAATCCATGGTTGTATCAGCTGAGGATGGGCTAGAAACTGCTTTTTTCTTCTTCTTTGATGGTAGATCCAAAGGCGAAACACCTGAAAAAGACCAAAAGAAATACACATCAAGGTGATTCCCTTAAAGATGGCATTACACTAGCCCAAAGAGCGAAGTGGGAATCCTGTAAGACATGGGATTACAGCTAACAGATTACAACCTGCATTAAAGAGATCTCTGAAGCTTGTAGCCAGCTCAGCACATTGCTGCATTCTATTTCTATAAATTCAGAGAAAGAATTACTATCTGCAAGTAAAATTACAGTTTGTAATGCAATAGGGAAAAACGAAACACAAATGCCAAAAGGGAAGGCATGGATTAGAAAACTACAACTTGTCAATGACAAGGGGGTGAAAGATCTCCACCCTCAGCAATGGCAATTTGTTAAACTGGACTCTGAAAATACCAGTCTCCAACCTTCTGCTGCCTGGTGCTGATCAGCATCAGGTTCTGATTACTTGTCCAAAGACAGGTTGACGTCTCTCTCCCCATAAAGTGCTAACCACAAAGCTTGATGACACTGGTTTAACAGCATCCTTTCATCAAAGTCATGATCTGTTAGCCCCTTCACCTGCTTCATTACTATCTTACCTCTGTAGCAGAACTCATCAGAGGAGTGCTTTCTCTTCTTTTTGTGAGGTTCTGTCCCCGGAAAAAGCTCACTGTCCTGGAATAAGAAGAAAAAAGTTGCTGACAAACAAGAGGGAAATAATACGAGATTCACATGAACTACTGACATAGATAGTAATTTGTAGGAGATATCAAGAGTTATTTGTACTACTGTAACATCAAGGAACCCTAGGTATGAACCAGGATCATTATTCTAAGCGCTAAAACAAGCAAAGGAAACATACTCTGTCCCCAAGAGCCCATAGTGTAGGCTTAAGGTAGGAGACAAAAAGCGTGGTACAGACAGGTGGGATAACACAAAAGATGGTATTAGTCAGGATTGATTTCCGCACATCAGCCACCTAATTGGCATCAAGCTTTCTGTAGGAATTGCAGCACAACAGGGCTGCAAGAAAATTGAAAGAAAGACCTCTACAGGGAGCTCCCATCAAGTGAGAGGAGCAATACACAAGAAAACTTGAAAAAGCACATTTGAAAGTGTTAAGAAATGGGCAATGAAAGCCAGCACTTGGAGATCAGCTGATGAGTTGGTAAAAGACAGACATCTACCTCTTAATAAAGCTAAGAAATAACTAGGCATGCACAGGCTGTCAAGCTTTGAAAATGGTGAGCAGTTCATGTTTAATATGCTGAAAAAGATAAAAGAAGTGAAAGAAGGTACAGAGAGGTGACAATTAAAACGACGGGCCAAAAAAATTGTCCTTAATATGTCATGTCACCTAATTATTATTTGTCTCTTGACCAATTTATGGTCTGAAAATGAACCTCCTCTACATAATTCCATCTGCATGGTAGAAGAAGATTTTCACTTTAAACTAGAACTTCTTTTCCATATTAAAAAAAAATAAATCACAGGATAGTCAGCTTTGAGCTAACAGCAGAAATTTTAGCTCAAAGAGGAAAGTTCTGAAGAAACTTAAGTTGTCACTATGTGACTTCAGAGTTAAGGCCCCAAAGAGGTGAATAGGGCAAGTTCATACCTCTCAAAAGCTATCATTTCAGGCTGTCTGCAGAATCAGGAAGACAACAGTGCGTCAGTTAACATATTCATCCTTTGTTAGCTATTTATACAATCATAAATTCTAAGAAATCTTTTCTTTTTCTTTGTGTATGTGTGTAAAAAGTAATTCATGCTATCTTATGACTTGCAAGGTTCTACATCAAGACTATGACAGCATCCTACTACCCTGTTTTCTGAGGCCAGAAAAATCAGAATCAGTTTTAATCAGGACTGACTCCCTCCTTTTCCCCAGGAAAGTTACTGTACAGTACAGAACACAAATTAGTGGCTCTTGCTGTCTTCTACATGCATTTCTATATAAAAAAAGAACAACAAACCCATCCATCCTATTCAATCACTAGTTTTACACATATCCTTACACCTTCAACCTTTTCTCTGAGGGCTTCCTGACCTGAGTTGCTATCTCGTCTTCCTCTTGCAGCAGATCCTTGTAAGAGCGCTTTTTCTCTCGCTGTATCCTGCCAGTTGCCAGCCCCACGTCATCAACACTTCGATCACTCTCTAGGAACTCTAAGATTTACGTGAAATGGGAAAAAGGAAGAAATGAAATACCCCATTAAGGAATGACGGACATGTGAACTACGCACAAAATAAGATAACAGCAGACGTTGGCACAGAGTGATACACAAAACCCAACAAGCACAGGGGCATAACAATCTGTACTCTCTGACCACAGGGATGGGGCTCAGTTCTCTAACACCATAACATAATCACTCAAGATTTCATTTCTAACCCTTGTATATTTATTTCTTCCTAAACACAACTGGACCTAGAAATGTTACCATGACTAAACATAACTTCATCCCAGGTTCCATTGACCTGGCAGGGAAAAGAAAGGCTGCAGTGGCAGAGTTTCCAATCAAGGTTCTTACGTTAGGAAATACCACCCATTTCTCTCAAGTTCTAATCCCAGTACTTTACACCTGGAAGTCAAGGGCTTGGGATCCTCCAGCAACTTGGCCAGGTTAAATTTAAGGGCTCCGCAGCACCCTAGCTTCCTTTCCCACTCTGATTGCATGGCCTGGCAAGGGCTGCAGAGGGTACTCTTTTCTTTTTTTTGTTTGGCTACTCCCTCTGAGATTATGAAGCAGTCATACCTTCTTTCTTCTTGGAGTCATCATAAGCCATGGTGGTCCTGCAGGAGCCTGAGAATGTGTTGCCACGTCTGGGCTCCTTCCCCCGTTCCCATCTACAGGAAAAGGTCTGAGAAACAGAGAATGAAAATAACCCTCCCATAAAGAAGAACCACGATGCAAAATGGGAAACTTCCTCTGAACCAACTGAAGATTCTCTGGAGGACAGTGGGAAAGGAAAGGAGTCTACCTTCTGGTTGGTTCATGCTCACTCTTCAGGCTTCACAGAGTATTTTTTTTTTTACTTTAAACTGGAAGTTGTTCTTCTATTATTTTAAAGATATAAAAGACCACCTCTTCCTTGTAAAATCTCAAAATTGCTGAAGTAATTTATTTACAAAAATAGAAAAGAGTGAGAAGACAGCTAAGTTTGATTTTCATGACACACAAAGCTGCACCCAAACTTGTGTCAAAGCCACTTTTTGTCAGGAGCCACTGTAGCAAAGAGTGGGATGTTTAAAGAAAGACTTCAAACCCTTGAATCTCAGATGAAGTGAAGGAAAAGAAGGAACCAGGCAGAAATCATTGTACTACAAAAGAATAATTTCAAATCTTTTTAAAACTAAAGGATCACACATTTTGTAGTGAAGGTGTGCATCCTTCTGACGTGTTTCCCAACACTACCACTGCAGCCATTCTGAATGCCAGCCTGGGAGAGGGAACGGAAGAAAGCACTCCTTTTCACTAGGCCTTCTGCAGCACCCCAACTCTTGACAGCCCTCAGGTTTCAGGACTCCTCTGAGTCGTTCTGTTCCACAGTTGCTGGCATGTAGCAGGACTGTGCCCTTACGGAATAGCTGCACTCTGGTTCTCTCAGATTAAACAGCTTTTGTTCTTCAGTCAGCAACCAGCTTAACATGACAAGATCGATCTACTGCTCATAAGCGATTAAACCAAATGCACCTTAGTGATTTTGTGTTAGTGTGTATGTGCACACATGTGTAAGCATTCAACCACAAAGACTATGCAGCTTGTTCATTGTAGCCATCACAGTAATCTTGCCACACTGAAGTTACATTTGAATACCTTGAGAGCAGGGAACTTGTGCTTGTACATCCCTGCATGTACCTCAATTTTATTAGTAATTGGCTGAGGCTGAGAATGTACAACATATTCATCCTATAGTGGTTACTTAGGTGAAATAACAGAGTCTCAACTAAGTCAAGCTGGCAAGTACATAGGAGATGTTTCTGTTTAAATTAACAGGAATCTATGTTATTACTTTTGGTTTTGGGAAACCACCACAAAATGTTTTAAGTCAGTATTCTGACCACTATACATGGTTGGTAGCAAGCACATGAATTTGTAGGCAAAATTTATGTATACATACAAGAGCACTGCATATATATACGCACTAGAGCACTGCACTTTGCAATAAAAACAGAGCATCTTGCCACTTGTGGGCTCAATCTTGAACCAGATCTTGTCAACATTTCATAATGTTCAGTTGTCAGATGGACTTCAGTGGAAACACACGTGATAATAAAGCACTGTGCTCAAGAGGAAAAGGGCCTAACCTAGATACTGCTTAGCAAGACAAAGCTGAAGACAGTCATTGATGAACGGACGACCTGGAGAAACTAAGATTTCTTTACAGCTACACTAACACCTTTTAGTGTCTTTTTAAATTTTATGTGCTTGGCAGATATATAGATTGGTAGATAATGCCCAAGGGGCTTACAACCTAGACCACTAATCCTGCAAACACAAAACATATTCTTAACTAGTCTCATCCTACAAATCCTAATTAGGTTCCCCTGCTTCAAATTCTTCGGTTTCAGCAGTGACCACACAGGTTCAGTGGAGAAGCTCTCTCTTTACGCCTCCCGTTCTTTAACGCACACGCTTGCGGGACCAAGCCCAAGCGCTGCTCTTCTGCGGCCCCCCCGGACTCCACGGGGACCTCCGCACCCTCTGGTCCCCCACGGGAGGCTGCACACTCCACTGGCGACAGCCCGCGGTGGATGGAAGCAGAGGGGCGGGCTCCCTCGCCCCACTTCCAGCGACCTGGGGGGGCCGAGCGGGCCCCACTGGCAATTCCGAGCGCGGCGGAGGGGACAAACGGCCACCGGCCCCTCCACAGACCCGGGGCCAGGGTCGGGGCCGTCCCGCGCCCCCACTGCACCCCGCGGCCCAGCCCCGCGCATGCGCGCCGACACCCTCAGGGCCCGGGTCCCGCCGCCGCCCGCCGTCCCCGTTTAAACGGGGCTTGGCCGCCCCGTTCCCGCCCGCGCGCCCTCTCACCCGAGCGGGCTCCGGCCTCACTCCAAACGCGCGGCTCCGCCCCTCCTGCAGGCCCGAGCGCTGGGCCACCCAGCGGCGACAAGGCCCGCCGGTGCTGAGCCGCAGCCGCAGAGTGGGGAGGCGCTGCGGCCGCCTCACTCTGCCCCGCCGCTTCCCGCCGCGCCGCCACCGCCCGCAGCCGCCATCTTGGAGAGGGAGACAAGGGACACCCGCCCGGGGCCGCGGCCAGGCGCAGCCAGTCGAGCGCCGAGCACCTCCAACATGTCACTCGCGGGGCAGGGGAGAAGGCGGGGTGAGGGATTGCCGAGCGCATCGATGGCCGGGGCGGGCGGGCAGCACCGTTTCCCGGGGACTGAAGGGGTCCGCCACCCCGCACCTGGCGGCAGGGCCTTGCGGCGCAGCCGCC
>KZ505684.1:1645576-1734482 GCA_002844005.1 Limosa lapponica baueri | reverse complement strand
ACCGTGCTCCGGGGCCTGCCCAGCGGCTCGGCCCTGGGGCCTGCCCCCTATTGCCCGCCCGGTGCAAGCGTCCAGGCCCAGGGCTGGGCCCAGTGAAGGGTCATAACGCGCTGCTGCTCGCACTGGGGTCTGGGCCGCCCACCGAGCCCCCAGGCGCCCCAGCGTGATTTCCCGGTGCCGTGTGCCCCCTTCAGAGATGTGGGAGCCACGAGTGGGCCGCAGGCAGTGGGCCTGTGCTCGGCCCTGGTCTGCCCCCCGGCACCTGGCGTAGAGCCTGTGCCCACCTTCCCCCTGTCTTCGGCACAACCTCTGCTTTGTGCCTGTGTGTGCCGGGGTGTCACGGCACAGGTTCCCTTCTCTCGTCCCTTTCTTTAAGAGATCAGTCTCTGAGCTGGCTGGGCGTGCAGCATGGGTTAATTGTTGGCTGCTTGTGCCTGCTGCTATGGGTCAACGGGAAGGGGTGAAACCCTGTTGTTAAGCAGTTACAGAGCCAGCACTTTCATGAGATTAGTGGTACATGCATGTGAACAGGCAGATCTCCTGGAAGCCTATCCGATTGCCCGAGGAATTGAGCAGATGCACTGCACGCAGGTGGAGAGCCAGGACCAGCCAGAGCCGACATAAGCATGTCTGAACAGCACTCCTGGGGCTACTGCCTGTGAAGGCATCATGCAACCCTCACACCCTTTCCGATCAACTGTCCAAAGGTGGCAGACAAGAGAAAGGCAAATTTCCCCCAGCATCTTCTAAAGGGCTCATTCATTACTGCAAAGGATTCAAGACAGGTAAAAAAGCTCAAGAAACAGTCTGGTCAGAAAGTACAAGTCTTTTTCCCACCAGGTTAGCCTTTCTTCACTCTGACCACTCAGGAGGTCCCTGTTCAACAAACCTCATTTAACTCTTACCTTAAATCCCATCATCTCCACTGATGAACGAGTCTTCTTTTTATTTAGATGCCGGCAGACACTCACATGACTCTTTGTCAGAGGCTGCTCACAGTCACATGCTGTCTGCAGACTACAAATCCCAGCCATGCCTGAGGTTAAACCTGATCCATCACAGACATGCTGGTTCCTCAGCACTTACAGATCCGCCCTCTGGTCCTGCTGATACTTTTGTGTCCTAACAGGTGCATAATGATGGCAATAATTATTTGCAATACAATATGGCCTAGTGGAATTAGAAGAGGATAGAGGTTTACGCTGTGAGAAAACATAGTTTGATCCAAAGTGAGGGCTACAGCCTCTATGCACAGATCAATGTCTGCAAGTGCAGCAACTGTAACACATCGGACTTAAACCCCACCAGCCCTTAGGCTGAGCACAAGGACTGTGAAGATGTTCTCACACATGTACACATGTGTGTCTGCTGCTGGCGAAACTGTCTCTAAAATCACTCCTTGCCCTCCAACCCGTAACCCAGGGAGGAGTTACTCAAGTGGACAAGTGCCTCTGCAAATTTATGACCAGGACCTTGCCAGAGTTGAACCCACCAAGACCTGCTCTTTACCTCCAATTATTGAGGAAGTTTCTAGAGGTCCCACTGATGGATCTGTACCCCATTTGGCAATGCACAGTACAACAAAAACACAGCTCCTGTCACCAGGATTTTACAGTCTTCAGCTTTCTTGCTCATATTATGGACTGTACAGAAACATCAGTTAACTCCTGGGACCACTTGGCCTACGGGTCAGGTGGAGGCAGAATGTGAGCAAGTCAGAATAAGCCGTTAGCATGGTTGGGAGAGGCTAGGTGCAGCCTGAAGGAACAGGGATATAGATTGCTTTGAAAATTGAAAGCCTAAATTAGCCTGGTATTTGATGATGGTAAGCACTTGATAATGATAGCTAGTAAATGTGTAGGGATGGTATGTTTAATATTCTGCACCCTAGAATGAGAAAGGATCCTAGCTCCCCTGCAGTTTTATGTTTTTAGTGCTGGATGGTTTATAGGTATTAGATTGTGTCAGTGATTGAGTGTGGAGCTGAGAGAATGAATTTGCAGGTGAATTTGCAAAAATGAGCATATAGCAGGATACTTGCACATAAAGCCACCGAACCACCAATCATTCAGACTTCCCCTGGTAAGATCTATCCATGCTCCTTTCCTCCCACAGAACAATCATAATAATAATAATAGTAATTTTAATAGTAACAACAACATGTAGTCCCTCCTACTGCACTTTTCATCAGTGTAGAGTGCTCAGGAAAACTCATTTCTATCATTCCCATGCTTCAGAGCTAATAAAGGGAACCAGCCAGCACAAACCACTGGCATTTATTGAGTGCTTTCAAGCAGTTTAGCCTTTCCCTTTTCCAGAAAATCTCTTTAGAGTGTACACCTAGATTATACAGGTCAGGTGGGGAAAATGCCAGCATGCTGATAGCAAATTTAAGAGAGTCACAGCACCTTCAAATCCTTAACACCTGACAGAATTGTTTCTTTGTACTCTTGAATATAAGAAGTCGTAGTGGGGGAATCAGAAAATCAAACAATCCCCATAGTTTTTAAGACCTGAAGTGCAGCTTCAGTCAGGCTCAGACTATTCTGAGAATGTTGCTTAGTCCTTTTGTTCAGAGCTTTTTGCATTCTTTTGCCTACATGCCAGGGAGAGAAGCTGCAAAAGGGTACCTGATACGTTCCTCCTTCTTGGCAGTGAGATTTTGTAAGAAATGCTTTTGCCAGTGCTGAATGTTTTAGGACGTATGTATACTTTCTTATGCCTAATGAAAGATTGTGTGCTAAGGGCTTACCGCCCATGAAGCCACCCAATATGGTCTTGTTTTCCCCACATTATATCCACCATCTATCCTTGCCTGCCTATTTTCTCCCTTCTGCACCAAGGTGCAAGTTTCTAGATTTAATAGCCCTTTTTTTGTTTCATTGTTCTTTAGTACCTTTTTACTTGTTACATTGTTTTTTTAGTTCCCTGGGGTCTCAAGTGCAATGAGTATAAGGAATGAATAGTAACATCAGCACAAGACCACAGCCAAGTTATGTACAGAATTAAATGCAGCAGTCAGAGCTGTATGAACAATTATCAATTCTCGCTATCATAGTTTGCAATTCACAAATCTCTTTTCACTCCTGCCCCATTTTCCCATAATTTTTCCCTAGATTCCAAGATGATTTGGCATTAATTGGAACCGGACCTGGATGAAAATCTCTGATCCTTGCCTATCAACAAAAAGCTTGCTTTGTTTTGCACAAACAGTGCTACTCTGTGCACACTACAACACTTGTATGTTACTGGATACCAAGCTGCCCTTAAAAAGGAAGCACAGCTTGTTACATTTGGACAAGTTGCATGAAAAATAAATGTATTTTGAAAGTCTTACGGCTATGAATACGGAGGAAGTAACCACAATGTTATAGTGGACTTTAGGACCTTGCATGCCAATTACCTCAGCCACAGAATTTCCAGATTCTTATTTATAAATGAAGCTAGTGAGTCCTGCTTGAATACAAGGACTTCCTTCCTTAGATAAGCAAAACTTCAAAAGATTTGTTATGTGCATTGTTTCAGTCCTGGGGATTTACTTAAATTACTTCCCATTTGTCTTCAGTTTTTTTGCAGGATACGTTCGTTTTCTTGCCTCTTCATCTGGGAATATAGCCATTAATGAAGCCACAAGGGTGTGTGCGTTCATTTGTATTGTCAGTACAACAGCCTGAATGTTCCCTAGAGCCACAGTGTTCATCACGGTGGGAATGCACCTTCTCCCCCTGCTCCTAGCACTGCACCCTCTGTATTTGCATGCAGAGATAGGTAAGGGGAGGTGGGAGGACAATGTCCTCATCCGTCTGGTGGGGAAACAGCACCATGTGTCACAGCAGGATTCATGGGGTCTGGAGAGGAAGACTGTGCTCCTGGATATGGTTAGGCAAAGGGAAAGGGATGGTACCAGGGCGATATGCATAGAGAAAAGGCTAAATGCAGACAATCGGTCAGCATTGGATTTGCCTCTCTTCACTGATTTTGATCTCCTCTTCCTCACCACCTGCCAGGGAAGTAGAATTGGTGTAATCTGAGTTTCACAGAGCCATACAAGGCCTGTGCCACTGCTTTCAGTGCTTAGCTCTCCCTCCATGCTTGCTCCCTGGGGCCCTTGCTGGTCCCTGCTGACCGTAATTCCTCAAAACCCTGGTCCCATAAAACATCAGGCATTCAGACCTATCTGTATTCTTGTTTTACATTTTCCTTTTTTTCCTAGGATGTGGTAATTTATTTCATTCCCTCCTCTCATACCTTGACTCTCTCCATTACAGCCCTCTTCTGTACAGACCAGACTGACCTTCTCCTCTCTTTTTAAACAGTGGCATGATGCTTCACCTGTACAAAAAAGCCTGTAACTCTGAGCTGCTTCATTCCTGTAGTTTTGAGTTTATGACAGAACCACTGCTTCAGCATCTGTTCTGTACTGGGTAGCAGAAATTATTATATTGCTAAAATTTCTCTTTAAATAGTGTAGAGGGGTCATGGCTGTTTCTGTGGACCAAGCCTGCATATTGCTTCTGCTTCTGGCTACAGATATTGTAGCTGGGGATCAGAACTTTTGAGAAGAGCAGAAGACTTTACTGTTCCCTGAACAGCTGCAAAGTGGCAGTGGAGTTTGCAGAGGCTGGCACCAGGAGTGCTGCCTGCAAAACTCTTGGGGTGCCAGCTGGGCTAATGCCAGCCTCATGACTGTCATGTGGTGCAAAAATATGGGCAAGAGGTGACACGTGGAAAGGGCTCCAGAATCCCAAAGTTTGGAGGCATGGCAAAGGCAATAGGAAGATGCACTGGTGTTAGGACTGGGTGAGGAATGAAAAAACATGCCCTGTACACCCACATGCATTGCAGAGAGGTGTATGTTGGGGGAAATTGTTATTGCAGGACATTTTATATGTTGCAGCCATTTACACAGCAGGTAATTTGCAATGCTTTCAGGGTCAGGGGACTAGAAAGATGATCTGGGTCATCAAGTGCTGTTCCCTGCTATTGCAGGCCCACTGTCATTCAATCCCTATTGTAAACTGATTGATCTTTGTCTTTAAAGCAATCAAGTCTCATCCCCCCACAACCTCACTGGGTGGCTGTTCCAGAATCTCCTTCATCTGATGGTTAGAAACCATCTCCTGATTACCAGCCTAAATGTATTCGTGGTTGGTTTGCATCCATTTGTTCCTGTGCCAACATTTTCCTTTAGCTAATGTAATTATTGTCTCTTGTTGCTGTTTTTGCTCTTATATATTTATATAGAGCTGTCATACCTCCTCTCAGTTCTCATTTTGCTAGGCTAAACAAGGCATGCTCTCCTAGTTCCCTCCTAGATAGTGGCCTCCTCCTTCCCTTCCACATGCCAGCAGCCTTGCTCTGCATTTGCTCACA
This sequence comes from Limosa lapponica baueri, assembly GCA_002844005.1. NCBI lineage: Eukaryota > Metazoa > Chordata > Aves > Charadriiformes > Scolopacidae > Limosa > Limosa lapponica. The sequence continues at coordinate 1,729,109 of KZ505684.1, read as the reverse complement.
TTGAATTCTTCCCTGAAGCTGGGTGACTAGCAATGGACACAGTTTGCTCAGAGGTCTCACCAAGGTCTTATACAGTAACTTTAATACTTCCCTCTTTCTAGAGAAAATACTTTTTTTGTTGTTGTTGTTTGTTTTTTTTTGTGAGGATAGAAGAGTTGAATGTTTTCTTAAAACCTTTGGATGCAACTTTCTGATAAGATATTAAAGACCAGCAAAAGTCAGTCTGCATTATCATTTCCCCTATAGTCACAGGGGAATATGGCAAACAAGGAACATATACTGCTCATTCCTGGCCTTTAGGGGACCAGGACAGAGCCTGCTCAGCTCTAGGTTTACTCTGTGACTGCAACACATGTAGTGTGGAGGAGGGACTGTTGTCTCAGGTAAGTAGCACTCTGTGATATCACTATGCAGAGTGGACCACCACCATCATGCTGGAGGCTTTGAGGTGCTGATCGTATAAGGACCTGGAGCTGACCTTTGTCTTGCTTTGTTTCTCCAAAATGCCCTAGCTGCTGCATGGTTGTACCATCTTTCTTCTTTCTCTTTTTATGTCCCTACATCACTTTTTTTTCCTCATAGTCAAGGTACCAGTGAATGCTGAAGATGTAGCTGCGACCCGTTTTCTGCTTCAAGTCAGATACTCCTTTTACCACTCTCCATAAACTGGTCAGCTGCCTGCTTGACCCACATCTCTCTGAGATGATACTGCATTTATATTTAGGTGGGTACTAGTTTTAACTGTCTTAAATAAAAATCTAAATCTGAAAATAAGAACCTGTGGTAGTGTGACATGATACAAGAGAACTATCTACCTGGGAAGCTGCAGTCTGGGCCATGAAAAGATGGGCTGGGAAAGATGTAGGATTGGAAGTCCTGTATGAAATTAATTTTAACTGTACTTTGAATCAAGCAGACAAAGAAATCACAAAGCTAAGGTTAATTTTTTTGTGTGTGAAGACTGTATTGGTCTGAACATAAGTAAAAAGATGAGGTAAACTTGAAATGAGAACATTTTCTGTGCAATCTGCATCAGAAACCTACAGAAGAAGTTGAGGTGCTTCAAGATGAATTGGAGTAGAAGCTCCTTCAGCTCATAGCTCACTTCAACCATGCAACAATATTTTGAAATTTCTTCTTTTCTTCCTTGAATTGCTGTCCAGATGAAAGTTAAGGGTTTTTAACACTGTTGAGGGATGCTGAAGGTGTGACAGTCTGAGAAGCAGTTTTGACCATCCCGCTAGTGATCCTCAAACCATTGCTGTGTGCCCGGGCTGTGTACTGATCAGTTGTACTCTATGTAAGGGAGGATAAATTCTTCTCCCCAGAAGTGCTGGTCTCAACTAAAACACACAGGTCTGTGTGCTCCACCTTTATTTTGGTAAGAAACCTGGGGAAGAATTTGATGTTTTGTAGTTAAGATTTCGGAGACTAGGAGAGTCCCAAACAAGAAAAAAAGCTGTTGTTCATTTCTATGAAAGATACAACACTTTGTGTACTTACATAGAGAGAAGTAGAGAGATTGTATCAGTGTACATCCCAGTCATAACTCATTTCTCTTTTTAACAGTACCAGCCTGGTAAGGCTATTGAGTATTGGTGCTGCACTTGGAGCACAGAAAGAATGGGATGTTTTATGGTCCTAAATTCAATTCACGGTTAAATGTCTCAGGTAATGGAAGCTTTTACCACATCACTTGAGAGACCATTGTATTGTCTGCTAGATTTCATAAGCAAGGAGTTTTCTTTTTTATTTAGTTGAGCTGCTTGCTTTTCCTGAAGAAATAAATGACCAAATAAAAAGCAAATCTGAAAGCCTCCCCCACTGAGTCTATTTCAGTTGTTGCTGTTTTCTTCACATTTTCCTCCTTGAAATGCATTAGTTTCCAGTTGAAGAAACCTGAAGAAAAGATGATTATTACCAAGAAATTTGCAAATTAGCACAGCTCAAAACACCCCCACAGCAGTGTTCTAGTAAAATGAGTGAGGCTGGGCTAAAACCTCTATATATTTATTTGGATTGTTCTATATTTGGATTTAGCAATCCTATTATCGAGCTGAAATTTAGGACTCTTTAGATACATCCGTCCTGGAAATAGCACTGGTAAATTATAAGATCTGATAGGTGGGAGGATGAGGACAGCATCTAAGATCAAACAAGGAGAAAAGCAACAGACGTCCTTCCTTTTCTATTAAGTGCGTTTGCATATTTTCAGCACATTCAGCAAATGAATAGTTTCTGTGGATGGACAAAATTAGTGGTTAAAGAGAAGCAAAATGTACCAAGTATGGGATGTGGGATATTGCAGTGCTATTATACAAATCGATGCTATGCCTTCAGCAGGAGCTTTCTTTTTAATTTAGATCACCTCCAAAGGAGGAGGAGAGGGCGGTTGAGTCAGACCACCAGGATGGAAAAACTCCTATATAAAGAAATATTGAAACATTAACGAAGAGATGAAGAAGAGAAGGGATGGGAAATGTACACCATATAAGGTACAGTGTCGGAGAAGATTTGACCATTAATCGCTGTTTTTTATGAAACAAGAGGAGAGTTTAACGGCGAGGAAAAAGACTGGTAAAAGGAAGCTTTCTTCCATATGACAAAAGGAGGCAGTGGAAATCCCTGCTTTTGTATTTATTGTAGACCAGGAGCACAGCTTTAAACAAGGGTAGAAATTTCTGTGTTAATGCTAGCGTAATTACTGTAGTTGCAAATGCATTTTTATTTAAACACTGCCATTCTGGAAAGCAGAGCCCTGCCATGTTCCAGAACAGAAGTCAGATTTGGATTCTGAGAACTTGTCAAGAAATGCTCCTGGGAGACAAATGATCACATAAATGTCAACTGCAGCATTTCTTAAATGTTCCTGCTCCAGTCGTTGCCAGCAATAATGTCTCACGATATCTTTTGGGATGAACATGGATCCACACACAACATTATGCTCATTATGTTCTGAAGACATCCAGCACTGAATTTTTCACCATATTCCTCTCTTTACCACAGCTAAGTTCACAGTTTATGTGTATATTATCTTGTGCTGCTAAGCTAGTGCTACCTGCCAAGATTTACAGCATCTTTCCTTAAGCTCAAATGGCTACAAAAATCACCAGATGGCAGCAGAGTCATTTCTGGTCTCTTCTTACCCTCAACTCATGGTCACAGCTGCATGCTCTGGGGTGCTCCTTGTAGCCAGAGTTCCCCACTTTGCAGGGAATGCAAAGGCAACTATCCCTATTGAGAAAGTACTTGCTTCTTCCTCAGCAAGAGATTCATGTTCTCCATTTGGTGCCTTCACAAAGGCTGGGCTTTAAGGGATGATTCTCTATGGTTTCTCCAGATTCCTTGTTTTTCTCCAGAATTGCTGCAATTTGTAGCTTGCAGACACTGGTAAGGCTAATGGCTGTGTTCTTATGGTATGTCATATGCTGCCAAAGTAATGCAAGGTAACTAACTCACCTTTGGCTAAGAGCAGAGGCTGTCTCTGGAACCAGCAGAGGATGACCCCATGGCTCAAGAAAGAAACTGGCTAATAGGAATGTTGTTAATAGTGCTATTTGCTGTTGTTCCATCATTGTGGTTGGTTTTGCTCAATAAAATGCTAAAAGCAAAATGCTAAGGGAAGAGAAATACCCCGAAGGATTGCCAAATTCAGAATAATTTTGGTCTGCAACAGTCCTCAAGTTTCTCAGTTGTAAAATTTCCCATAAAAAGGAATAATTCCCAGGCAGTTTCCCAGCTACACTGGGGCTCCATAGCAGCCTAATGGATGGGTGCACAGACAGGAAAGCAGCCGGGCCAGCGGTGTCAGTGTTGTTTTGCCTGCTTTCCCAGGAAACCTCACCGAACTTGGGCAGTCTCCAGGAACCATTTAGATGTCAGTGCCAAAACCAGGAGAAAGTTTCCTCTGGTGGTCAGGATCTGGTCTCTGTGGGTCCAATGGCTCCTTCCCTGCCTGCTTCAATTACAAGCTGAGCTCTAGGTCAGGGAGAAGAGGGAAAGGTTATTGTGATTCTTTTGGCTTGCTTCTTTTAACAGGAAAGAACCCCCAAAAATAACGCTCACTTTTATTCCTCCTGGAAGAGCTCCTTTCAGTGGCGTTTTAGGTCTTGAAATGTCTTTCCTACTGGAAAGGACATGGCTCGTAGTATAGATTTCAAAACCACCTCTACCAAACTTTTGCAAAATCAAAAAATGCTGCTGTGCTCAGCAAAAGGCAGATAGAGGCTTCTAAACTCAGGGTGGTCAAACACATTCCTGGATAGACTATTCCAAGGTCACCTCCTATGTAACCTGTGAAATTACCGATTTTTTATTTTTTTAATTGATACCAATTGATACCATGCATTTGTTGCATCTGGAAACTTTCTCAAGATTAAGGGCTTAATTCTTATTCCCACAAGTGTCCTTATTACAATCTGGTCATGGAAAAAATCCCCCAAATTCCACCCATTTTTTAAGCCTTCTGTGCATGGGCAGAGTTGTGGAAAGGTGGTAAGCAGAAAAGAAAAGGAGACCATTTTATGTATCTGCACACCCAGACACTCACACATTTAGGGCTGCAAACTTTAATTTCCTCATTCTCTCTCCTACTTAACTTTCTCCATGCTGTCCTCCAGCAGGGGTTGGAAGTTTGAAATGGATTTAAAGCAAAAATACATGCTCTCTTTTATTATGAGTATATTTCAAGGGGAAAATGGATTATACTTTGGTTGGACTGAATGCATTCAATTGCAGCAACTTTTATTATTTTGAAACAAAGTTTTGTTATTCAAACAAAAGGCTAAGTGTTACCCACTATGCCAACTCTAAGCATTTTCCTATAGCTCATTTTTAAAATAGCCTTTAGGATTTACTTGACTAAATCAAACCTCAGGAAGGAGACGCTTGCAGGAGGAAATTCACTGCATTAGAGGTGATAAAATGAGAAATGAGAGAAGCGAACATCAGTGCAAACTCATCAGCATCAGAATAAACTCAGAAATAGACATTCTACATTTCCATAATGCTGTCAGCTGCCACTACAGAGACAGGGATCTATTACCTCTGTTTATACTGCTGCTAACTTAATTTATAGCAATTTATTCTATAAAAGTAGACAGTAATTTGACTGGCTGGGAAAAAAAATCCCCTTTGTGCTGAAAATAAAAATGATAATGCACATAATAGATTTCTGAAAGTAATTTGAATGGCCAGTTAAAATGCAAGGTGAGTTAGACATTTTTAGTAAATCTCAGCACGAATTATCTACTTTCATATGCACATTTGTAGATGGATCGATAAAGGGCAGCCATGGGACATTTACTTAGTAAGATTGGATGGGCCCAGGTTAGCTCACCACTTGCAGGCTTCTTGATTTTGCTGGGGTTGTATGGGAATAGGAAGTGAGAGCAGAAGTAGGTAGCAGCAGTAGCCCCCCTTGACTGAAATCAGGTGCCTTTTCATGATCAGCATTATGAGAAAAGAACCTGATACAGGTTTGTCTCAGAAAATGAGCAGCTCATGCCATATCTGTCCAGACAGTGGAGAAGATAAGAAACACCAAGCTTTCCACAGCTTTCAGTCTAAGGCGGTGTCCATGAGATATTTTGCTTGTAGATATCAGTGAGTTCTGCTTTTGCTCCAAACCAGCTGACACAAGCCCCAAACTGGAGGCTTGTGCTAATGCCCATTCCTCTGCGTCGTGTCGTATCTTGGACTCAGCCCTGTGCTCACCACCACTGCTCCATCTTGGGTCTGGAGCTGATTGCATCCAGAACAAGATTGCATTGGTTTGCAAGATACTACGAAGACATATCTAGAGAGGTTGGATCTCAGCCCTTTGGGTGTGATTGACTCCCAGCTTGTTAGAGCCCATGGCCTGTTCTGCTCTCAGGCAGCGGTCCTCAGTCTCTTCATTCCCTGAGGAGGAGTCTGGACCTTCTCCATAGTAAACAAACCTCTTGGTGAGAAGCTTGCTCTTCTTAAGTACCTTTCAGGCCCCCTTAGAAGTAGTTCATGAGCCTCTAGGGGTCCATAAGCCAGAGGCAGAAAAGCATGGCTCTGGAAAGTGTAAGGGATATAATCATCAGCCTACAGGTAAACATGTGCTTAAATGCTTTGCTGATCAGAGACTGACTGCTGAACTGGGGCCTTGGGAGCTGGCTTGTGACCAGTTATTCCCTTTATGACAAAAAGTTGATCTTCAAATTGAGGTGGAACATTTTCCTGTTGCAACATAACCTGGTTTTGCAGGGGAAAGCAAAGGGAGGAAAGGACTGGCAATGGTTTGTGGCAATTTCTGCTCAGGATAAAAATAGCTGGGAGCAGAGCAAAATTAGGAGTACTGTCATTGCTGTGCGGATACCACCAGGTTTGAATAAAACAGGGGATGAGGTAGCTGAGAACTGAGCTGCACAGATGAAGCCACAGAAGGAGAAGTGTAACACAGAAACAGCAAGGTCTGGCATATCTGATGATGAGTCTGGGTGGAGAGAGGCATGAGAAGTTTGCACGATACCTGTCTGCCAGCCTTCTGGCTCCAGAGAATGCTGGTCCATAGGAATCCCACATCTCATGACAATGCCATGAGCAAAAAGAAGCCCCTAATTGCATTTTGCATCACACTGATCCCACTGGCTCAGTAGCATCCCTGGTGTTTCCAGGGTTAAGAGGTGCGGTTGCTCTCATGCGGACCATTGCTTCAGAACTGTGAGGGCTCCCATGATAGCCCACATTTCTCACCCCAGCTTTGTCCATGCCTCTCATCACTTGGAAGCCTCCAACACACTTTACCTCAAGCAGCTGCAGGTTGGCACCACATCCTCACCTCCCATGGCTGTGCAAATTGCTGAGGACGATGCTGCTGTGCAGGACTAGATGTGGGAGGACTGGCAGCACCCTTGGCCCCATGAACAGTCTCTGCTGCACGGTAACTCACCTGGCATTCACAGAGCATTCACATGAGTCCCATCTGAAGGCTCACAATGTGGATGGTGGGAAAGGGCAATCCTGAGGGTAAACTCACAGGCTGTTATCTCCAAGATGCATCTCCAGCTTCGCCTGTGTTAGTGCCTCGGGATCAAACCAGTGGCTGAACTACTTTGTTGATGCCTGCGCTGCTTCAGATGTGAGCTTAGTAAAAATCTTTATTGATAAAACAAAGCTGGACTGTGCTCAAAAGCCAAACTAATTCTTGCTTCAGGCCCTGGACCCTTTAATTTGCTGCTGCTGGAGGCTTATCCAGCTGCTAGCCACAAACTCTTCCTGCTGCGGGAATATGCTGTATTATGTTCCTGTTCTACCCAAAGGGAAAAGAGGAGACAAGGGAAATGTTGAATTTAGAAGGACTTTTGATTTCATATTTCAAAGGTTTACAAAAGACACAGGCAGGGGTCTGTATAGACTCCTCATTCTAACTGAGATCTCAGATTAAGATAAACAAGCTGTTGATTCATCGGCACAGGTCTTCGTTTGTGCAAACCAGCAGGGCATTGATTTATAATAGGTGAGAGTCTAGGACAGAGTCTGGTAGCCCACATCATGAGTGAGCATACAAAAGGCTTTATAAGAGCGCAAAAGAATACTGTTAGTTTTTAGCTGCTTAAATACCACCCATTTCAATGGGTGTCAGAGGATTAATAATTCTGAGGATCTGCCATCTTGCACATCATTTAAAACCTCCCAATGGGGTAACAGAGCACAGACAAATTTTCTGAGGTTCTGTGTACCTCAGCACCTGTGACAGTCTTTCCAAATTCGTGCAGTCAGGCAGAGAACATGGGCATCTGCAACAGCGTTGCGGGAAGGAAGGGAAATCTTGTTCTGCATAGTAAGAGACGACAGGTCTAAGCTACAGTGCCTTATGAAACTGGACACTAGGCTGGCTGTGGGCAACAAAACCCAAGACTAGACAGGGGCTGAGAGAGTGTTGAAATGCGAAGGAACAATATGCATGGCAAGTTGAGGCCTTCTCAGTGTACAGTATGTACTAAAAAAAATAAAATCATTTACTATGATTTCAAACCTAATGGTTGCTCCTTAAGGGCCTCAGTATAACAGTTTATTATTGATGTGAAAGCAAGAGCTTGCTAGGAAACATGGTTAAATACAGTTTTGAACTCAAAAGACTTTGCTCATAGGGCTGATTTGTGTCCATTTCAACCCAATTTACTTAATGTATAGAACAATAGGTAATGACAGCATGTTTGACAGTAATCATATAAAAAGCTAGATTGTACTTTGTTTGAGCACCCATCAGAGAGCTAGAAATTAAGTCAATTAGCAGTGCAATGTAATGCATTCAAACGTGACACATACTGCACCAGTCAGCCACGCTGCAGGTTACAGACAACATTGCACATTGCATGCAAATAGCTGCATTGTCAGGTCTGTGGAACTCCATGAAGTTCACCTTAAAGTGCTGTTCTGCTCTGAAAAGCAGGCTCTAAAAAGCTCACTCTGTGGCTCCATGTTTATTGCATTGCTCTAGTCCTTATCAGATCACACTACTTAAAAGAAGATGCTTTCTTTCTTCTATTTGCCAGCTCAAGATAGGATCAGAGAAGAAAGATGGATTGTTCTTCCATGTCAGCTCAAAGAGGATCAGTGATACATGAATGATTGCATCCCATTATGTTTTCCACTATGCTTGGGCAGCCCTTGTTTTCTCACCCAGTAACACTGCTGCTGAAACATTCACCACAGTATTTGCTTTTAATAGAAGCCAGCTTTGCCTTCCCTGACCAGTGTCATTTAGGTTGAGACAATTAGTCCTGGACTGGCTGCAGTGCTGTAAGCTGTGTTTCAAGCTAAGTCAGCTCACAGATCAGTTGGTCAGCTAAGAAGTTGTGGTATGGCCTCTTTCCTTTGATGTCTGTTCTCAAAGGTCTGCCCAGCCTCAGGCTCCTGGGGCTGAGTGAAAAACACCATCAGACACTAAAGGGTGTGCAGCTGCTCATGCTTGCATGAATCAAAATCTCTTTCTAACAGATGAGAGGGGATCCAAATGAAGCGAGACGTGGGGTACTGAACACATCAGTCAGAAATGACAGTGAGAAAAGCTGAGAACAGTTTCATTGCAGTGCAATGTGATGCTCGTCCCTTTTCAGTAGCTGCCGACTGGGCCTTCTGGGTCTTATTTAGTTTTCCTAGGTAGCTGCCTCCTGCCTTTCTTCTTCTCCTTTCTTTCTCCTTCTTTTATGCAGTTTTTCCTGAGACTTTGGCCCTGTGCTCAAAAGAGGGGTCTCCAGGGGGCACGGAACAGGAAGGGACTGGGCGGGAGAAAAAGAATCAGGAGATGTGAACAACCACACAGCATGGTGTCCTTTGGGTTTGTGATTTTTGTGGGGTGCTAAGTTCCACCTCAAGGTTTTATGGTTGGGGTGTCCTCAGGTGTTTCTTCTTTATGGATCCTCTCATCTCTGTGAGAGCTGAGCTCATTCTTGAAAGCCATTTTTCAGCTGTGCTATTCAAGAGTCTCTACTACTCAGACAGCTTTTGTTCACTGACTTATTGGGACATAACAGTCTCTGGCCCTCTTTGTCCAACCTGGCTGCTATCACAATCAGCCTGTTCAGAAGTCACTCGTGTGAAGGCAGGGGGACTGGAACTTGATGGTTTTATTAGGCTTTTTTATTAGCCTTGTTTCCATGGGAAAGCAAGGTAACAAGTGCAGATCCGATGAGCTTTCCACCAACTAAGGAAATGTCTTGTAATACTGATGCATTGCATCTGGTTTCTTCTGATGTGCCTGTGGGTCTCTTGATCTTTTCTGTAGACAGTCTGATAGGAAATGCTGGTAGTAAGCATTTTCCCAAGTGGTTTTCCCAGCATGCTTGTTTGTTTCCTTCCTAATGCACCTTGCAGTGAGGACATGATCTTATGTGGGGTCCTGTATACACTATCTTACCAGAAACAATTACATTTCCTGCTTTAACAGTGAGCTCAGCCCTTCCTTCCAAAGCTGGAGGATGGATTTCTCTTAGCCGTAGCTGCACAGCGCTCACTGACTTAAAGATCAGACAGGTACATGACAAGAAGCACCCAGCTGCCTTCAGGGTTCCCACATGTATCAGCATGGGGAGAGAATACTCCTTGCTTTCTAGTGAGAATGAATTGCTCAAATCCCTCCATAACCTCTAAGGGAGAGGTATTAACTCAGAAATAACACTGCCTTCAGATACAAGCTGCTTATCTGAGTGTGGAGTGGGGTCCTTGTACCGGAACCCCTTAGGAGGCACTCCATCCCATGCTTCCCCTCCAAAGCAAGCAGTCAAGTGGTGAACCGTCCAGCAAGAGACAGTGATACAGCTCAAACTAACCTGCTTAGCCATCCTAGCAGCCTTAAACACGTTCCCCTGGCTGTTGGCACTGCCCTGACACAGCAAGTCACCGCCTTTGCTGTGTTGCCTCACATCTACAAGCATGATGGTCAGGCGGGGTTCAAGGACTACTGCCTTTGCCAGCAACCCCAGCTGTGTGTGCTTGAGTTCTGGTGGTGATGATCCCCTGCCTCTGTGCTGGCTGTGCAGTCTATAAATGGCCCTTGGTGATCTCCATTGCTGTCTTTGGGCCTTGACAAGGTCTCATCCTTGTGAATGGCAGTGGATTAGCAGATTAGTAGTAACCTAGTAGGAGGGAAGTCATCTGTGAGGTAGTAGTCACAAAAAAAAAATATTATCCTTTCCCTTAAGGACTGTTTAGAGGAAGGTGGGAGCAAAGGATAGTTTCTTCCTTTTACATAATTACAAGAGAAACAGAGAATACAGAGCCTCTGCTCTGCATAAGCAGCCAGAGGGGCAAGTGGACATCGTAGGGGTAGAAGTGGCTATTTTCTCCTTCCCCATTCCCTGTTAATGAGAGAAAAGATGGAGGGAGGTCAGTGGCCAGAGAGGAACACTGCTGATGGCCCAAGAGGAGGTGAAAATCTTCTGGGAGCGTGTAAGAGACACGGGAGTAAAGAAGTGAATAGTCGATGACGAGTGGAACTAATGAGGCCTGGTTTCAATACATTTTTGTCTCACGGTTGATTGTCAGTCTGATTGAAACTTTTCCTGTGGTTGGGGCATTTATAAGACTTCTCATTTATGTGGTTGTCTTGAGTCTAATAAGCTGTGAGTTCAGCCTGCAGAATTTCCATCATTTTGGGACACAGGCACTCTGTCCTCTACTTGGACATCCTCCTTTTTTTTTGTGAAAAGCTTTCATTTATGTCTGTCATGCCAGTGAAATTCAACTAAAATTGTATAGTGATCTCAAGGGAGTGAGGGAAGGAAAGGCAGACAAGCCAACAGACAGACACGTGGATTAACACCTCTGCACAAAGAGCATAGTTTTGTGAATCCCATTCCCTTAGAAAATCTGGATCAAAATGACTGATTTTTCAGCAAGTGGAAGATGGACTAAAACACCCTGAGAGCCCTTGGGAAGTGAAGCACTGTGCAAATGGGATGCTCAGTTTTTATTGCCCAACTTCCATCATTGTTCTAGAAAAGGACAAATGCCACACATGGTGCCTGAAATCTCCTGCCAGCATCTACCTCCAGCTTCTCCCCTGCAATTATCTTTTAAATGAAAGAAAATTGTTTTCTGCTCTCGATCTCTCGCTGCTGCTTTCTTCTTGATCCTCTCTTTTTTTCATAAACATCATGAAATCATCACTCGAAAAGAGGGAGAGATTAATTAAGAAGCTTGTATTCCAGTTTGAGGCTTTCACTGATAATCAGAAACTGCTTGAGTTGCGCTTTCAGGGGTTTGTAATATGAACAGAATCTCTGGATAGGGAGACAGGCTGTAATTAATTTCTCTCTCCAGGACGATTACAGATATAAATAGTAAAACAAAGACAGGCAAATATCAGCAGAGGTGCCCACGTTGCATGTACTCCATTGTAATGTTGCTCAATAGCAGATTATTTTCTACTCAAGGTCAGTGGTTCACAGCATGAAAAGGATATGGCACTGGATTTTCAGGTCGCTCTTCCTGGCCTTTGTTAGCACAACACCTGATAGCCATTGCTTTCAGCCACTTTTCCAAGTTTCAGGCATAGCAAAGAAACTTTCTCTTCTCGTCCCATCCCTGCACTGTCAGAGACCTGTCCTGTAAAGGGCTGGCAGCAGAAACTAGTTAAGCTGGGGTAGCTGGGGTAGTCTGAGTGTTAGTGCAGTCGTTCTGTGGGAAGAAGGAAGCCTTAGCAAGGAGGTGAAAGGGAAGGATTGGCAGAAGCCTCTAGCTGCTTTTCAGCATCTCAGGTTTCATGGAAAAAAATAAGTGCCTTGCTACCATGGCCCTGCAGCAAATTTCAAAAGAAAGCAAGTCTAGTGTTGCAGCACTGAGCAAGTATGCAGACAGCCTGCAAAAGCAGCCACGGTATATGAATGACACCGATTTGTTTTGGTACCTACTGGAGATGCTAGTAGGTGCCCATCTCCACAACCAGAGCTGACACTTTCAGTGTCTTCAACATGAACAGTTTTGTTGCTGAACGAAGCCTAGGGAGAAGGCTGGGCTTACAAAGGTTCGTGTGTTCTTCTCAGACAGACCAGTGGCCTGGGCAATGCTTTGGGCTACATGCTGTAAAACAGCATGGGCCAGGGGTGGGGGGAGAACATGTCCTTGCTTTCATGGCCGATGAGGATGAGCAGAGGTAATGTTCTGGAGATGTGGCTCTTTCATATGCCCCTCAGTCCAAAACTAAGGGAAAGCCAGTGAGGTAACAGCCAGCTTTTTCCTAGAGCTCTTCATTAGCAGCCATCAATGTTTTTTCAAAGCAGGTCAGTGGCATCATTGACTATTTTATAGAGAGGCACAATGATGCATGAGAATACACAGAGCAATGCACTTACAATCTCTGCTCACAGAAGATACTGTGTCCCAAAAACTACAAAACCCCAAAACTACAACTTCCTTTAAGGGCAAATAAGCTCAAAAGAGCTAAACTGTGAGCAGTTTCCAAAGCAAATTGATGCCATAGCAATGAAAACTGCTCCCATTGTTCTCTCCAGGGTTGTCAGCAGCAATATCAGATTCCAGCTCTGCATGTATGTTAGTAGTAGGAATGAGGGGATAACTCACTTTGAAAGCTTTCTTCTGGGGTTTATGTAGACATTCTATCAACTTGTTCTCTCACTGACAATAAAGGACTTTGTTTTGAAAACAGAGAGTCCAGTACCTACTTTTAAATAAGTGGAAGAGAAGCAATAGTCAGGGACTGGCAGAGTAATGCAGCAGGCTGCCTTCCAGAGAAGGACAGGAAGGACTGAGCCGATGATGGGTCAGAAATCGTTGTTTGTCAGGTGAAGAAAAATGTAGGAGATATTGAAAGGTCCAGAGAAGGTCAATGAAGATAGAAGTGTCATTGAATTTACAGATGATGAGAGATCACAGGGAGTTTTTAGCCAGAAATGATGACTAGTTAGAGGGAGACTTGTCTGAGACATTCACAATGATTAAAGATGGAAAGTGAAATTGATTGCTCCTTCCTTTCTTTCCTTTTTTTTTTTTTTTTAAACTCTGTCCTGCAACATGGGAACAAGGGGTCACTCACTGAAATTAAAGGGCAGCAGCTTTGGAGATAATAAAAAGAAATCTTTTTTCTTTTAAAAATGCTGCATGTAGTTTATCTGTGGAATTTATTGTCCCTCTCCCTGAGGTCGTGGAGGCAAAGGCTGTGGCTGGATTTTAAAGAAGCCAGACTAATTTCACAACCCTTTACAACATTTGTGGCTACTTGACGCAAGGCAAAAAGGGCAGGTATTGAATCTTTGGGGCAAAGCCTCAAAAATCCTGCTCCTGAGGCAGGATGGACGTGTCTTTTTCAGAGCATGGCAGGCAGCTGGAGTGAATTTAAACATGCTCACCCCTGTACACCACTCTTCTGCAAGGGGTTTCAGCCTTGCTGTAGAAGTATTTGAAGGGAACATAAGCCTCAACTCAACTTCTCTCATTCCTGGGATGGGATCTGAACAAAAACTCACCACGACTGCCCTAAGCCCTGAACTGGTGCACCCTCTGCCTCAGGGTTGTCAGCTCCAGCGGAGGGGTGAGGAGGGTGGCAAGGTACAGCCCTTCTTTAACCTGATACAAGTCCACTAGGCAGAGCTTATTTGTCAGAGTCCACAGTTATCTTGGGCACTATTATTTATCCAGTGACTCTTCTCTTGCCTTTTCTCTGATGCAGCACAGACAGGGTGTTGCAACAATACTAGGGACACCAGCGCTCAGTTCCACCACTGCCAACCTTGAGCTGCAGTACACTGCTGGAGCAGACGATGGCTGCAGAGGCAGTGGAGAGGCATTTCTGCAGCCAAGGAGTCTGTCAGGGTGGAAGGGTGGGTGCAGGATGGGAAACACCAGAAGACATGGGTGGGAGGGATGTTAGTGATGTACATGCTGGTTTGTGAAGTGCTTGTGGGAAGCAAACATTATTGTCAGACTGACAAGATGAGCCCTCTGTCAAAGAAATAAATACATGCCAAGCCCAGCACATGGCTCTTGAGTGCTTTCCAGATCTGAGTTCAGAGCTGAAGCATTGATTCAGCTCTCACATTTATCTTGGCCTTGTCTTTTTCTTAAGCAAGGTAGCAACCATCATGTTTTGTTCTTTGGAAAGAGATAGTTTCATTATTCATTGGCCATGAAACTCCATCTGCTTGGGAAAATAGTGAACAAAAGACAGGGAAAGCTGCAAATCTGCTGTGATGTGAGTCCCAGGGCAATTCTGCCAAGGATGAAGAACTCGCCATTTTGACAGCTGGGCCCTAAAGATAAAATTACAGCCTTCTAATGTGCCACAGGTACCTCATACAGAGTAAAATATGGGCTGGGTTTTTACTTCTGGGGACTAGGATTCAGTTTTGTTTGCAATTCTGTCTTCAAAGGAAGATGGTGATGGAACTTGTGTGGTTGTTTGAAACAGAGCCTGTCCTCTGGAAAAACATGGATTAAAGAAGTTTATTAGCACTGGAGTCTTCACTGGTCACATCAGCAGTCACAACCCTGTGTCCTGGAGAGCCATCAGCCATTTCCAGTGTTAAGGGAAACATAGGGTTCTTAATGATCTTTCCCAGTATTTTCTGAAGTAGGCATTATGTGTCAGTGCCTCTCACATTTCTTTTCATGACAATGGTCTTCTGGCTAGTTTTTTTGTTTGTTTGTTTTTGGTTCCCCCCCCCCCCCAACAGCAATGACTAATAGCTAAGGTTCTTAATTGCTCTGCCCTGCCACTAGACATAAGTTTTCCCACCTCACCAGTCAGAAATCGTGGGAAAATGTCATCTTATTGACAATATTGTCAGCTCACTAAATGTTGCATGATGCCTTCCCAGTGACCTCTTTGGCCAGGCAAAGCTGTTATCTGTCTGGTTTCCTGCAGAGTTTTGGGTAAAATCCCCATTCAACTGCACACTCTTCACATACTGACCATATCAGGATAGCTTCCTGGTTAGTGCCATTTAAATGTGTAAACCCTTGTTCTCCTCCCTGTCACCTCATCCTGCACCTGTATTGTGCATGGCCAGCTGGAGAGGACTTTAACTAGTGGTGGACTGTTCCTCAAACTGACATAGATGGACAGACATCTCGTGAATTTTTCCCATATCCCCAGATGGTGCCCTCCACTGAGATTGCTGTTGATTAGGTGGAGCTCTTTTCCATTTGGGCTACAAAAATGCACATACACACAGAGGAAGGTTTATTAATAATGCAACAGTGACTGTGATGAACCATGATAGGTGGTGACAGAAACTGGGAGATGAATACATTCAGATCAGCATGCTTGGCAGTTATATGAAATATTATTGTGTTAGAGATGGGACCTTTAGCACTATAACACCAATACCCTAGGCGAGAGATCCAGCACTGATGCTGTCAGTCAAATTTGATTTTTTCCAGGTTCCTCTCACCCATCACTATGCTGTAGGAGCACCTTTTATCAAGCAATATCACTGGTGTCTGTCACAGGTGGTTCTTTCCTCTTTCCTCCTTTTCTGGCTACAGGAGAAAGGGAGCAAAATTAAAACAGGAACATAAAGAGGAGGAGAGTGGGAGCTGTGGGACAAAAGGGACTGCATAACACTGCGGGCCATTTAAGAGCTCTAGCCAACCCCCAGTGCTAAAGTAATTAGTAGATGTGAAAGGCAGGGAGAAAGAGATACTCGACTGCAGAGGATCACCCTCATGTATGCAAGCACAATTACTTTTTGAGACTGTGAGGAGAAAATGAAAGGCAAAGTTTTCCAAACAGTCCATCGATCAGGCTTATGCCTTTCTTGATCCTTTAGTCAGGAAGGGATAAAAATATTTCTAAATTTAAAGCCTTCACAGTCTGAGGGCATACTTTATCTCATGAAAAAGCAAAATGTCCCGTGATCTTTTACACTTGTCTTCTCCTCTGATCCTTCTTCCTGGGAACATTTCCCCTTTTTCAGCCTGAAGAAATCAAGGCTGAAAAGAGCCGTGTGTTTTGACAGGTCCCTTGGCAGTCTGTGAACGTCGAACTCTTGAATGAAGGTCACACCAAATGATTTGTGAATCGTCCACATGCAGTTAAACATGTTTGCACAAAATGCTGATCAAATAATTCTGAATAATGAGTGCAGGTGCTAAAATCTTGATGTGTTCGCAGGCATTTCATGATCAGAAGTAAGAGATTAGAATTTGCCAGTTTAAGTTGTTCCTGACAGAATAATCAGCATGCTCTGCTGTTCCCTGTGGTTGCACCCACCATTCTGCGCCTGAATTACAGATACAGGAGATGCTCAGTGCAGTCAGCTCTCCCTATCTGGACATTTCAACAAGCCAGTTTTCTCATTCTGCCAAGCAAGAAATCTCAGAAGCAGACTCACTGCCAGATAGGTTGGGTTTGGGGAATTAAGAATAACCAAAACACTCTCACAGCTTGCATTCAGAGGAGACCAGAATCTCCTCTGAATGGGTGGATATTCAGAGTGAATATCCAAAAATATTGATGAATATTGATGATGAAAATTGGTGCGTTTTTATGAAACAAGACTGTTGACATTGTAGTCATGCTGGTCAGCCCTTGGGTCTTTGTTTGATTATTTTTTGCATGCTACACCCAGGTCTGTTCTGAGAAAAGATGACTTGGTCCAGGCTGGCTTTCTGTGAACCAGTGAGCTGTACTAGTTCAAATACCCAAAGGCTGCATCCAAATGTGTGAGAAGGAGAGGAACTAGTGACCTGGGTGAGGTTGGCACTTCTGCTCATCACAGACTGGCCTACATGAAGACAGACACAGCAAAAACCCCTGCAATCCAAGAGCATCTGTGTTTGGGATCTGTGCTTTGTGGACTCTTTAGTCATGGAAAGAAACACTAACATCTCATGTATGAGTAGTTTGGACACTGTGGCCAAGAGCCAGGCAGGACTGGTGACTGGGAATTTCCCTTGCCTCCAAGGGACCACTTTCTTCAGGAATACTTCTGCCCACTTAATACTACACATGGTATAGATATGTCCAGTTTTTCTGGTCCTACAAAATCATGTCAACATCTTTCTCTGGCTAAGAGTCAGCAGACAATACATACTTCCTAGAGCCAAGCCTGAGAGAAATGCTAGGAAAGCTTTACAGGCAGGGATTGACAAAGCCTGGCCAGGACTCCTATTTCTCCTTGATGGGAGGGGACTAGTCTAACTCAGACATGAGGATTGGGCTACGGTGGTTTAATCCACTTCCTATCACAGCTGTGGGTATGGATTACCTGTGGTTCCTGTTCTGGCATGCCCCTATGTGGGATAGATCCTAGATTTGAGCTGCACTTGAATTGCCTGGGAGTCTTGTTTCAAGAACCACAGGCTGGTTGCTCCTAATTAAAGGTCAGAGTAGGTAAATAGAGATATGGGGATAAACATCTTTGCTCTAACTACTCTAGCAGTGGTACCAGTGCTGCTCAGTAACTATACAACAATCTAGAGTAGCTGCATCTCTAGGATGGACAGGATGAGAATCCCTGAGAGGGCAGCATCTGTTCCCTGGATTGAATCTCCTTTGTGGTCTTTAGGGTTGTTGACTTGGCATATTATCAGGGTTCTATATGCAAATGTAATTATACATATGAAAAACCCCTGAGAAAAATCCAAATAATTCTTAAATTGGCACAAAAACTATACTGCTATTGACTTTGAGGTGGTCAGCCTGCTGGCCATTGCATTTCAATTACCTTTATGTTCATTTGGTGCCACTGAAGTGAAGTAATTTTCACTGATTAATGCCAAGGACCTACAGATATGTTCTTCCCTTTTGTTTTCTCCTTTTCAGATTTGAATTTAGTGCTGGTGAGCAGAGCCAAAATGACAGCTCTGCAGCCTGCAGTGTTTTATTCAGCCAGGGAACTAGTTTAGCACAGTATGAGCAAGGGATGCCTTGCTTAGGAATGGATGCACTGAGGAAGGAATCAGACAGTGGCACCCTCCTCCTTTTAGCAGTGTGGTGCATTGTCCCAGTGCTGGGGATGGAGTGGGAACTCTGTGAATTTTCACAGCCCTATCTCAGCTACATGAGGCACATTTTGACTTTCCTGGTGTAAGGCATAATTTTGGGACTAGAAGAAGTAGGTGGAAGGGGATCCTACACTTGTACAGTGCTCAGACATTGTTGTTTTGTGCCTGGAGGTGGTAATGGGGTGTGTATACAGTGTGCAGTGGAGTGAAGACAGTCTCTTCTTCTCTGAGTCAGCATTTACTGAAGCTCCCTACATTCATGTAGCACAAAGTGTCTCCTGGGGGTTAGGTCGTGGAAGAAGTGCAGGATCTGTTCCTGCTTCTTGCGCCTCAGGCTGTATTATAGAATCATAGAGTCATTTTGGTTGGAAAAGACCCTTAAGATCATCAAGTCCAAGTGTTAACCTAACACTACCAAGTCCACCACTAAACCTTGTCTCTGTTGCTTGGATGGGAATTGTTGGTGCTGGTACATCCTTGGTGCACTCTCATGGACCATGTAGATGAGCGCTCCTGTGTCCCCTAGCAATGGGACTGGCAGAAATCAGGTTGCATGAACCACAAAGCAACTGGCAAGGTAGCAGTGGTCTCCAGCCACCTGTCATGGACTTGGGCACATTGATGTACAGGACTAGGCTGGGGTCCCTGCTGTACCCTTGAAAGCCGGGGAAAGCAGTGACTTGAAGTCTGGAATGTGCTTCTTGGCCCACTTATAGCACAACCAAGCAATGTACTGGATTCAGGGTCTTCAGGGAATGCCAAATGGTCGAAAGGAATGAACTCCCAATGCTTTTGTACAACAGCCCTTCCCATTGCCATGAAGCTGCTCAACAGTTACCCCAGTCACCAAGCATGTCACAAACAGCCTCACTGCCTCCATCTCACTCACTTCTCCTCACCCTGCCACCTCTCTGCCTGGAGCCCTAAGAAGAAATAGGAGGAAGGTGGATATTTATGAGCACGTCAGGGAGACAAAAGAGAAACAAGTAGCAGGCATGCTAGAAAGCCATTAGAAGGCATGCTTTTCTTGTGACATTTTGTTATCATAATTATTATTTCAAATGCCTTTGGAATATAATCAACAGTTGTCTTCCCATGAACGTGCTTAGCAAAAAATGTCTCAAATGCATGTGAGAATCCATTTATTGTTTCTGAGTTGCAGGAAGTTGAAATTACTGCTTAAATAACCTCTCAGTTCAAGTGAGGGTAAATCAATGCTGACCGCGGAGAACAAACAGTGCAGATTTTACTCTTGTGACCCAAAGCTGCACACCATCACAATTAATCTGATCTTGTCCAGTGAAAATGGAGGTGAATTATCTGTCTTTTTCTAGCTGGTATTCCTATGATGTGGACAGGAGCTGCATTATTACAATGGTTTAAGGGTTGGATTTTTTCTTGTTGTTTGCTTGTTTATACATTTAAAAGGGAATAGGAAAAAACCATGATGCTATCCTGTTTAATGTGCTTGTGTATATTGCCTTTTCCTAAGTTTCCTCCAATGAGTCATTTAAGATCTTACTAAGCATCTGCTTTATCTGTTAAATATCTCACCTGATTATGGACTGAATATTACTTTCAGCTTTGCCTGGTCCATCTTCCTAAGTCTGAGGGGTTATGTGGTGGTAAATGAGGTCAATCCCTTGTCTTCTCAGTTTTCATTGTGGTATATTCAACAAGTGTGAGGAGCTGGTTTTCCCACTTACTGCTTTGGCTTGCTGTAACCCTGACAGAAGCAGTGCAAATGTAACATTGCTTGTATTACAGCTTTATGGCCAACAGAGTGCTGGTGTCTATTCAGATTCATTTTGACAGAAAGTGGCAGAAATTTGTCTCAGATATTGCATTTTCTGGGTACCACTTTTCTACAGTCATGTTCATCTCAGATTTGCCATCTCGTGCTCTTTGAGGTCTCTGGATTTTACTTACTTTTTGAACCGCTTGTCCACCCATGCAGCTTGGCAAATATTTAGTCACAAATTTCACTTTTAGGGCTGGAACTGTCAAGAAAGGCTTTTCCCCTTTTCTGAAAATATAATGAGTAATAGTAGGTTATAGAATTCTTGTGTGGGGGATTTTCTCCTTGGTTATTTTGCCAGTTTGACTCCTACAGCAGGTCCAGAAGGACAATGAAGAGCACAATATAGAGGTGAAGACTTGGTGTAGACAAGATGCCTACTTGTTCCAGGGATATTTCAGCACCCTGAGGTTGTCTGTGAACAAATCTAGCTTCCAGCTGTTTGCTCTAGCTTCATAAAGTTTTCAGACCTTCATAAGATCCTTCAAAATGCTAAAGAGTCCTTGAAGTTGTAAATGGGATGATGAGCTGAGAAAGCTCATAGTCTTCAAGACAAGGATCTTTTCTAGAAGAGGCATTTAAATCCTACTGCATATTGGTGCAATAAGTGGAGGGTGAAATTTATGGTCTGTCAAGTGCATGAGTGAGATTAGTGGATCTTAATGGTCTCTTCTCTGGCTTTAAATTCAATTTTCCTTTTATTTTTCATGAAAGTTGCATTGGAATAATTTTAGTGCTCACCTATGCAAGGGGTTGAAAATATGGGTTAAGTTCAGAGGGAGAGGATCTTGGGAAAAGCCCTGGAAAAGCTGTTAAATCAGCAAAAAGTTCCTCAATGCAATCCAGATATTTGGAGCTTACTTGTCTGTGACCAAAGAAGGGGTCACAGAGTGGGTTTCTAGCTCTTGTGTTCTGGAATGTAGTGTCTTTGGTTACCACTACTCTGACAGCAGAACTACAGGCAGAGGAAGGTTTACAGGATATAGGGAACTTTCAACCACCTCCAATTTAATTTAAAGAAAAAAATCAGTCTCCGTGGTTACCATCTACATCCTTAGAGCCCCCCAAGAATCTTGAATTAGTAAAACCTGTTTCCAGGCTGTTGGATGATCTTAATTAAACTAAATTAATTATTTATTCAAATAAAATAAGTCATGCCAAGACTCTCCAGGGAGGCTGTGAGGATAATAATGCCTCTTATTAGAAAAACTTGTCAATATCTCACATAAACTGGGGCCATTTTATTTGTATGGGATCCTGTTTTCTTAAACTCTTCAGGACTCAAAATACTGAATTTTCATTTGTGTACGGTAGGAGTCCTCCACTCCTCTCTTACTGTCACTCGCTTGCTGTTTTGTGTTGTGGAACTGCAAATACTGGGCAGACATCTCTTTTCCTAAGAAGCTTCTGGCAGTCTTCAGCTGAACTTTTAAGATCATTTATACAAACTGGAAACTAGCAATGCCAAGAAGATATTTCTTTTCCATGACACATCGTGAATGATTCTTGCATGAAATTGCCAAGCACTTGACAAAGTCATAATCACTAACTAATGATCCATAATGCAATTGCTGTAATTAGTAGCATTATTGATATTACCTTACTAGAGTAATTGGACTCACTTAACCTTTGTTTGTAGCAAGAGAAATTGCGATATTGATGCTGACAAGGACTGGCATCAAGTGGACAATAAACAGTCTGTACAGTAGTTATTTGGTAACATGCCTGCAGCTTGGTCTCTGCTACTCACCACAGCTATGTGGTTGGTTTAGAGCTGCAAGAGTTCGGAGCAGTGGGGAGTCCTTTTTCCACTCAAGTCTGCTCAGATCTGCCAAGGCTGTGCCTTGACTGAAAGGTTAAGTGTGCTCCCATGGCCTGTGGATTAAGCCCAAAGTATCCATATTCTTTGTAGGAAGAATCAGATGGAAGTATCTACTGGTGGGCAGAGCTGGAGTGTGCTTGGCAGGTGAGCAGAGCAATGCATCCCTGCAGTAACCTAGAGGTACATCTTCAGGGGATGATGGAGTCCTCCCCATGCTGTCCCATCCTGGGGACTCTGCAAAAAGTTGGGGAGCCCTGTGGTGAGGCGTGCTTGTTTTTTCCCCTAGCAAGGAACTGGATTGAGCCCAACCAGCCATCAGATGGCAACAGCTCTAGCTGCTAAGAGTCTGAGCTGGATTCAGCATGTTGTCATGGAGGAAAAGGCTGGCTCAGATTCCAAAGTGAAACCAGCAGCCAGAAAGAGAGGTTTGCTCAGACAGGTCTCCTTCAGTGAGGGGGTGAAATGACAGTGTACTGGGTGATGGCTGTGTGGCATGAAGTGCAAGCTACTTTAGGTTGAAGTCCTGTAGTAAAGCCTTTGGGGAAATCAACATAATTCTCTTTTTAATGGCTACAACATATTATATTGTCCTCCCCGATTTGTTTTGATAGGAAATACACACCAAACATTGATCTGCACACAGGCTGTGTGCCTGAGGCCAGTGTCTCTCCTATCCTCTCTGAAGGCTGGTGATGACAATGAACACCACCTCTGTTCCCACTGCCCATCACAGGTATGTTGGCTAATCATGATGTTCCTCTTGGCTGCACATTTAATGGCTTAATTTATACTACTACTACTACTGCTGCTGCTACTACTACTACTACTACTACTACTACTACTACTACTACTACTACTACTACTATATGGAGAAAGAAACTGAATGTGTATGGAGCTCTTACCCTCCTGGTAAGCCCCATTTTGAAGGGTGCAGTGGGGACAAAGGGCAGAAGTGTTGAGAAGAGTTGCTGTGGAGAGTTCCCTTTCACCTTAGCAAAGCCATCCTTTCCACCAGCTCACCCCAGGGCATGGGAAGGAGCCTCCCTGGATACATGGCTGCATCCAGCCTCACAGAGCCTCAGCAGCGCTGGGTGAGGGCCAGCCTGATGGCTCTGTCTTCATTGTCGGGCCAGCTACCTTGGTGCCATTCCAAAGTTGTCTCCTAATTAACCTTGACACAAGCATTAGCTTTCCAAAAGCCTGCTGGACCTCTGAAAAATTTAATTTTTTCTCTGATGAGGCACGTTCAGATGAGTTTCAGCTTATTGGGGCCAACAAACAATCTCAGTCCCTTAAGTGTACAGGTGGATGCTTAACCGGACTTGTCCTCTTCATCACAGGGAAAGCCTGCTACATGCTAAAACAATTAATTTGCTGATCTTTATAAAATCTATTTATAACAAAATCTACAAAGGGGAAATTAGATAGAAAACTGACTCCAGACACCACTTAGTAAGAATTATTTCATGCCAGTATGTGTTAAATTCAATATCTATTCCATTCATGCAGTGTAGCTTATTAAAATGAACAGCATCTCAAATATGCATTTCTGCATTCAGTTACCTCAGCCTATTCTTGATGGATCTATTACTGCTGAAGGAAACAAATTTCTGCCAACTGCAGGAGAGTTCATGTCCATTTGGTGGTGGGAAAAAAAAAAAAAAAAGGGGAAAGTTGAAAGCTTAAAGTGCCTCGGCCTAAAAATAGCAGTGAGAACTAACCAGCAGGAGACCCACATCAGAGCAATATATAGGCTGTCTGTGGCCTTTCTTGTGACAGAGCCCGATTGCCACATCACTGCTAATAGATGGTCTATTGTGAGCATTTTCCACTGGTAGGGAGGCATTTTTCCAGAGCTGCCTTGAGGTGCTCTCACCAGCCTTCAAAACCATCCCAAATCATGAGGGTTTTTTTTTGTTTGAGCCAACAGATGAGGTTCCTCCCCAAACTTGACCACAGCTTTATTGCCACCAGCCCGGTAACAACTCTGCCCCTGGGACCCCACCATCAGTGGGTGCCTCTTTGCCCCCACCCCTGACAGCATCTCTGGCCAGGTCTGCTCCCTTCCCTCTCAAAATGAAGCTGCCCCCACTTTGCACCCCTCTAGCCTGACCTCTGGGTGCCCAGACAGCACCGGCCAGCTCTGCACCCAGCTTTTTGTTTCTCATGTCGTCCGGCCACTTCAAACATCTCTGTCCCAGGGACTAAATCAAATGTGTAATGGACTCCCAAGGGGAAGCTCTCATAAAATTTGCAGCAGTAAACATAGTCCAAAGAGTCCAAGAAAGCGAACGAAGAATAACTAGGTGTGTTGGCTGATTTAAATGGACCATCTTGGCTTCTCTGTCTGCACACATTTCACTTTTCTAAATTTCTTGCCTCCACTACCTCTGATGTTTTACTATATTTAGTTTGATAACTAACTGTGTTTCCAGTAACCTTGCAATGCATTTTGAGCTAAATGAATATGGAAGATCCTACCAGAAATAGCATGATGTTATTTTGTGTTACACGTAGGCTAATTTTTCCACTGTGTTCCCTATGAGGATGAAAAAGCTTAAGCCACATATGTGCTTGGTTGTTTTGGAGTGCCATCCAATTGCTAATTACTTGTGTAAGGTAGGTACTCCATTAGCTTTAAAAACAGGGCAAAGATGAGGCTGATGGAGGAAGAGACTTGCTAAAAAAGTCAGAAGAGAGTCCATGGCTGAGCAGAGGTTGAAACCATGGATGCTGATGTGTGTTAAGTCTGGTAAATCAAAGTGCTCATTAGTACTGTCTGCTGCACTGACTTACATGATTAGAGATTTTGCATCCCTCCCTTTCTGGTGCATGCTGAACCCCTGACTTTAGAAAGTCAAGTGCATCTCCATGGGTAATAAAAACAAATGTACTCCAAACCATTAGCCATCGTTGCAAGAGTAGGGCAGGGGCTGTGCTGGGGTGTGCTTTTTACAGCTGGGTTGCAACACCTGACATCTGTTACACCGGACAGCAACAGCCAGAGATGTGCTGTATGCTGGAGCACATCTTTACAGAACAACTCACTGAGACAGCTGAAGTTTTAGCCCCATAAATTAGGGCTTCCACAAAACGCTGGGTAAGGATATAAATCAGTGGGTCAGTCCAGCACCAGACGTGTTTAAAAGGAATCCATTTTTGCCAGGGTTAAATCTTCTCAATCAGAGGCCTCTGTTTGGAGCCTGGCTTTGTCATACAAGACTAATTGACAAACCTCTGTGATATAATATTATCCTGTCACCCCACTGAAACTCAATAGTAATGCTGGCTTCTATAAATCACCCTGATCTCAAAAAGTAGAGTTAAATGAGCATCACATTATAAACCACAAAGCACATTCATCACTGTGCTACAAACCATGAATATGACAAGTACATCCATCAATTCAGCACCTTTCTTTCAGGTCTGCATACACAGATGTTACTAATGTCACTTAATGGCTCTAGAAAGCTCTCCCTTCCTAAAGACACTGTAGAGTCTGGTATTTCATTTATTACAGTTACCAGAAGTGGAGCTCAGCCACCTATAGCCGTGTTCCAGTGCAGAGAGATACTGCAAGGGAAAAATCTACCTCTTTGGAGGGTGCACCTAGAGTAGTCCCCTTGGAAAGGGTTACTCTCATGCTGCTCCATTGGTAGTGCTTCGACTGTACAAACTGTGGCAGCTGCAGGGTGTCTGTCTAGTATAGCCATTGAGCTACACAAACCAGAAAATAGTCTAGCTAAAAAGGGATAAACAGATTTAAAGATAAGTTTTCAATGATTTGCTGTCAGATGCTAAAGGTTTATTGAGTGGTTACTCTGTGTCTTTTATAATACCATGTTTTCATTATCAGCCCTGTGGGTGGGCTCGGGAACTATTAAATCTGCAGATGAGGGTGAGCTGGAATGGGCTCTACACACCTCTGGAAGGCAGGATTTGGATGGCTAATGGCAAAAGTGGCCTTGGAAAATAGTATATGATTCAAGAAGGACACCACCAGTTAAAAGATTGCTGGGTCCTTTTTTCGACATAGTATCACCACTCTTCAAGAGAGGTCTGAGCCAACTGGTGACAGATAAGAGAGCAGAGAGGGTGGAAAACATGATGGGTGAGAAAAGAGCAAAAGAACTGGGTTTAACCAAGAGAAGAGGCAACCGAAGGCAGACATGACAATGATCTCTAAACACAAAAAGCCACAGTAAGGAGAACAGGAATACAATTTTTTTTTTTCCTGCCTGCTGTGGTGAGAGAAAAACAAAATAGTCTTATATTGTAGAAAGAGATATTTAGGTTTTAGATGAGTTATTGCATCTTCCCTCATTTCTCTTGATCCTTTGGGGTGAACAGCAGTGGAGCCCAGCCCAGCCCTGCTGCAGTGAGGGGAGCAGATGGGCTTCAGAAGCAGCACATGTGCAAACCTTCATGGAGGCACTGCCACCAGAGCACTTGCGTGCCCAGAAACAGCTTTTAAAAGTCAAATTCCAGGCACCACATTTAGATAGAGCAGCTGACAACATATAGACTGGCTGTAAAATATCCCTCCTGAATTGCAGTAAAGCTAACAAATGCTATGCTAAGCCCAGTGGACAAGGATCCTGCAGTGGCTAGCACTCTGTGGGAAGGGGGTGGTGATTTGGGATGAGTAGAAGGACCACTAGAAGAGGTTTAGGGGGAAAATTTCAGGATTGCATATCTAGCACTTGCTGCATGTGGTTGTGAGGTTCTGTGCCTGATGTTGTGGGGCTGATGGGGCTGATGATGTTCCTCCAGATCATCAGGGCTGAGACCCTATGATACTGGTGCTGACCCCCAGTTCCCTGCAGCCAACGGAACATTTCAGTGGCTCTTTTTTCACCTCACCCATAAAATGTATTTTGTAGGCTCAGGATATGTGTCAGCCTGAAAAAAAGACCCAAACAAAAAGCAGCAGCTTTCCCTTGCCACCCCCAACAAACCGTGGCCGTAAGTAGATACCTGGGGAAGAATAAGAATAGGGCAAGCATATGTGCTGCTTCTTCTAATAAATTTCCCTTGTTAGATAATTTAGGTCAAGTCAATACACAGAAATCACAGAAACTGAATTAAGTGGGTGCTCAGAAAGCTGTAGGTTTATTCTGTTTTGTTCAGCAACGCGTCTGAAGCCAGGTAAATTTGTTAGGGCAAATCACAGGTGGTGGTGCCTATCCAGGCGGTGGGCAGTGCTGCAGATAAGGAGCTTGTGGTCACCTGAATTGGAGCTGACTCCAGGGATAGGCAGGACCTCACCGCTGACCTGTTAGGTCGCAGGGTGGATTTGGGTGGGTCTGGAGTCTGTGAAAAACGTGCTATTAGTATTTTTCTTGACCTGGTTGCTTGTTCATATGTTGTCTCTTTAGCCTCCCGTAAGACTACTAGCTATGAAAGTAATCCTGGTGCATGCGTTTCACTTGCCTGTGCGCAGCTTTAAAGCAGGTCAGCTCATGTGTGGACTCTAGACTAGTAAGAGCTTCAGGGATAGTGGACTTGCGTAGTAAGAAAGATCTCTGTCCCTCTATAAACCAAAGCATGCCAAAGATACACTCAGCATGTTAAGTTGAACACCCCGAACACTGAAAATACAAGAACTAAAGATCTCCAAGCTTAATCCTGACCCTTCATGCCAGTTCACTATAGTGCATTCATTAATTACATGATCACATGCTATTTTTTCCAGATGCTCCCTTGCATCTTTTCTCATGACTAAGTTTAGTAACCAGCCGCTAGCAAGTTCTGCAGAAGAAAACACAGATGGGAAAGGTTCATATTCAACTGGTTTTAATAGGCCAAATCTGAGCAGAAGCAACTGGGCAAAGCAAATGCTGCTGCTTGAACTCTCCTCCTGCAACATTTCCAGTCTGTGATGTATAGCACAGAGATGCAAAAGCTCCTACAAGCCCCACAGAGGCTTTTTAGCAATGGAAAGAGATGGGAAATTTAAATAAGGAGGTTGTGAGGAGACATAGATGAAATGGCTACATGGGTTTAGGGAATGAAAAAGTGTCGTGCAGCTGCTTTTCTTTCCTATGACCAAAAGTAGCGTGTTGCATCAGACAGTACTTAAAGAGGAAGAAAGACACTAGAATCCTTCCCAGACGTGTAACACTTTGTATTAGGCTCAAGCTGAAAACCTTGGCTCAAAACAAATCTGAAAGTGAAAGAATTTAACCACTGGAGCCAAACTTTATGGCTAGCACACAGCTCGTGGTAAATAATGACACCAAAGCATATTCTTTTCCTTTTAAATAAAGTCCAAATAATTATGGAGGTCTGTCTTCGAGAAAAATTGACCAAGCTTAGCATATCTTAATTAGCTTCCATCTTCCCAAACGAAAAAATTGAATGAGGTGGTATACTCCTTAATTCAACTTGCCAGAAAGGACCATCTTTGAATGCCTGACCTGTTACAGATATGTCACTTTTTAACATAAATCAGCCTGGCTTAACACATCTTGACAGGATATAATAACCTGGTGCGGCATATTAAGAAAAGAAATACTTCATCCTTTTGGACTGGGCTTTAGATCAAATAATATCATGAGAAGTACTGGGAGAAAAAAAGAAAGCCTTACAAGTGGATTGTAGGAATGAGATGTATTAGATCAGCTAATTGTCAGGTGGTGTTATCTGACAGTCCAAGTGGTCAATGACATTGTGTTTTTCAGTAGTGGTAAAACTCCTGTCAGTCTTCAGTCTTTGCTGTTCTTGAAGTGTGAGAGGTTAGGATGCTTGAATAATTAAAATAGACAAAATCTAGCAGCTTTCAAAACTCCACACAGCTAATCCTTTTCTTTTGTTGATGCGATAGGTATTTCATAGTGATCATAAAGCTATCATTTTTGGATGGCCACAAATTTGTGGAATTAACAGTCATGCCAGAGGTCTCACCTGGT
The DNA here is from genome assembly GCA_002844005.1 of Limosa lapponica baueri. NCBI lineage: Eukaryota > Metazoa > Chordata > Aves > Charadriiformes > Scolopacidae > Limosa > Limosa lapponica. The sequence goes on along the minus strand of KZ505684.1, from coordinate 1,700,140 downwards.
TTCAGCCATCTAAAAGTTGTGCATGTGATGAGTATTTGGTGGTTGATGTAGATCAGGTTGGTAGTCTCTTTTCAAGCCACAATGGTGGCCATGTGTCCACAGCAGAGCAGTGAAGACTTGGAGGGGCACTGGATTTGGGATGTCCTGTATCAAGGTTTTAGCTGCAGATCTTCCTGAGCTGGCAGTGAGCATGCTTGGAAGCTACCTGTGCTGCTTTCACCGCCTGCAAACCCTGCATCACTCCTGTATGCCTCATAGTGGACTGTGGCCAGATGGGGCCAAAAAGATCCAGTCTCACAGCCAGAAACAGCCCCAGGGGTTGCTCGGGGGTGAGGGGCAGGCATGGTGGGAGGGATCCCTCAGACACTGTTTTCCTTGTGTCTCTTTTTAAGGACTCAGCAGAGGGATTGAGCTCTCGAAGTGATGTCAACTAGGCATAGTCCTGCAGCCTCAGCTTGCCTGGGAATATTTTTAGTTGTATTGTACCCTGGAGTGTTTCATGAGGGAAATAACAGCATGATTACTTTGGCCTTCTATGGCCCAAATCTGAGAGCTGCTTGGAGACGTTCACAATTTCACCTTTATCATGATGCCATGAAATTGGGGGCTGTTGCTATCCCCAGTTTATAACTGGGAGAACTCAGGCAGAAAGCAAGTCAGGTGGCATGGCCAAGGGTCCCTGGGAAGCCAGTAGTGGGATTTGGAGTTGAGAAGACCATCTTCACACCCCATGCAATACAGATAAAAGCCTGTTAGTCATTAACTGGAGCTTATCTCAGCTGATGGCACCACTCCATCTTCTTCACTGGGAGCCTGCTACAAAGCCTAGCACTACCGTTGGAAAGGCTCCTACTCGCACGGTGGGCTTTTGGCCAGTTCTCTGTGCTCAGCCGCCAAACGTTAGTTTGCAAATGCAGTTTACGATTTCCTCTCTCTTCACTTACCCCCATCAAGGGCTCGGCTGAATACAGCAATAAGGAAGCAAGGAGGGTCAAGTTTATAAATGACTGTGGGAAGTTTGGTTTCCATGGCTGCCAGCAATTACTGTGCAGACTCAGATGAGTGGAGATTACAGCCCAGGGCTGCTATTTTGTGCGCTGGCAAGACACAATAACAAATGACAAACTTAATTCACTGCTGCAGCAGGGAGGAGGCATCTCACTCTGTGAACCTGGGGCTTATCTTACAGGAGAAACAGCTCTAAGTGGATTTCTCCTTTTTCTGGCTGTGCTGATGCCAGCTAATGCATATTCTTCAGTCACTAGCATCATCTCACCTAGGAGATCTTAAGTCTATTAGTCACCTACCCGTTCTATTTCTGGACCTGAGAAATGTTAAGCAAATAAGAAATTCCAGCCCCCAGAGTGGGCTTAGAGGTCATCCCTATTTTAGTTTTTTTCCCCCAAAGGATCTGATGAGCTCTTTGCTAATTGAAATACCAAATAAACAGTTGCTCAGCTAAGATGCAGGGTGGCAGCTCGCATTCCACAGGGCTGGGACCTCACCTCTCTCCAGAATATTTCCACACACTGTCTAGCATCAATGCAGGTGCCAGGGATGTTATTTATAAGACTACAAGTCCACACTATGGAGCCATTTATTACTATTAGCAATCAATTAATAATGTACAGCCATCTGTACTAGCTCAGCTTGGTATCACGGCTTATACCACAGTAAAGGGTGTGTACCTAGGCAGTGCATGGTACCTGTTAGTATTCCTAGCAAAAAGGTTTTGTGAGAGCATCTCCAGCTGTCCTGAGCCCTTCCTGATGCCTCTGAGGCAAAAGAAGCCATTTGGGCAAAAGGTAGATTTTGCAGACTGCTCAGTGCTGAACGGACACACTAATAAAATATATAACTATATAGGGAGTTGGCACCAAGGCAGCACTTTCCAACTGTTATCTTAGTTGTTGTTACAATGTCCTGATGCAGTAAACAAGTAAATGTTCCTTTCCAACAGACATGGGAGATAAATAGTGGGAGCAGAGTCATGTATCGAGGACCAGATTCAGAGGCAGGTATCACTCAGCAAGCAGCTGCTCCACTGAAATCAATTGAACTTTTGTTATTGATGCCTTCCTCTCTGTTGAATGTCAAAAGATGGAGGTTAGATCACCCACACAGTAAACTGAGCAGTTTGGTTCTTGGAGTTGTGCCTTCCAAGGTACATTTGTAAAATCCAGGACTGTTCTCCCAGATTTTCTATGGAGCATCTCCAACTTATCAAACTGTTTCTTGAGCTGAGTAGTCTGAGTTCCTGGTGTGGTTACACCAGTTTCAAAGAAAAGGTGGAATTATCTCCTTACTGCCCTCATAGGTGGCCCTGATCAGGTGTTTTATCAGATGTTTTGATGACTGTATTGCACTGGATATTTGTGCTTGATTAATTTGGGTCCATAACTCATTTTTGAAGATATTCCTGCCTGTTCCCCCTCCTGTAGGTACCACCTATATTTTCTTTTCCTGAATATGTTTACTTCACATATGACTGAACTGAAATACATATTGTTCTGCCATACTTGTTTCTGCCAGGTTCACCAAGAAGATGCAAAGTTGTCCATTTCAGTGGCCTCTCTTTGCAGTTTTCCACCCTTCCAACTTTAGTATGACAGATTTTAGTAAGAAATTTTAGTAGATCACATGTATGAATTTAAAATACCATCATGCATCCACCAAACCTTGGGGGACCCAACCCGTAAGACACCTGCAGGATGACAGCTCTCTGTGTTCAGTCATGTTTTCAGTGTCATCAGTGACTTTAATCCATTTACTACATACTCTGTTGGCTTTGTATTGTTCTAGGATTTAAATCCAGCTGGTGTGTGGTACCAAGTTGAATGCTTTGGAAAATCTTAGTGTTTTTTTCATCAACATCATTGACTTCATCATCTAAACTTGTAATCAAGGAAAGAAAGATATTAAGTTCATTTGACAGGGTCTGTTTCCATAAACCCCTGCTGATGGGCATGAATTATATTTCCCCTATTAGCTGCTCCATTATTTTACCTGGGATCGATGTCAGCCTGACAGGCCTATAATTACCTGGGTCGTCTCCTTTACCCTTTTAAAATATTAGCTCAACACAAGCTTTCTGTCAGTCCTGTGGAAGTTCCCTGCTGCTCCATGAGTTATGGAAAATTAACCTTCATAGTACAGAGACCTGTAGCCAAAGCAGCACAGGAAAGGACAAGGCTGTCTTCTGTCACTCTCTGTCACCTGCCATACTCAGAAGGTGTCCCTCAGCCTCTCTGTATCATTACACATAGTCAGGAAAGCTGGACTTTGGCCACTTGCCTTGTTTCCATGAGAACAGGTCTCCCTTTCCTCCCAGCGCCACTACATGTTGCCTTTCTGCTCCATACCGTAGTCCTGGGCTTCCACAGTGTGGGCTTTGGAGACCAGAGCTGGGGTCTCTGGCAGAGCCATGCCCCCTGGGGAGTATATCTCATCTGGGGGTGGCAGAAGCTAAGGGCTCCCCCATTGCAGTGGCTGGGCTGCTGGAGCACAGGACTGCTGGGACCCAAGAGGTGATGGCATGGCTGGCAGCTCTGTGTCCTGCCTAGAGACTGACCCTGAACAATGATGCTGAGTCTCCCTGTGGGCAAAATGGGGGTGACTGTTTCTTGGCAGGGAGATTTGTGAACTGTAAATGAGAGAAGGTAAATGTTTATTAATATGCTTTTTGTCTTATTTTTAATTTCCCGGCTCGTCCTCCTTCTTTTCCTCTACCTTCTTTACAATCTTTTCTCTGCTTTTGCCTGCTTCTTAACCCTTGTCTTTGTCTGGGCTTCTGCTACTGTAATCATACCCAGACAGGGTCTGACTGAAACAAATGAATATGCATGTAGGCACAAGAATCCATAACATATTGGACCACAAGATGAATGTTGTGGCTTTCATGCTCTGGAGCTGTTCTCGTATGTGTAGGCTGCGATTTTAACCGATGTCACCGTCCCCTGGGGGAGCAACAGACATCTTTAATTATATAACTAAAAATTGACATGAATAACTATAATTTCTGTAAGGAGGCAAGCAGACTTATGTACAGGAAAGAGTTCATAATCAATAATACCAATAACAACACAGAGCAAATACGCAAGCTCTTGCTCTCCCCATTCCTGTAAGCACAAATAAGAGTCAGCACATACACACAGAGCACGAAGGTACCAAAAAGGAATGCCTGTGTTAAGCCAAGTTAGAAGTAACCCATTGTTTAATAGCTGATTCTTTTTTAGGTATGTATTTCAGCATCTTCTTTTAGTCTATGCTTTTGAGTGCATTGCACCATGTCAGCCCAAAGCCAAGAAATTTTTATCGCAAGGTTCTCCATGGACCTCTTGTGCTGAGCTCCTTTGACTTTTTCTTTGGCCTTCTGAGAAAAAAGGGACCTGGTCTTTGGAGAAAAAACCTTGAGGGTTACTGGTTTGTGCTTCCAAAAGTGGTCTGAGTTAGGCAGTGAGAAAGGGTAAAAAAAAAGTTACAGACCAAGAAATTGGGAAGGAAATACGTCAATGTAGAATTTCCCCTTATGGGCTATTGACAAGGGACACAGCCAGTGCAGCAGCAGGGAGTGATCATCCTGTCAGGTCAATGAGATGGAAGAGACACAGAGAACTCGCTCAAATTTATGAGGGTCCATGCAAGATGCTAAGCACGGCTTACATTTGGATATTAGTTTGCAGGCAAGTGGCATTTCTCTTCCCAACACAGGGCCCATAGAATAGTAATAAGGGAATGTTAAGGACTGGAACCAACTCAGGGTTATTTTATTAGTGTATGTAGTTATCAGGAAAAGCCTAGCACTGGGGATCCTGTTACACACCACTGCTTCCGAGTCATTACTCCAAGCTTATGAGAGGAGCACATTTCCCTCCTGGGGGACTCCAGATAATTGTTGATTTGGAGAGTGAAGATGAATGGCAATGCTGAACCACACACACACACACTCACAACATGTCAGACTTCACTCCCTGTGTTTTAACGTAGATGCTTCAAGAAGAGGCTGAGTCATTGATTTCCCTCTCTGGGATGAACCCTAAAGAATAGGTAGGCACTGACACACAATTTGTTTCTCTGTCTTTCTGATAGCAAATAAATGAAGCGGCACTGAGAGTAGCACTGAAGCCACTCATCGACCATAAAGCACCCACCCTAGCATACAGCACAGAGCATTGGGATAATGACAAAGTGCACCCCGGGGAAGATGATATCATAGCATTAACTCTTGCTTGCCTGCAGGAAAACAAGCCTGACCTGAAACTGGAGTCGTTTCGTAACTTAACTCCCAGCCTGAGCTGAGGGCACTGGTATCTACTGGAGACACTGGAAGGCAGCAAAGTCCTAAGACCTGACAGAGCTGTCCTTACTAGCAACACTTAGAGAAGAAGGAGCCACATTTAAAGCTCAAGCAAAAAAATCATCAAGCTTATTTGTAGTGTAGAGCAGACTCCAGGAAAAGTTTCCGTAGGTGCAGAGCTGGAATGAAAAGGCTAAAATCCTTCATCCATGCAGACTCCAGGGGCACAAACAAGTGAGTTCGTGTAGCTCAGTGGCTTTATGGAGGTCATCTGTGACAAGAAGTTTTATTTCCCTTCTGGGTTGATCCAGGAACACCTGAGCTCAGTCAATTACAGCAGCTCAGCCGATGAGTGGTAATTCCATTTCTGGTGGCCACTCTGCTACAGACATACTGCAGATATACTGCTCATCCCAGCACTGCCTTAAAGCAGAGGGAATCAGGCTGGGCAAAAGAAAGAAGGGAACAAGAAGTGTTTGTTGGTGCCCACGATCCGTGCAGGTGGTGGAGTGCTTACTCATCAGTGGTTTTTCACTGGGAGAAGGATCAGCTTCTGCCTTTTCAGATGAGATGAGTACTGCCAGACCTATCTCAGTCCAAAGAAAATTATCTGATTTTAAGAAATTTGGAGAAGTAAGCTATTTCCTCTGATGGCATTGCTCCATTCACCATATTTAGCATCCACTTATGAGCATCAAAGCAGCAATAGTCTTTTTCTGTCACTAGCACATCCCAGCGTGTCCAGGGACTACTTTGTCCCTCAATGAAAGCAAAGTCAGCTCTAAGTACACCCCAGGCAGGCGCCGGGAAACTCACATGTTGTCAAGGCTACGCAGCTACTGGTGTCCAAAATAGCCTAAGTCTGTCTGCCAGGCAGTGGTGCCTGCAATGCAGACATCTCCAGAATGGGCTCATATTGCCCACAGCAATTTTGTGACAGGGAATCCTTTAGGTCAGGGTTAACTCCTGTTGGAGCAATATTCACAGTATCTGCAGGCATGACTGTGCGTGACCCTAATTGTATGAGTGGTTCTTGTAAAATGCACAGACAAGGGCCAGTTGTCCCTTTCTGAAGTCCAGCATAGGACATTTGACATCTGCAGAGTGTGTTGAAAACATGAAGTCCAGCAGGACACTCACTGCTACCACCATGTCTGGCAATGTAGCCCTGCGTGCTGAAGTGTGCAGATCCCTGGCAGGTCTTGCTGCCCCACCATGTGAGAGCAGGATTCCTGCTGGTCCACCACAGCTGCTGCCTCTTTAGTGGCCTGGTGATGAAGGAGCAAGGAGGGAGGAAGAATTTCTCACTGCCCTAGTGTAAACAGCAAAGAAAAATGAAAAACTGTGAAAAAATTCCTTTGACAGCTTGTCTTTAATTACAGAGAATCAGCCCTGTGTATTGACCTGAGCAGAGTGGCCCCTCCAGGGTACAAATGTCTCTTGCTCTCGGTGCTGTTTGTCTGGGGGCTGGACGGGATGCCAGTAAGTCACCAGGAAATATCATGTTCTTACGGACCCAGAGGTGCCTCAATTTCCATAATAATATTGTTTTCTTCTCTTAATTATTGATAGTCTTCCTAGATGAATATAGTCTTTAAAAATGTATTAAGCAGAACTGTTCTGCCCTGAAAGAAAGAATAATAGTAAAGCTTTGTCTTATAGCTGCCTGGAGGCTTTATCCCACAGCAAGATATTTGAAGGAGAAAGAATAACCTAACAAATAAGGCATTGGATCGAGATTTCAGGAGCCTCGCTTCTGTTCTTGACTGTGCCATGGGTGTCCACTGTCACCTCTACTCCCTTGCTGCCTAACTGTGGTGCAGAAGGAGATGTGCTTTCTTTTGAGGCTTTAATTTTCTTGCTTCTTACTCTGCAGAGGTGACAGTAGTCCAGGGGCTTGGTGACACATGGGGGAATTTAACTGCTGTTGAAATACAGATAGTGATGTAGGGAACACTGATGCTGATTAGGAGAGGGTCTGGGAAACAGGTGTAACTGCACTGTGGGGGGTTTCTGGCCATTTTTCAGGTGACGCTGTCTGTCACCATGCTGTAAGGCAATGTCCCAATGCTGTCATAAAAATCAGACCCTAGCTCTAAAGGTAAAAATCAGTGTCTCTCAGGCCAGCTGTGGTCTCAGGCCTACACAGGTGTGCCCCTAGAGAGAGAGAGAACCTGACAACAGCCTTCTCCCTCACTATCCCCAACAGGGCTTGTAACACTAAGATCCAGGTAAGGTATCAGAGAGCAAGCACAATGATTATCCTTAAGGGAATTCTCTGCTGGTATAAATAATAATCCGAACCAATAACATGGTAGTTAGCTCACAGACTCCCCCCAGAATATTATCTGCATGGTTCAGGTAGGAAAAGCGAGACAAAGAGCTTAAGCAATTTATCCCAGAAGGCACACGGGCCAGGAGCACAGCAGGAGCAGTGCTCAGGCAGACCCGTGTGTGTGCGCTCCTCTGCGCCGGCTGTTCAGCAGCGCAGTTTGTCCCCTTAAGGAAAACAAAATCCCCCACTAGGATTGTTTAAACTTACTTTGCAAAACTCATCTATTCCAAATGACTACCCAAAGTAATCATTTACATGCAACCAAGTATGGTCTCAGAAGTAATTTACTACTGATTACTTTTATAATGTGCATGCTAGTCGTATGCAGCTGCACAGCATTACATGATAATCAGCCCTAGACTTTGGAGGGGAGCACTAACTGGCCCAGCACAATCCAGATCCCCCTCAGCAAGCAAGAAATAATCTGATTCTTCCTTAAGATTATCTTTTTTTCTCTGCAGAAAGTTATGATCCCCTGTTACACTTAGGGACGTCCATCAGCCCAGCCTGCGTGGAGCAGGCCACTAGGTGGAAGTGTTGGCTGAGCAAGCCCAGCAGATGACAAGCTAAGTATGAGAGGTCAAAGTCCTGGGTTTCTGGCTTGCTCTCGCTTTAGGAACATCTGTGCTAGCAGTCTGGGCTCAGACTCGGTCTGTTCGTGGAAGGCACCACTGGCGAAGGTGCTCTGTCATTTTGGTGGTGCATTGTTTTACGGCTTGCTGTTGATTACAATAAATAGAGAAATTGTAACTTAAACTGAGGTGGGTAAACAACTCATTGAGGCAGCCCCATAATAAGGAAGCCGATTCCAAGAAACGCTGGCAACCGCAGAGTTCCTGCTGAGCTCAACAGTTCTGAAAAATACGGCTGTTCATTCAAGTGCCTTAAAAAATATAAAAACCAACCCAATCCCCTTGACTTTTAGGACCAGTCTGCAACAATCCTGGCCTGCCATGTTGTCTTGGTACCTCCTTTATGCCTTGTTTTGCTGCAAGTCAAAAATTCTGGGGAAAATGAGCTTTCCTCTCATAATCAGACAGTTTTGGCTGGAGAAGAGCCGGCATAGCGATTGGAAGAGCTTCAGAGGTGCGGTGGCTCCCTAACCCCCCAGCCTTGCTGAGATGGAGTGACCTGGGTGACACACACTGCTTTCAGTGGTGGGAGGAAGACTGATCGCAACACAGGGGCTTGGCACCACAACTGCAGCTTGCCCATCCCCTGTGAGTGATGGGGATTTGTCACAAGCACAGACGGGGTCTCACAGGCAATGGGGCAGCTTGGCTGCTCCTCCCTCAAAGACCGGAGGGTGCTGGTAAGTCTGCATCCTGTGAAGATTTCTTCCTCCAGGATGACTCTGGGGTTGGTTGAGGCTTCTCGCTTCTCTTTGTGTGAAGGAGGGGGGCAGCAGGAATTTCTTCACTGTCAGGGAGGGGAGGTTTACCAGTGGAGGGAGGTGTTCCTGCATGGGAAGCTGCAGCTTTACTTCTGTATTTACTCTCCCAACAGATCCCACTTAATTATAAGCGCTCCAGCAACAATAAATACTTCAACAATAAATACTTCAGTGCGCAGGCTTGCTCATTAGCTGCCTTACATAGCGGGGTTCGCTGGGCTGCTGTGGTGCCTGCGTGGCACTCGCCATACCCACCGCTTCTCTTTACTGCCTCTTTAGTCTGCCTGAGCATGAGGAGCTTGTACTTAAAGTGGGCATAAGTGAATCTCAAAAGGATGGGGGATTAATTTGGAGAACGTGGCACACCTCAGTGTACACAGGTATGGGTACTGCAGTGTGATAGCTCTGTAAATCCCCCTGTGCAACCCAGCTAAGGTGGAGAACCGGACCCTGAGGGTTCAACAACTTCTTTCTGGTAAGAGCACCTTATTGCACGCTTGAGAGAAGATGGGGATGATGTAAAGTGAATACATTTTAATAGCTCTCTTCTTGGAGCTGTAAGGAAAAACTGTGAGTTAAGGGGACAAACTATGCAGATTCAATCATATAAACCTTAGGAGTACTCATGCAAGTAGGAACTTATCAGGATCCCCTGTGGCAGACAGGGACAACCCCACTGCTTTTATTTCTTTAAGGGTTGTTGTTTTTTTGGATAGCTTTTTCAAGAGAGCCTTTCAGGGGACTGGCTGGTGCTGTCACTGCAATGTCCCAGCCTCCCAGGCTCTGAAGCTAAGCCAGGAGGTCAGGGCAGCCGGTTTTAGGAGACAGCAGCCTCCAGGCTTCTTCTCAGAGAAGACGGACTGTGTCATTTCATACAACAGAGAGGTGATGGGTTGGGATGCAGTTAGCCAGCTAATAGTGACATGGCCACGTAGCATTTTGGATTAATGCTTTTTTTATTTTTTCCTACGTTCTCCTGTAAGTCAAAGCTGTGTGACCTTAGGTTAGTCTCATCATTGCACACATTAGGAGACACTCATTATTACATATTAATAAACCTTTTCCCAAAAATTTATTTTCCTCATGCCCTTTACATTTTCATAGCATGGTCCTTGGTGGATCTTATAACACATTCATTACTTCTTATGGGCCACACATAGCAGCCAAAGGGAAATTGCTGGAGGGAAGGCTAAATAAATACCTCTCTCTCCACACTATCTTCTGTGCTTCTCCATAGACCATCTGTTGAAGTAGACATGTCAGGTACCAGACCTATCACTTTCCTTGCATGTTTCAAGATGTTGCTCCTGGGGCCCTGGTGGTGTGTTCGTGATGGCAGAGTAAAGTACCTCTTGTTTTTCCCACTCTGTATGTCTCAAAGTATCTAGAAAGAAGGTTGCTGGTGTGCCAGAATTGGTGGCCTGCAATACAACCTTAATGTTTGGTTTATTTTACATGGTGCTATAGTCACTGAAAAAGTGATAGCTGCTACCAGCAGAGCAGCAACTCCCATAAGAGGGGAAAAGCTTCAGAGCACAACAAAAGACCATCAGGTATCAGACCTCCTGTCTTTCCTTTTCTCTGTTGAGAAGTGCTCTTTCTTACAAATATGCCACAGTGTGAGCAGAGCTAGTGAAACTTTTGCAAAGCTGAGAGCATGTATCCCCGAGTCTGGCCACCCAAACTAGGCTTGTGATACCCCAGACCTCTGCAGAGAAAATGAAATCCCATCTACTGCAAGCATCAGGTTAGGTGCTGAGATGATATATCCACATGATATCTTTGGAGCCGTGGAAATCCTGAAAGGTGGAAGGTACAGAGGCTAAGGCATCCCAACGCTGGACATACTAAATAATACAACAGACCATTATGGTAGGAAAAAGGTCCTGCTCCTGTAGTGGCTTCACCAGACCCTCATCACTGAGGGCCTTGTGAGTATAACTATGGTCCAAGAGGAGGGCAAGGCTCCTGCCAAAGGTGCAAAGGTAGCCCAGCCAAAGAGCTAGAACTGATTTATTCCAGCTGAAGATCCACCCCAAATGCATGTGTTTAGTGTGCTTTTTCTGCTCCCCAAAAAGCGAACTCCCTTGTTTTCTGAAACAGCAGGATTATTACTTAGCACTTGCTAACCACTTTACATGTTCAGTGTGCTATACAAATATTAACTAATGAATCTCATCATGACATAATTAAATCTTATTTTACAGTGATTGAATGTTATCTTCACTTTGTACAATATTGTAATTACAAAGATAGGAAAAAAAAAGCCAAATAAATTAAATGATAGATCTAAGAATGAAAACGATTGACAGTTTTATGGTTTCTTTTTTTCCCCTTCCTTATATCCAAGATGACTGGAGAATCTGGTACAGTTTTCTGAATGCCAGGACTTGTGAGCAAATTAGTTCAGAAGATGAGCAGATCTAAAACCTTGCAATGGTTATTTTTTTTGAGAGGGTCTTTTCAATGGTGGCCATTTTCCATGTGCCTGAGACATAAACACCAGTCTGATCCCAGTCCAGCCTGGATCTCCCACTGCTCTCTGAAGAAGCCAAAGCTAAATGCAGACACCAAAGGGTACTCCTTCCCCTGATTCTGTCCTCTGGGGATAAGGGTTTGCTGGGTAAAACCAAGGAGAGCACAGATCCATCCCACCATCCCACCACTTCCTTGGCTCCCTCTTCCCGTTTCTATGTGTCGGAGACCACTGCCCTCCCTCCAGGACCCACCATGGGTTACACACCTCTGTAAGACCTGGCCCTGTGGCTACCACACTCTTTGGCCTGATAGCAGCCCTGGAAAGCTGAATGCCGGAGGTTTGATCCAGGGAAGCATGGAGCAGGGCACCCAGCCACCCAAGGTGCTGTGTGTGGGGTGGCCTGGTGGCAACCCCTTGCAGCACCCACCCACGCGAGGTGGCTGAAGCAGTGTGTGTTTGCAGACACCCTCCAGTCTGCTGCTCCCCAGTCTGGGGTGATGAGCAAGCTGTGAGAGAGGGAGTGAAGCTGATGCCTGAAAGGGAAGGAAGAAGGTCTGTTATTGTAGCACAGGATCACCCTCCTACAGCCTCCTGCTTGTTTCATGCTGTCGTAAAGAGAACAACATTTGACTCAGAGGTTATTTGTATGAAACTGCTTTCCAAAGGGAATGCCTTCCTCCCTTATCTCTCCTGCCTTGTTTGCCAGGGATAAAGCTCTTCTGAAGCTCCCCTTAGGACACAAGGATTGCTCTGTTGCACAGAGCAGGTGGGGCCAAATTGCTGTTGCCGGGGCAGGATATTTGCTCTGAGGTGCTATGCTTTTGAAATATGGGGATGGGCTGCAAGCTTATTTCACCAGGGCAGCAAAACTGGGGGCTCCTCACAAATAAAGCAGTCTCGCAAGGCCAGTGGAGCCAGGGTCTGCACAAGACACTAGGAAGGGAGTATCTGGCTCCAGACCACCATCTGGATAGCCAGAAAGCTGGTCTGCCGTGCTCCAAACATCCAGTGCTCCCAAGAGAGCCAAGGGTTTCTGGGATGCTGATGGGTGGTGTGACTTCTACTTGGCAGAGCCTTTAGTGACCTGTGACTCTGTGTTGGCAGCTATTTTGTGGTGGTTAAAAGCAGCAGCAGCAAATCAGATACAGGTTAGGCAATGTGAGCCACAAAGGTGAAAGAAGGACACAGTTGCTTGTAGAAGGGCAACAAGACTAATTCCATCTGTCGGGAATGTTGTTCGAGGAAAAGTTCCAGGATGGAAAATAAAGAGGATGCTGAGGGTGACTAAACAGGAACAGAAGCAACAAAGTGGTGAGGAACTGAATTTGCTCATACAAAACCCAGTCTAAGATTTTACTGAGGAACAGGTGACAAGTAGCAAGCAGGGGAAGCAGGCAGACAAGCCCTGGATAGCTTTCTGCTGCATGGGGGCCCAGCTCTCCTCTGCAGGGTGTGCAGGTGGCTCTGTGGTGAGCATGGTCAGCCTTGGTCCCTGAGGCACCCCAGGCATGGCCAGGACAGGCAGCAGGAGACAGCATCCAGTGGATCTGGTCCAAAACCAGAAGAGGTCCAGCTGCATGCCCGAGTCACCTCTGAAGAAACAGAGTCTAAATTGCTCAATATGAACTTATGGTAGCGCAACTGCCCTGCTACTAGGAGGACACCAAGCTCCATTCAGGTCTTGGGTATCCCCATGTGCCTTAGGTTTGGTCAGGTTTTCTGCTGTGCTAATGAAGACACAGTGGCAATGCTCCTGGGAGGTGTAGACAGGTGTGAAGGTGCTGTCCAAGATGCTGAATCAAAATTTTTCTCCCTCTATCTGGGATTGAAGTCCATGAAACACTCAGCATTATAGTAGCATGCCTACTCTGCAGTGGATTAGCTCTGGCACAGCTTTTGTTATCCCTGGTAGTTGGTGTGGGTTTTTTTGTTTGTTTGTGGGTTGTTTTTTTTTGTTTTGTTGTTGTTGGTTTTTTAATTTTCATGTAACCATTAATATCTGAGTTTTACCTGCGTTGGCTTTTGTGTGACTGGCTAGCTAAATGCAAGCCTCTCACACCTCCTGGAGTGCTGGAGTTGCTCCCGTTGGTTGCTTTGTAGGAAGTGATGTGGTCACCAAAGACAGTGGGTGCCTCTCACCAAATGACCACTCTGCAGCAAAGGTGACAGCAGAGAGGAAACTGGCTGTGGCTGCCAGGGAGAGCAGCTGCAGGCTGTGCCCTGTGAGTTCAGGCGGATTCTTACCCTGGCTTTTTGAAACAGATTATATGCATAAATAATAAAATATCTTGCTCTGTGCAAGTGACTGCTGAGCTGTTCCATCAGGCAAAGTGTGGGCACTCCTGGGAATACAGCAATCCTGAACAAATCTGGCTGGTTACACAGGAGGGGTTAAAAGCCTGGGTCACACTCAGATTCACCCAGACCTCTCCTGAAAGGATGATAGCAGGAGAATTGGATGAAAAGCAAAGTGCTGCTCTTCTCCAGAGAGCTGGTACTGGCTAGTAATCTGGTAGACCAGCTTCTGTGGGCCTCTTCTCTCCTCTCATTTCTCAGGCTTCAGTTTCTAAAGGAGTGGCTTCCAGTTGGCAAAGGCAGCTTTAAGCAACTTTGGTTTCATTCATGCTTTCCCAGAAGGGCTAAATGGATTGTGTGATGCCACCACAGTTGCCAGCTACATGGTTGCCCTCTCTCCTTTCTGCAGGGGTTGCCTTTGGCCCCTGACTTTTCTTCTTTTAGTCTGGGTCCATGATGGGAGCCTGTTACTGGTGTAAGAGGACTGTCTGGTGGGACTGCCACCATGACCCATGGTGGTATTGCTCTGCATGCTTCTCTGGTGGAGGCCAGCAGACAGCTTTTAGGCAAGGTCCAGCTGGCCAGGAGGCAACTAAAACTGTGAGGTCTCTTTCTGCCAGTTTTTAAGCCCCACCAGACCACAGTGCTCTAACTGGGAAAGCGTCCTGCTCTTTTGGAGCAGGCTGCCAGTGCTGATCTGAGGGCTGTTCCTGCAGCGTGCAGGCCTGGCTGGGGTTGCCATACTATTGCTGGGATGTGCTTCTGCCCCTGCCCCTGCCCTCTCAGGCACATCAGACATTGTCCTTGGCAGGCGGTGATCTTCCCATGGACTGGTGGACAGCCCAGGCACCATTGCAAACTCCTTTCCAGAGCATTTTCCACAGGAGGGGTGCATTTGGCAGGTTTAGTGCCACTTCGAGCACCTTTTTCATAGCCTGTAAGCCCAGCTATGAAAGCTACTGGCCACATTGTTCACTTGAACTGTTCAACTGGGACCCAGCTGGGAGCCACCGAAAAGGAGAGCCGAGGGCACTTGGTCCCATAGCAGACCCTGACCTCACACCACTGCCTCAACAGGCCAGACAAGGGTAGGTCTGTGCTTGCTGCCATCCACCCCAGGAGCAGAGATCTGTTCTGAGCCCTTCGTATGAACAGCCTGGGTCTTACGCTGCTCTGCTGGCTAGCTCTGGTCTCCTGCCCACCCAGCCACCTCACATGTGCCTCCAGGCACCCTGCTAACACCTTTGTGTGGCTTCCTATTAACCCACACTGTTGCAGAGTGTGGCAGGGAGGGTGTCTGAGCTCAGGCACCCTTCAGCTACACACGGGGCTATGCTTGCAGGATGTGAGCAGTTAATCTACATGCAATAGTGACCTGGAGGAAGGTCCTCCAGACGAGCTGTAGACACAGCTGGAGCACCAGCTGGATAAGTAGTCTGTGGTGCAGGCAGAATGCATGCAAGTCATGAACTTAATGCATTTAAGACAATTTAAGTCCCTTCCTAATGGTGTTGCAGAAGCACAACTGTTTATGCTAGTGTCCTGTCAGGAGGTGAGTTTCTGTTGTTACCCTGAGATAACAGGGAAATAATGCTTGTATGGGGAAGGGATGCCACTCAAGTCTGCAGGCACAGGGACACAAAGAGAGGCTATATCCTCTCTTTCGCCGGGGATGTGGGCTTTCTCCCTGGATCCCCCTTACCTTCCCAATGAAAGCTCTGCATGATTATGAAACTGTGACAGCAGACAAAAAGGCCTGACTGAGGAAGAGAAGCATAGTGAGCAGCCATGTATTGTCACAGCTAATCCCTGGTAGTTTTGCGCTGGTGAGTATTTGTGATCATCAAATAGCGTTAATAATTGTCACAGACCATTTGTGGGGTGCAGAGGGGTGATCAGCTGATTTAAGGACAGCATTGTTTCCCCACTCAGGATCATCCTGTAATGCCTAATGAAGGACATGATAGTAGCTCCGGTGTGGATTTGCTGCAACCCCTCTGTTAACCTGTGCTATACCACTGAGATGATACTGCAATAAATAATCAAGCACATCAGTGCATAAACATGCTGCCTGCGCTCTCCCCAGGTCTTGTTCCGGCGGAGCGAGCATTGTGTATTCCACACCAGGCTAATCATGGGGAGGAAATTTGCTGCGGACTGGAATCTCATCAAAGCAAACAACAGCAATCTCAATGAATTGCACCGACCCAAGTGTCTGCTTTAATCACTCACTCATGTGTTTCCTTTAGTAAAATAAAAGAAAACACAACACATGTAAACTTGATCGCTCTTAAATGAACAGTTTAATCCTGGCACGGCTGTTGCTTGTCTACAGAAGGACGGGGATTGTCTTTACAGACAGCCTTCCAGATGCTGCGGCACTGAAGCGCGTGTTGCATGGTAGAGGGTAAAAAGGTAATAAGCAAGGGAGGGCAGTGATGCTACGTAAAAATCTGCCTCAAGGGAGGTAAAGAGAAGCCATACTGTAAGTGAGATGAATGCTTTGGAAATCAGGGAGTGTGTTACTGCTGCCACAGTGGACAAGCTCAATGGCTGGTAGCAATTGCAGGCCTGGATAACATTAAGGGGTCACCAGCCCTTTCCTTCTGGAAGGAACAATTAAGGCTGTTATGGAGGGAGATATTTAAAGTCAAGAGAAGCTGCTGCCCAAGGCAATCTGCCAGATATGAGTTAGTTCCGCAGGCCGAAGATAGACAGCCTCAAAAGTACTGCTTTAGGATAGCTAGACTTTGAAACCTGCTTCTTCTACCACTGGGATGAATTGGAGAATTTCTACTGAAACAGAACTTCTATTTTTTTTGCCCCATGGAGCTTTGGTTGTATTACACGCACTTACGGTGGTGTTGCACTTCAGCTCATTTCAGGAATAAATGCACAAATTAGTTCCATTATCCCCTCCCCTCTCCCCCAGCAGAAATCCAGAGCATCTTCATTTTAAGCAAGTGGAAGCTGGACTTCTTCTTTCAACAGTCCGTAATAGCCCCATACATTATTTTATTTGCTATTTTGTCCCACTTAGCTGTATTTCCTCACTTTCCACAACCCTGAAAATTATTTGGTTTGATTCCGGATGGTGTTAATAGATTTACCACAGGGCACTGGCATTGACTCCAGTGGTATAATATTTGATTTATGTCCTGTGTGAGATCAGAACCAAGCATGCCACCTCTAACCCTAAATAATTTTCTCACTTTCATATTGTAATATTGATCTGTCCATTTCAAAGCAGTCCAGGCATTCATCTTATCAGATTCTCACAGGGAGCACAAGGCTATGTTCAGTCAATGATTTCTCAATAAATGCTCTATTTTCAAACAAACAAACAAACAAAACCTAAAGCAGACAAACAAAAAGAGTTAATCCCTAGATTTGACTACAAAACAAAGCAAAGTTAATAAACTGTAAAATGGAGTGGAGCAACGGGGCTAGATTTCCCTATATTCATGTTGTTTTTAATTAGTGATTTACCCTGGGATAAAGCCCCTGAACTCAGCAGAGCTTGCTGCTAAATAAGATACTATTGAGCAATAAAGAGGCCTGACTTCCCACTGTGAAGCTCTGAGTGCAGATGAGCATATGTATCCCTTGGTCGCTTGTATTAAGGAATGAGGAATGTGGATTTAGGGAGAGGGAGTGCACTGCTGGCCCATCCAAAGGAATACTCTCCCCGTAAAGCCTGAAGCCCTCAGGATCCCACTAGCGTCAAAGATCCTTAGTCCAGGGCTAAACTATTCAAGCATCCTAGAAACAATCTCCAAGCATCTGAAGCAGCCTGGTGCAGGTGCTGAGAGTTTTCTTTTAGGCAGCTGGCTGGAAGTAAGGAGCTGAACGGGGCACGCAGAGATACCTGACACAATGCACCCGGAGAGGTTTGCTTCTGACTTCAGGGGGACTGAGATTTTCTCCCCTGGTGCTCACTATCAATTGTACTACTGGGCAATCTGCATTGAAACATGGGAATGCAGCACCTCCCACCCAACCGTATCATGATTGATGCAGTTTAAATTGCTGACACGGCACTCTGATCGTGACACGGTGTGTTAAAAGTGCTGGTAGCTTCTCTGTCTTCCTCACTCCTGGCTTTTCTTGTGTATTTGATCATGCGTTATTTCATCTCAGCCATATGCCATTGATTTTTTTTAAATGTTAATCCTTGCAGGTCTAGCAGTCTTTGTAACAGGTGGTGAATTGGCTTGTTTATTGCCAAAGATTTGGGAGAAGATGGAAGTATCGGTAAAGATATTTGAGAGGAAATACGGTTTTAGCAGGGTGAGACAGAGTGGCTACATTTACAGTAGTAAACCAAACAGTGCCCAGGAACACTTCGGTTATGAAAATATTGTTTACTATCCTGTTAGAAACTTCTGAGGCACACTGCTGGCCTGCATCAGCTCATGCTTGCCTATGGGATTGCCGGGCATGGTTTGGGGACTGGATCGTTTAATGAACCATTCTCCAGAGGCAGTTTGCATACAGTCACCCTGCTATGGATGCGGGCAGAGCATTAGGCAGCTGCAGGCTGCTCGGTGGCGCTTGGCATAGGGATATTCCGAAACCCTGATTTGCTAGTATAGCTGTATCCAGTGACCCCTTCACTCTCCTGGTCATCCCATCTCCCTTCTGTTTGGACCATCACAGGAAAGCACCACATTTGTAGAAAGTCTCATTCCAGCCCTGAAAAAAAGAGTGGCTTATGTTTCCAACATAATGCTTGGCCCTGAGGGCATGGCTTGCTGCAGATCAGGTCACGCGCTGATACCAGGCTTGCCTGGGCTCAAATGCCATGAGGGTTGACCTGAATACCAGCGTCAGAGAACAGTTAATATCAGGTTAAAAAGAAACAGCCAGAACTCAGGCAACTGGCACACGGTCATTACGTTGGGGATGAGGTGTCAAGAGTAGAAGGAGGTACTGCAGGATCTTCATTAAGATCCTGACCTCACAGACACTAAATCCCATCTAAAAGACAGCATTTTCCATTACGTAGCCCACTTTACAAGAGCAGGGAACACTGTGGTGTCTTCAGAGAAGGAATGCAGGGGACACTAATGGACTGTGTGATCCATCAGCCGTAGGTGGTGCAACAGGCTGGGAACAGTGTTAAGAAATAAATCTTAAACATACCGAGAGGTTGGTGCACACCAAGGCACTGTTGCTTGCTTCTTCTTGGCCACCCCATGCTTGTCCCTCCTGAACTGCCAGTCCTGCTCCACCCATATCGGTGTTGAGATGTGTGACCTCAGGACACCACGCTACTAGCAACTACACAGCCGAAGAAGTACAAACCTAACCTGCTAGCCCTATGCAGAGGTCCCAGCACAAAGAAACATGGCTGTCCACAGGTATTCATCATGTCTTTTTTTTTTTAGGAACACAAGAAGTCTACTAGAGCAGTAAAGAAATGTGCAGAAAGAAAAACAGCTTTTATAAACAACTTTAGAAAATTGATCACATTTGGGTGGTGTACATTTCATCAGAATTCCTGTGCTACTAGCAAGGGAGAGTTGGGTGCCCCTGAAGTTCTCTAAGAAATTATTCTGTGGGCTTAAATTAGGTGTGGAGTGAGACCACAGTCAGAGCCAGTCAATATGAATCAGGGAAGTATGTACCATTTAAGCCATCTGCCTATGGCTAAGTGTTGCCATCAAGTATCTCCTAGACACCAATTCACACCCTGTCCCAGAGCTCTCAGCTCCACCCCAAGCTCTGAGATGGCCTCCAAGGTGGCCAAGGCAGGTACAGCGAGTCATTTAGGAAGGGATGCAACACATTCTGTTTTCAAGCAAAAAGGCTGAATAAACAGAGAGGCCTTCCTTGCACTGGCCTCTGTGTGTCAACACGTACGGCTCATCAAGGAATCATGCAAATCTCGGAGCCAAAGGCTGCCCAGAAATGCAGGGGCTGTCATTTCCACTGCCTCAGTCTGAGCGAGACCGATTTCATGCTGCATTACCTTTTTACATGCTGCAGATGTAATTTTAAATACCTGTGCCATTCACTTTGCACTGCATGCTACACACGTGTTGGGAAGAAGGTTATTTTGCTGGCAGTTTTGAAAACACCGTGGTTACAACACTGCTCCCATTTGCGTAGCACCTAGTGAATAGGGTACAATATACGATCAAACAGCCTTAGCAATTCCTTTTCATTAGTGGGAGTAAATGCTTGGCACTGCATCAATCTTCTTCTCCCTTTCCTCTTCCTCTAGGAGTGCCAAGTCATTTTAAAGACACATTAAATTGCCAGAAGACTCCCAAACAAAGCCAGTCAGCCTGCTGCTCGTTTGGATAAAGTTAATTACAGCGAAGATTAAAATCTGCGGTGCTTGATTGGTGTTGTTGAGACTTACAGAATCACATTGTCCTCGGGGAGCTGCTTGCCAGCTCTCCTCCCTCCCTCTTGCGGTGCATGTGCCTTTTCTTTGTTGTTCTTCATAATTGTTTTGTCTCCCCCCCGTGATGTATCTGTCAAGGCCACTGGGACCCGGGGCTGAGCTGCCCGGGGTGTGATGTGCTGCTGCCTCGCGCCGCTGGTGGAGATCAGTTTGCCAAGAGCGGTGTGGAGGCTCCCAGCCTTCATCAGCATTGGCATTGCGACTTGTACCGGTGGCTGCCTTGGATTAGGACAGGGGGATTTTCCAAGCAGAGAGAGTATGTCCTGGGACTGATGGTGGTGCATGGAAGGGGAAGGAAGGGCAGCCTGCATAGCCATCTAGTGTTGCTTAGGAGGTCCCCCTGAGTGGGTGGCTCCTGGCCAGTCCCATAACTGCTCTTGAAGAGTGGTGTAGCTACAGCCTTTAAGGCATTTCTTGACTTTTTTGTTTATCATGGTACTGAACAAACACTTATATCTCTGCACCCAACATTTCAGTTCAGAAGAACAAAATTAATAAGAAAAAATAATGCATAATAAGAAGGATATGTGATGCTAAAAGGATGTTAAGGTCTGTCATGTGGGCTAGAAGTGTGTGCTTCTGAATGCTGAACCTTAATAACATCTAGATAGGCCACAGAAAGTATATTTCCTCTGTTTTAAAAAAATAATAATTCAATACCTTCATAAAAGATCACAAAAAAAAGAATGTTTATCAAGTGGAGAATACTAGAACATAATCACAAATGCATTTTGGTTTAGTTGGGCAAAAGAGGATTAATGACTGGTTCTGATTGAACAGGAAGAATATTTTATTTTTTATTTTTTTTTTAAAATACATGAAAATAAAAAAAAGTACATAAAAAATTCAAAACATCTGGACCAAAGTTTTTTTGAAAATTAATGACTGGGCATGTTCCTTGAAACCCCTGGCACATGGGATTTGGCATCCCACCTATGGAGTGTGGGTCATGTGGAGAGAATATAGATCAGTATGCTGGCACATACGTAACATCTGGTGGTTTTACATATTCTGGGGAAGTTAATTTAAAGTATATTCTTGACTTAATACAGCCATTGCCCAGAAGTGCCATCCTCCCTATTTCAGGATATTACATTCAGCTTCCACGCACAGATTAGCTTCATTTCCCTCAGCCATATTTAAACTCTGACTCTTATGAGCTGACTCCATGCCAGGAAGACAAAGTTTGTGCCTCGGTGTGCATGGGTACGGGAGTGGGGCTGCTTGGGGGCCAGGCAGTAAGAAGGGGAAAAGGAGGTAACAATACCAAATGCAGAATCAATTTCATGCTGCCTAAAGCCATGCGTGTTCTTTGATGGATAAGAACACATCAGGGGATACAGAGTATTTATTTAGCGTGTATCTCCAGCCAGTAGATAAAGAAGAGCTGCTCAGAATCACTGTGTTGCAGGTTTTCAAAGGGAAAAGCAATGTCTAAAAGTGCAGGGAGAGAGAGCAACACAAGATTTCTTTAAAAGGGACTTAAAGAAACCAGCATGAAAGCAAGTACTTAGACTAAAAGCAGTTTCCTCTGCCAACTGGTTTGCTCTTTTCTCCTTGAAATTCCATTCAGAGACTTAAAAGTTGCTGCTGATATTTCGCAGGACATCTCCACTCCCCTTGTCTCCTGCCCTGGCCCTCCCCTGTGCATTAGGACATGTAAGCATTAATCTGTCACAAAAAAATAACACCTTGAGCAGTTTCCAGGCACTCAAGGTGCTGTATTCTGCAACAGTGACTTTTATCTGAGTCTACTGGAGGGAGGAAACAACGAGGCAGTGATGAAAGGCATTGGAATAGGGGGTGATTGCTGACTCAGAAATGATTTCTTGCATGCAGTCACAGAGGTCACAGCCAGAAACGCTACATGGCCTTGGCTGAGTGGTCACTCCAGGCCTGCTGTTGAGGAGGGTTGTTTTGCTATGTCTGTCTATCTGTCCTTATTCTCGGTATTTGGCTTCAAGCACCTAATTCTAGAGAGACTCGTACATTGCTTACTCTAACTGAAAGTCTTCCTGGAGTAAAGCCATTTAACAAGCCTCTGCCTTGGCTGCTTTGCTCCTTTCTCTCAGAAAATGTCTCACTATGTTCACACCCTGAGTGGACCAAACCCGAGCAGTTATCCACTTCAGGATAACTGAGGCAGCGCATCTGCTGAGGCCAGCACTGTGGCTAGCACAGTTACCTGGCTCCTGCTTTGCTTGAGATGACCCAGGGTCTGCCTGCAGAAGTGATGTAGACTTGCCTTCATCTTCTCCAGGTAGGATAACCCACATAAGCAGCAACAAGTTGGGGTTTTGGTAAGCCTGGAGTCAAGAAGGTCCTGGGTACCTACAGCTTCCCCTTCAGTTCAGGTGTGGCCTTAGGGGCTTTAAAATCGTCCTGGGCTTATAAAATCAGGGACTCAAAAGGAGCTGTTCCCCAGCCAACGAAGCTAGCTTGTAAATGGGGGCCTTTCACTCCGTGCTTCCGCTCTCCCCGTGCTAGAAGTGAAGATGATAATAAAATGCGAACATCAAACCTTGTTTTGTGGAGTTCTTTGATCCACAGATGGCAGGTTATATAAATGCAAAGTGCTATCATTATTTATAAGGAACACACAGTCTACAGCTCCTTGCAATCTGGCGCGGTGGAAATAAACAGGAAGGCACAAATCTAGCATGATGACTTCACTGCCGGATCTAATAAGATGCAAAGACAGGCTGGGAAGATGTGAGTTTGTTTGAACACATGATGCTGTTTTACCGGTAATTGGCAAATACAGGAATAATTATGAAAAAATTAATGAAAAAAGAATCTGATGTGCTGGATTCACAGGTAATGAAAACTGATCTGACCCCTCTTAGTGCAGCAATCTCTGGCAGTTTGCATGGGTTTAATTTCTCTTATTATCAAAGCCTTACTTTCAAAGAAATGTATGTTTTAGAAGCTGGCTGCTTTCCTTCCAGGTGTAAATTAATGTAGCTAAAATGACTCCCTTAAACCAGTGCTGACTTACAGAGTGGGGTGATTTGTGCAGTTGCGGTGGGAATGCATCTTAAACTGATAGCAGGCTGACAGCCACAGAAACTGAAATCCAGGAGTTATGCTTAAGAGGAGCAGGTGGGAAGACAGCTGCTCCTCTTCTGCTAAAAATGAAAGAGCAAGTTCCCTCACTTCTGTCTGGCTCTAGGGAGCAGCTCCCGCCCTCCTGTTTGGCTGGTGCCGTGGGATCCCTCTTTTCCCCGTTTTGACCTTTTTTTGTTTCCAATGAGTAGGCACAGTACAGGAAGGGAAATACAAGCTCTCTGGCAATGTGGCTCTGCTCTTCCCCCGGGGAGATCCCAAACTGGTGGAGGAGGGGAGCTCACCAAAGGCTTGCTCACGTCTTGGTTCCCCTGGGACTCAGATGCTGCTGAGATTTCTCATGCCCGGGGATCGGTAACTCGGTGTAGATGCTGAAGGGTGAAGGCTGTGGGCCCCTTCCCTGGCTTTTGCCTTGGATACTGCAAGACCCCTGCCTTTTCATAGGGAAGATACTGCTCCGTGTGATGCTGTGCAGCCCACCTCTCCTCCTGTTCACCACTCTGGACAGGACTGCTCCCAGCAGTGCAACCCAAATCTGAAGGAGGCACTGGCTGAGGGCTCCCTCTCCCTGCAGTGCTCTTTCTAAGCCCAAAATCAGATTAAAACATAACCCTATTTTCTCAGCGCTGCTGGGTGGTAGGAGCTGCATGGGCTGTGTTTGGAGCTGCAAGTGATTTTTTGTGGCTGCTCTGAGCTGACCCGGTTATGGAGCTGTTTCCCAGTGCAATCACATTGAGACCATTTGAAGTTCGCACCACCCGGAGGGGTGAGGTGAAGCAGAGGCAGGCATAATCATGGCATGGCAGTGTTTTGGCATCTTGCTCCAGCCCCCACAGAGTCCATCCAGGGATTTTAGGCAGCAGGTCAAACCACAGGGGCTAAGGCATCACACAGAGCATGGGCTTGGTTTTCAAGGCACACCTTCGCTTAGGACTGGGAGATAGGTGAAGGGCCTGAGGTAAGAGAGACCTGCTTAGGTTTACCGATTACACAGGCAGGCAGATGGGCATTCTGTTATTTTAAAATCTTGGTCCCTCATGCTGAGCTCTGTTTGCCCTCTGGTTGTTAGGCAAAGCCCTGCCGTCTGCAGGTTTTTATGAGCAGCTGCATTCCTCTCTCCTGGCGTGGGGATTTGCTCATGCTGAGCTCCACGGGGTCAGGCTGCCGGTGATGCCTGCTGCTGGTTATGCCTATCACCGCCTCTGCTGGAGCTCAGCCTGGGAGGAGGAGATGCCTTCCCTCTGCCCCATTCGCCCCTCCAAACAGAGATGCAGGAAGGAGTTCTCATGCTGGGCTCCCACACATGGGAGAAAGAGTAGGAAGTTCAGCAAAATTTGTAACTTTGCCTGCTGTCATCAACAGAGAGGACTATGATAGGGGATGTGTCCAGAGATGGACTGGACATCATAGGTCTTTTCCAGGAATGACAGATACAGAATATTTCCCAGACCCTGAGGAGTACTTGGTCTCAGAGTGTTGAAGGACTTCTGACCAGTCCTGTATATCTTCTGGGTATATACCATGGCCATTCCTGTAGGCGATATGAAGTGCTATGTTTGATTAATGCTCCTGGACTGTGCCTGAGCTGGATGGATACTATAGGTTTTGTGAAGAGATGCTCTTGTCTTTCATGGAAGTGTATGTCCTCTGGATTTTGTGTTGTGCTCTGGAGGACTGAATAAGTCATATATCTGGAGAAGAGATACTTTGCCAAATGCTTTGATGCACAGTGTTTTGGGGATATATTATGTGGAAAAAAACCTTATAGGATCTTTTGATGCTCATGCTTTCTCCCTCTGTGTCCCCTGTTCAGTGAATAAGTACTACTACTTTTCCTGAGTACGAGACTGGCTGCTAGTATTCCTCAGAGTCTCTTACACGTTATGTGGTTTGTACTGTATATATGCTGTATTAGACGGATAGATCCAGTAATTTCAGCGACGCATGAGTTCTTGCCTCTTACAGACTTCTGGACAGTTTCCAAAGTTTTGGCTGTTCACAGACACTGCTCTGGTTAACTTCTCCGCTTCCCTTGGCAGTGAATTGTGCCACAGTGGTTTGGGCTGGGAAAGGACATTGCCAACTACAGAGATGCCCCTACAACTAGAGATGTCTCTGTGTGCAACAGGAGGGGTCTGCCAAAAGGTCCTCCAGCATCCAGAGCTGGATGTCTGCAGTGGCAGAAACCAGAGCAGGGTGCCTGCTACGGATGAAGGATAACCAGGTCTCTACCTTTATATACTGGCCCCAGTATCCATAAGTCCCTGTTTCCAGCTACAGTATTCTCAAACAACCATGTGCTTTTTCAAAAGGAGAAAGGATATATAACTCAATGGGCAAAATCACAAATATCACTGCTGTTCCATGAGAGCTGTGATGTGACTGAAAAGCATATATGAAGTGAGTATCCCAGCCCTCTCCTGCTGTTACATTTTTGTTTGCCGTTCAGCTGGACTGAAATCTGGGAATATCGGCAAGCAGAGGAGGGTAGAGATGTCACAGAAGTGAATTCCACACCCCTCTGGGCTTCAGCTTGTAGAGAAGCACCTGTGGGAAGTGGCTTCCAACGGGCATTTGCCTGCTTGCTCTTGCCAACAAGCAGCAAGCTGAAATGAGTGGTATCTGCAGTCTGAATTGCTGCTCACTGCCAGTAAACAGGCTCACCAATAGGGAGGATTGGGAAAAAATGCAATACATCTCCATGTCCTCTGGCATACACAACAGTTGAATACGTAGCAGGGTAACCAAATCCGTGGAACAGCTTTTGCATCATTGTTCTTACACCTGGGCAAACTACTTTAGCATATACTAAGGGCAGGTTTGTAGACACACGGCATCAGCTGTAGCACCTTGCATGAGGGGTAGCTAACCCAGAATGCCACATGGTCCTCCTGAAACACGTTATGGACAATTTCTCTAGGAGTCTGAACAGGCCATTTCTGCAGTGGGATGATAACTGGAAGGTTGTTAGTACTTGGCACAGTCAGAAGAGGGATGCATCTTACTGCTGCTACATTATGTAGCTGCCTTCACCACACAGGCTGAAACCCAGTTCTGGTGAAGTCTATGGTTTTATTGGAATTGCCCATAGCATCAGTTCAGAGGAGGAACAACCCTCTTTCTCCATTGGGAGGTTGCACTCTTGTTCAGAGGTGGCATGTGTAGGGAAGCATGGTAGCCTGCCCACACCCAATGGGGATTACAGCCACTCGTCTGTGTGTGGCAGGACCAGTAGCTGCTTTCTCTGGCTTCATAGACATCTCTGGTGGAGATTCTCAGTCTGGGTCATTCTCAGCCTACTACTATTAATAAAAGCCTCTTGGTCAAGCAGTGATGACCCTTCCTCTCCCCACAACCCCAGATTCCTTTTTATTGACTACATCCATCCAACCTTTTTCAGTTACCCACTAACCTCTTCCTACTCATTGTTGAGCCAAGCTAAACATTTGCTCCTTTATTTTTCCCTTGTAAATCAACTCCTCTGCCCCTTTCATCATTTTTTACTGCTCTCCTCTGAACTCTGGTTCACTTCGGGCACGTGTTTCTGGCTGTTAGATGCTAAAAGTAGAATATAACCCCTCAGCTCTGGGTGTTGCCTGTCTGGAAAGGGCTATTACCTCCTGCAGCACTTCAGGGGCAGGAAGAAAGTGACCTATTGCTGCAGGAGCTGTAAACTGCTGCTCCTCAGCTCTGGCTGTTGCAAACCAGGCAGCTAACTTCTTTCTCCTGAGCTAGCTGGTGCTCTTGTCCTAAAAGGTCTTCTTTTACCAGCTGAGACAGGCCACCACGGACAGAGAGAAATGGCCTTGGCCACTGCTGCCGCATGAGGTTTTCACCACAGCTTGTCCCAGCGCTGGTGCTTGGCCCCGTCCTGCTGCCAGGGCTGGCAAGGGAGGCTGTGGGAGGAGAGGACCAGCCTGCATTTGCTCACAGCCACTTGTTGCCTTTGCAGCAGCCACAGCCTGGCTGCAGAGGCAAAGTTCCTCTGGCTTTTTGTCATGTCATATTTCATGGCCTGCTTGTATATGAATTTATTATCTGTCACTGCCAAGCCTCCGTCAGTTTTATTGTTTTCTGATTTTTCCTCCCTCCCTTTGCTTATCTGTTGCAGATCGCTTTTTTTTTTTCCCCTTCCACGTTTTCCTTGCATTTTTCATCTGAGAGGGAACTAATTTCTTTTTCATACCAGATCACAGTCTCTCCAGGTCTGCTGGTCTTTCTTCTGTCTCCCGCCTTTCTGCTACTTACAGCAGCTCTGACTTCGGGACCTAAAGGGCAGAAACATAAATAAGTAAGGGAGAATCCCCAGGACAGCAGTAGGACACAGTCAAAGTAATGAAGCTAAAAGGTTGGCTTTGTCATATACCTAGCAGCATCAGCGCAGTGCGCAGCCTCGGCTCCTGAGGTACCATCACGGTCTGTTGATGATATAATTGTAATGATGTCTCTTTCTGTGGGGCTGCTCAGCTATGGCTTGTCTGCTTAACCTCTGTGAAATGTTTTTCTTAGTAAAATAAATGTTTCTAGTTAAAGGCCGTTGTGAGGAGACATAAAGAGTCTGCAAGGTCAGGCCTACAGCTGCAGTTTGAACCGTCTTTCGAAAAATACAGCTGCAAAAGTTGGAGATTCTGGGCAGCTGTTTGAAAGCTTAGTTTTCTGACTAAATGCATCTACTGCTGGTGTTTTGACAGTTTTCAAAATAAGATGGCATTTGCAAATACCCATGTCTCTTAATCTAAAAGCTTTATGGATGGCTATATCTCAGGGAAATATTCCCTGCAGGTTACGGTTGCAAATGATTGCTCATTTGTGAAATTCATGCCCCTGATAAAAAGTGGTGGGTAGGTGGGGCTCTTTCAAGTCTTTCTCCCTGTCAATTTGAAATGATTCATTTTGTAGTCCAAATGTTTGTCCCTGAGCCTGAGCTAAACTTCCAATCTCACATTCCAGCTGCATTCCTGCTCACACCAGCAGCCCCATCCCCAGTGCCTCCTGGGCCCAAGGTCCCTCACCCAACCTGAAAAACATTGTGCTTGCTGCCAGAGCGGGTTTTGGTTGTACCGCCTGGCAGGTGACACTGCTCGTGAGAGGTGGTGTGGTGAGCATGCCTGTACTCACTGCACCAACCAGGGGAGGGGACAGTACTGCTGCTTCTGCAACCAGAATGCGGCCTTTCAGTACCTAAAGGGGGCTTATAAGAAAGATGGAGAAAGACTTTTTAGCAGATGGCCTTTAAAGGTCCCTTCCAACCCAAACCATTCTATGATTCTGTGTCTCCGAGTCAGCGCCCTGGTCAACAAGGGAATGAAGCAAAAGATGTACAGTGCCTAAAACCAGTGGTATAATTGGGAAAACAGGAGGAGCTGCTTATTGACTGTCACAGCAGCTGTTGTATCATACACAGGACTGAGCTGCATAGACCAGAATATTGTTGAAATAAGGTGAGGTGGTTTATCTTCTAGCTGGTGTCCTCTTGCAGGACTCTCAGCCCCTTAACAGGACCTCACTGGTGATGTAAAATGCGCACACGTGCACAGGCATGCACACACACAAAATTACACACATGCAAAATTACAAGCCATATATATGCTCGCATGTGGGGCAGGCTGACTAATCAGTTTGTTCATGGAAAGTAGAGGTCTCTGTCCTATTTCGATGGTACATCAGAGTTCTTTGAAATACTGGTGTGACATGGTACTCTTCTGCGACCTCAAGGATTTGTGTCAGGCAAGTAACTTGCTTCGGTGAGTGACAGAGTGCAGGGCAGGCTTTGTGGAAAGGTAGATCTGGGCAGCAGAGCCTGTGCATGATGACATATGTTACACCTTCTGGTGCTCTGAGTTTTCTGTGCATTTGTAAGAAGGTGAAACGAGATTTTAAGATTTAATCAAAGCAATTATTAGTGCCTTATGAAGAGTCAAGACAGAGGTACATTGTAGGTTTTGCGGGTATACACTAATTACTTGCTACTTATTTGCAATGCTGGCTGTAGGTATGTTTGCTGGTGTCCCAGGTATGTTTTCAAAGACAGCATCAAAGATGGGACCCAGCCATCAAAGCACTAACACATCCTTAAAATGGCCCTGAGGATCTTCCCATTTACTTTTGCACATTATATCACGCGCTGTACTCACAATCTTATTAGCAGAATGGGACTGAATTTGTTTCTCTTTGCAGAAAATCAGAGCTACCTTAGAAGAGCCAGAGTTAATGCTAAGTTAATGCTGAGTTCCCTGCTCTGCCTGTGACAGATCACCCTGTTGCCACTGAATTTCCAGACAAATATGAGAAAAAAACAGGGAGGGAAAAAATAAAAGACCAAGAGAAAAGGAAATGTAGCTCATATTTACTGCGTGACAGTTCAGATCACTGCACCTGGAAAAATAAATCTACCTGTTACAAAAACATGCAATCCCCTGTGAAATGGCAGTGGGGTTGTGCGGCTGCAGATTCCTGGTTTGGTTTGAGAAATTCCTCTTTAGCAGCAGTGCTTAGCACAGGTTGGTAACAGGTTAGGCATGTCCTTTCCTTTCAGAATTGGAGCTGTCTGGGGAAGACTGAATGGAATAATTGATTTTTTTATCAGACATAATAATTGAGGAATAATGGAAAAGGAGAGCCTGGAGGAAGAAGGTCCTGGGAATTGTGGTAATACAAAGAGGAGGAATCCCTTGGGGGCAGATCATATCAACTGAAGTGGAAGAAATGTATAGGCTTTTTCTATCCTTCTGACCTCTTGTAATAGCAAAATGAAGAGGAGAGCAGGAAGTATGAAGGGAAGAATAAAGCCAGCTTCTGCTTCCACTTTCAGATTAACCCTCTGCTGTCTTGTGTAACAGAGTAAAATGGGATGTCCTTCCTCTCTTCTTCTAATTGAGGGGCTGGGAAACTGTAATGCTGCTGAAATAAGTGCAGTTCAGCAGGTGCAAGGCTGATGGTGGAGAAGAGGTAGGCCTAGTGGGTCTGGGTTTGGAAGGTGCCATTTGCATCATGGCTGGCAAGAATAAGTTCATGCCTCCTCCTGAAAAGCGTTTAAAGAAAATGTGGATGGTCTATATCAGGCAAAAAACTGACAATCCAAGAAATGTCTGCAAAACATTGGGAAAACTTAGCAAAAGCAGCTGGCAATTTCCCTATTCTCTGCTCCCTACAAAAAATTTTTAGTGATTTATGGCACCATCCTATATCCCAGGTCACAAAGGTGCGCTACCTCCCCTTAAGGAAACCTCTTACACAAAGTAACACAATATCATTGCCTGGTAAAGTTTTCTGAGACTTTATAAATTAATTTATTTCTTTATCCCTTGTTATGCTTCTCTTCCTTCCAGCAATTTTGCTGTCCCTCTTTTTTATCTGCCTACTTGTCAGCAATTATCCTACTTATTTTTAGTCATTGCTTAGTGAACTGATACAAACTTTGCTCTTTCCACTTTTTGTTGTAATTAGATGTCTCTATTCCGGTAATCAATGTATATTGCTCTGTCAATAGCTTTTGGGTATTGAAGTGCCCAGAACAGAAAACAATAGTTTAGGTGTAGCATCCGTAGAGAAATAAAAGCAGGGCTTACTGCTGCATAATATATACGGTGCCTCTGTGCACGGACGAGGGTGTTTCATTGCCTTGCCAGTTGTATGCTATTTGTCCTCTATTATAACCCATAGTCATCTTCCAGTGTTGCAGCTCTCACTCTCTCTTTCCCATTAAGCACCTGTGGTTTGGGTTATTTTCCTCCTCCCTCCCTGATCTCAGCTACATTTTTTTTGCCAAGCTTAATGTTTCATTTGGGTAATTTCTTCCCATTGTTTCAATTTCTACAGCCCCTAGTTTGTTATTTTTCCTCCTTGGCTGCCTTTGAAAGCAGGCTTTCACATCCTCTCTGCTCATTCCTGCAAAATGTTCCAGATCTTTAATGAAGATATTAATGAAACCAGAATAAACAATGCAACAATAACATGCTTACTGCAGCACCCCTCCTGATGCTCCCCTTACTGGGCACGCACCCCCAGGCATGGCCTGCAGCCAGCATTCATGCTCTGCCACGTCCACATCTATGCCCTTGTGAATTTGTTTTACCAGTGTAAGAATTCACAAATTGCTCTTACCAGGTGGTCAGAACCTGGTGCATTTCCTTTCTCCATCATCATAATTTTAGGAAGTGTGTCAGGAAAGCAAGCCAGTGAGCCCTGATGTGCTTAATCATTTCCCATCACTCCTAACCCACAGTGCTTCTCCGTATTCCTCACTTGGCAGCCCACCTGCTTTGCTTGTGTTCCTCAGCTTCGCTTCACAGCATTTATCTCTAAAACCTTTCCCAATTCCCCAAGCAGCAATACACATCCTTAACCTGTGGTGTATGCAGCCCTTCCCAGTTCCCCTCCACACTCACTGCAGTTTATAAGACCAGAGCCTCAGCTGCTATAAATTGTCATAGTGCCACAGAAATCAATTGAGCTATGTGATTTGTTCACCAGCTGGGCATCTGGCTTGGATTTTATGAAAGGCCATTTGCCTGGACTGCAAATAGGGCACTAAACATCCCTAGGGCCAAGTGAACTTGGGGAATGAAGGAGGAAAAAAAAAAAAAGATATTGCAGAATAAGCCAGCTCTAGCAGCCAAAGGACCTGGAGGAGGGCCAGACAAGACAGAGAAAACCATCAGCATGGACTTCTGTGCTCTGAAAATGCCACTAGTGTCCTCACTGCTCCTTATTCTGATGGTCCACTTAGTCCTTATGCAAGCTGTTCTTCTTAGTATTGGGTCAGCTCCCATTCACTTGTATTACGGCAGTATCTCTGCTCAGGTAGCAAGACTCTCACTGTGCAAGGTACTGTACATGCACAAAAATACCAAAAGCTTATCCTAGAAACCTGCACACCACCTGCCACAGGTGGATGCAGGCTGGGAACAGAATACTAATATCAAAAAGGAGCACAGGCAGCTTGACAGGCTGTGATCCTGGCCCCTAAATGCTGGGAAACCTGCCTCTGTGGGCTCCTCCTTCCTCTACCTGCTTCCCTCCCTTCCTCAGGTCCCATCTTTTCATGTTGTCCCTTTTTTTTAGTGAATCTCCTCCTGAAAGCAATAAATCTGCTGGGTTTTATTGCTCAGAATGATACTGTAAAAATAATACTGTGATGCCGATCTGACATTTGCTGCAATGAGCTTGCTCCCTGCCTCTGTGTGTGTGTGTGCCTCCTGATCAGCCCTGCCTGCCTTACTGGCATCTGTAGGCAGAAGTGGTACCTATGGAGGCTCTGGGTGAACCATGTGCAGCACGAATTATCTGCTCCTTTGGACTTGTACAGCACCTACCAAGAGAACAACTCACTTCTCAACTGCTCATAGGCGCTGCTGGAATACATATAAGCCATAATGAAATGAGCCCCAAACTGAATAAGCAAGTGAAAAAGCCTCAGCATATTTTAACACTTCTGGAAGGCAAGGCTGCATGGCAATGGCACTCTTCCATGATTTGTCATCACCTTTAATCAAGGTGTTTCCGAAGGGCAGGCCAGACTTCGTTTATTCTTTTAACTTTAGTTATCACAAAAGGAAGATGGTAATAAGCATGCCTTGTGTCTGTGGCTATCACTTTGTGTTCTCCTTTTTCGGGGAGGAAAATGGGAAGCAGAAAAACACACCAAAGGGAAAATGGTCTGAGAAGATGTCAGGGCTGCCTGGTGCATAACCTAGCTGCTGTTTGTGAAATCCCATGGCCACTCTCCTTGAGATCCAGTAATCATTCAGGTTGTCCAACTGAGCCACAGTAACTCACTGCACCACCTTCCCCTTTGCTGGAGACAAAATGCCCTTGCTGAGCCCTTGGACATGGAGGTCTGAGCAGAGCTCAGTGCTCTCTGGCTTGCCACCAGCCCCATGCAACCTTGGGCAGCTGCTGGTGACCCTGAGCAGAAACTCTTGCCCTGGAAGGGGGCCTTTGCTGCTCACCTTTAAGAAATAGTTTGTACTTGAGAGGGAGAAAAACTGAGGCTTCTAGCAATCATTAGGAAACCACTGAGGCATATAAGCTGTTGGGTTGTTGGTCATTTGGGCAGTCCCCAAGAGGCATTTGTGTGGATGGGAGGGTGAGAAATGTGCCTTACACAACATATGTAAATGGCAACCAATTTTTCTTCTTTTTTTTCCTCCTGAGTGCAAAAGGCCTATAAAACAATTAGAGCTTAAAATTGGACTCCTGGCAGAGAACGAGAGAGGGAGTTTATGCCTTGTTAAGTGTAATCAGTCTGGTGATAAGGGGACAATTTCAGCTGTGTGAGATATAATTACATCATAAACTCCACATTACAAACAGGGCAAGCAGAGGTGAAAAGGTAAAGAGGGAATAAACGATGATGCCCTTTGGGGGACGTGGCAGAGGAGACTTTTCTGGACTCCATTTCCCAGAGAAACT
Organism: Limosa lapponica baueri; assembly: GCA_002844005.1. Lineage (NCBI taxonomy): Eukaryota > Metazoa > Chordata > Aves > Charadriiformes > Scolopacidae > Limosa > Limosa lapponica. Next base: position 1,666,448 of record KZ505684.1, on the reverse strand, counting down.
TTGCCAGCTGGAATGGGAGCTGTGAGCGTGCAGGGAAGGGATGCTGGCATCCAGGGCTAACGTGTGGCCTCGTTTGCTGGGAGGCTGGACAGGGTGCCTTGCCATGGCCACACCTTAGGTTGCACATCTGCCAGCTGGAGTGGGATGTTACTTTGGGCAAGTTAAATATTAAACATATTTCAGAAAACAGACAATCATTTCTTTGCGGCCTGAAGCTGGAGGAGAGTGTCTGCGGCCAGGCTGCCAGCTGAATGTAGGATGAAAGCCAGCTACAAAGAAAAAGGAGGCACAAATAACCCTCCCAAGTGTTGGTGGCACACCTAGGGCTGAGGATGCACATCCTGTCTGCAGGGACAGGGGCTGCAGCGTAGCTCAGCACCACGCTGCAGAGGACACAGCTGCCTGAACACCTATGGGCATGCTGGTCTGGAGCTGAGTGCACACAGGTCCTAAACCTCAAACAGAGCCCTCAAGATGTCCCACCAAAGGGATGGTGGTGTGGAGCTAAGCAGCAGCTTGTCCCTCTCCCAGGCTACCTGTGGCAGCAGTGGGAAAAGGTTCCTTCCCTCCATGCTGGACACCCCACCAGGCACAGGGAAGGGGCCAGGCTATGCATGGGGCTGGCTTGCCCTGGGAACTGGCTCTGGCCAGCCCCATCTGGGGACACATCTCAGAAACACTGCTTAGAGCACATGTGGCTGCTTGGGTCTTATCAGGAAAAATGAGAAAAAAAAATTGGGGGGTGGGGTGTAGCATTTACTGCTTTAGGTAAGTATTTTTAGATGTGATGTTTTGAAATGGGGGAAACTGAGGAATGAAGGAGAAGCCGCACACTGGGGGAGACACAGATTTATTTGTTTGAGAATAGTTTTTGGAAATCCAAGATTTCTCAGCTCTGGGATTTGAATTATTGACAAAAGATTAAAATAATCTTGGAAAATTCCTCTTTTACAGTTTTCTCTCTCAAAAATAGATGGGAATTTTTTAAACAGTTGTTTCAGAAACTCTGGTCCCTCTTTCTGGTTTTGCTGCTAAAGACCTGCCTTATAGACTAGAGAACTGCGTTTGGTTCTGGGATCAAGAGTTCTAGTCTTTTGTTGTCACTGACATGCTGCATCGTATTAGATAAATCACTTAACCTTTCTGTGACATGCTTCCCCATCTGTAAAATGAGGTTGATAATCATATTTGCTTACTTCACAAAAGTGTTAGAAGAATGAATTATCACTGTCTTTATAACCATTTATATCTCTCTCTGGGGCAAAGACTGCTTTTTTTTTTTTTTCCTGTGGTCATGCAACAGCACAGGAGTCCTGCTCTGTAATGGATGTTCTTAAGTGCTATTATCATATAGAAAGATAAAAATTAAATATAGCTTTTCACAATGCAGCAAACAGGGTTTGCCAGTATAGCAAATACAGTGGGTTAGATTAAAAGAGCAGGGACTCCTTTTATTTTTGGTGCTGAAGAAATGATCAATAAAGTATAATGATAGCATCCTGAAATATAATCCTACCTCAAAGTGGGCAGTGTAACCCTCCTCTGGCAACCACTCTTCTGTAAAGGACAGAGAAAATGATTAATGTTTATACAGCTCCGTGAATAGATTATTATTATTACTTAGATTAGAGTGCTTCGAGGCTTTGTACAAGATCAAGTTGCATTAAGAACTTTCCAAGCCTGAAGCTGGAGATAGTCCTCACCCCAAAGAACTTCAGGTTAAAAGAGACAAAGCATGAACTTGAGGTTAAAAGCAACAAACCATGTCGAGGGAAGCAGAGACATGTGTGTCCAAGTACACACAACGGGTCACTGCCAGAGACGGGGATTCCCAGGCTGACGTTATTTCAAGTCATTCACGTCACTGCCTCCGCATGACTATCGCTCATGTGCTGTTCTTGTACTGCAGGTCACCTTCATTCACACAGGGTTGGTGTTTTTACTAGGAACAGGTATGAAGATGCAAACTGGCCAATCTGGAGATTTAGTGGCCATGCAGGCAACTGAGGAAGGAAGGAATTGTGGAAGTTTGAACTGGCTTGTGGAGTGGGAACCATCACCAGCAATGGTCAGTGCAACCTTCGGTAGCGTCTGATGCTACTCTCATGGAAAAGACTTCCATGCGTCTCTCAGCACCGATTCAGTTATGAGTAAGGAGCTCAGCCCTTACTGATATATTGCATTTAGAAAGACTAATTAGTCCCTGGTGCTGTCTACAATGAAAGACTTAAGTTGCAAGTAGCTTAACACAGTTTCACAGGGTGGCAATGAAACAGCCTGGACTGAACCTTGGTGTGAATAATGGTTCATTGCCACAGCTGTAGCATTCTATAGGACTGATCATAAATAATCTGTGCAAAGTCTGGGGCTAACATCATTAGGCATCTACCTGAGGCATTCCCCTTATGACTGACTCAGTCCTTCATGCTTGTGGATGTCTTTTTGGTCCAGCACAGCAGGAAGAAGCAAGGTCCCTAGTTTATGGACAGAGAACTGCAGCAGGGGTACGTTGAAGCTATGTCTGTGCTTTGGGACTCAGAAGTGGCTCCCAGCTCCTGGCTTTAGTTTGGGGTGAGACCCTAAATGTTCACATAGCCTCCCCACTGCAGTTTGTTCCCACTGATGGGGAGTCCTAAACAGGAGAGCAGCCCTGGTGTGCTCTAGTATGGCTCCTGACCGGACACTTGAAGGGCCATGACTTGAAGGAAGAGCACTGATCCCCAAATCTGAATGTGACCTTGGTGGCTTCCCCAAAGATGTACCAGAAACATCCAGCTGTGCCAACAGAACTCACTCAGAATTGCTGGTCTCGTTTCTAGGCCACCTTGTCACCCTCCCTTGCCTTAGGGAGGGTAGTAGTTGTAATTTTCCTGAAACAGCAGAGCCAAGATTTCAAGGAGCTTTAGGGACACTTCTCAGTTTAGCTTTCCAGAGTGTTTAAGGAAGATTCATACTCTGGAAGATGGGCCCCCTACATTCCTTGCCAAAGTCACCAGGGATGGTAGGGAAGGAATGAACAGTTGTGAGGAGAATTGCTAACCAGGCAGGACCTCATGGAGCACTGAGCAAGCCTTGCCCAGTCTGAATGCGATCACCTCTGGACCTGGACTGTGAGCTGTAGTGAGACCTGTAGGAAAATCCTAGGTGTGTTTGATAGACAGCCAAAGCCCATTTGCCAGCCTCCCGGTAGTATGCTACATACCATCAGCGTTTCATGGCTAGAGAAATAAAAGCAGAGAGCAGGCTTAGAGGGTGACAATCAGCACTGCTAGGGCTGTCTGCTGCAGGGTGCTCCGTCTGTGAAGGAGAGCAGACAGTCCTCACCATCACAGCCACTGTCAGCATCACAGCTGCATCCCACTCTGCCTCAGACCCAACAGGCACAACACTAGGGCAGCCTGTGGGATCTTCTCATCACTGCAGTCATTGTGGAGGACCTGGTGACCGGAAGAGGATATGGCCTTGATGAGAGTGTGATGAACCCTGTCCGTGTCTTTCACTGTCAGAAAGAGGGTGTTGGGGTGGAAGCAAAGCATGAGGCTGTGAGGAGGAGAAGCAGAGGTGGCGAGCAGCAATTGTGCAGGTTGCCTGCAGTGCTACCTGACCCTAAGGCAGGCTTCAGCTGCCAGATGAGGAGGAGCAAGTGCTGCAGAACCGCACAGGTTCTCCAGTCACGCCACCCACGTACAAAGTACGGCCGTCTGCAGAAATTTAAGGGAAACATTTTTGGTTGCATGCTTGCAAAAGAAAAACAAACCCAAAGCCAAAGTCAGTGGAAATGTACTGTATTTTTGTCACCCATAGTCTGTGCCCTACCTGCAGACATCTCAGCTTGGCAATGCGGTGGCTTCCTTGGGACAGTGTTCTGCCTGTGTTCCCTGCACTGTCTTTTTCCGCCAGGCAAAAAACAAAGAAGTCTGTTTAAAAACCAAAGAAATCTGACAGCATCTGGAGAAGAGCCCAAAAAGTTGAAATCCATGATCAGTGTGGGAAAGGAACAAAGAAAGAAATTATGGCACGCAGTCCTGACACAGCTATTTCTTGGCAGGAGGCGAGTGCCTGTGCATCTCAGATAACTTCCCAGGGAAAGTAAGTGTTATCAGAGCTCAGCGGAGAGGAGCGAGGAGCTTGGAGAAAAAGGCCCCATCTTTCTGCTGACCCTTGAGGGAAACCTTATGTCCTCACTGCCCAGACTCCCCACGCTTTCCAAACCTCCCCAGTCATGGGTGGGGAGCTCTGTTTCTCCACCGTGCTGTCTCAGACAAAATAAGTGGCTGCAGGAGGCAATGCCTCCAGGAGCTGAACTGAATCTGACAGCGATGCCATCACTTTGCTTCCTGAGCTTTGCTCGCTGCTATCTGATGGTGAGAAATCATGGGCTGATATGATCGATCCCAGCTGGACACGTAGCGCTACAGTTGGCTTTTCCTGATTTCTAAGTACTTAGTCACATTATCTGAGCATACTTGGTGCTCGCCTGATATGTGTGCCCAGGCCTTTTTCATTCTCGGGCAAGGAAAAAGTTGACATATTGCTTTGACTGTAACTGTTAAAAGGAGTTTGCCTTTGGGCTGAAACAAAACCTCAGGAAATCCTTAAAAAAACTCCCAGCAGTGTCAGAAAAGTGACAAGAGACTGAAGCAAGGGCTTTATAATGGAGTGACTCTTCCAATCAATTGGTGTGAGTTAATTAATTAATTGCTGCAGTTGCAATGACATTCCCTCTGGCTGAGTAATCAGGAAATCAGTCACCTGAGGCTCTTAGGGAGTTAATTGTCTTAAACTTTGTTAAAGCAGAGCGATAATACCATTTAAAAAATGCCATCAATGCACATTTCTTGTCTTTTGGGATCTTGCAAACCAATTCTTCATTTTGCAGAGCAAAACCTTTAGAGTTTTACTTGGAACAACTGAGTAATGGAGACAGATGAGGTAGAGAAACAGGGAGCAAACTGTGAAATACAAGTTCTGTATCATCTGAAACAGGAGCTGTGCTGGTGAATTTGAAATACCCTGAAGCCCTCTCCAAACTTTCAGTGTCCATTCAGAATCCTGTCATTTCTTAAGTGTTTTTTGTCCAGCAGGGAGTGGAGTTTCCCTACTCTCTTGGAGTCACTCTTCTCTTTTAAGCCTTGTATGGAAACCCTTTTCTTTTGTTAAACTTGTTATTATCTTAAAGAAGTGTTGGCAGAAATGAGAGAAATATTCTGTGAAGAGAAGAAACCCTCCTTCCTCCCCTTTCACAGATACCTATCTCTCAGGCTGAGGCTGAGCTTCTCTGTGCTTTAGACCTCCCTCCCAAGTGAGATCTTTGAGACCTTTGGAGGACAGTAGTCGGTCCTCAGTCAGTGGAAGTGGGTATTTTTGGCTAGAGCCCTGTGGGTGTCTTTTTAAGGAGGCAAAGCCCAGGCCTTTGAAAAATGTCAAGTTGTCCTGAGGCAAAGCTAGCCCAGTCCCAGCAGTGGCAAGATCACTGTCAGATGAGTGAAGCCTAAACCTGTTGTGCGTCTGTCTGTCTGCCTCTCAGGCTGCCCATCTCTTATGCTTTCCCTGCACGCCCTGCTTCTTTGTCTGCGGCTGCAACACCGCAGTTTGCTCCCGGCAGCCACCTTCGCTTCTCCTGCCCAGGGCTCCCATCTGTACCCTGCCGGGTTTTGACTCTCTGCCAAGTGATGGGGGGCGGGGGGGGGAAGAAAATTCCCCCTCGGACTTCAGCACTCTGAGGACTCTCCAGCCAGAGGCTGCTGGAAAACTTCACCTTTTCTTGATATTTCTAATTGGAAACAACCCAGAAAAAATGAGCTGGAATAGAGAAACCAAAGAAAGGAAACAGCTTTGTCCCTCCAAAGTGCATCGTAAGAGAGACAGTAAGTGCATCTAGAAGAAATAGATATTGAGGACCCAATGATATTGATTCCCGTCGTTTTTATCACAGTTGTTTTTCAATGGTAATTTCTTTTTTTTTTTTCTCATAAAGCTTTTTGAGTTCTACTATCATAGCATAATCTCAGGGTTTGTTAAAAATGAAAAGAGAGCCTAGCCCTTCAGATGGTGGAGGAAAGCTTGAAATTGTTAGCCCTACAGCCTCAGAAAAGAGAACAAAACCAAAAGAGGCTCATGTTTTAAATGATACTTTAAGCATTCCTGAGATTTTATAGGGCCAGATTAATAATTTTCTTATTGCTTGAGGCTGGAAAAATCTAGTATTGCCTTCCTTTACCAGCACAAAACACTCCTGGTCTCTGAGAGCCTTTTGGGGAGATGACTAGGGGCTGGGTGTCTCAGATCTCCCCGCTGCAGCCCTGACATGGGCTCCCAGTAAGGGACGCCGTAGTTCTCAGATGCAAACCGCCGTTTGTCCCTTCTATCTTATCTATCAGTCACTTTGTGTGTGAGCGCATACACATATTATTAAATATAAATACAAACCCCAGGCACACATTTTTATCCTTAAGTCATAAAATCTAATGGAAGAATTTACAGTCATGAGTTATAAAGCAATAATAGTTGTAAAATCATTTAGCAGGGTTCAAATACAGGTGAAAGCAGAAGTTCAGAAGTTCAGCACCTAAATACATTTCCTGGCAGTTTCCTATGACAAACAGCAAATCCCCTATTGACATGGTACCAGTAATGAAAGCCCAGAACTGATGTCAGCTGCTCCACTTGTATTTTTGAGTTCATGGCTTGTTCAGTTTTATTACAAAAAACACACTTTCTTTAGGTTGGGTTATTCAGAGGGGCAGTAGTGAGGACTGACTGAAAAGGCCACTGCATAGACAACAAGAATCAAAATTTCTATATGGTGCCACTCCAGCCCCATGAAGAGGGAATGAACTTTACCTGAAGTGTAACACACACAGTACATCACAGAGAGAGAGACCATTGGCATTACCTGGAGGAAATGGATGGTGCGAGCAGGCCTGGGCGCTACTTTTCTTGGCACCTAGTGCTCCTCCAAGTCAATTTAGATGATATTATCATTAAAATGCTTACGTGTATATTCCTTATATTGCAGTTTCTGCCATTTCTAGCAAGTAGCTTTTTCTAGCAAGTACTGCTTACTATGCGTAGCCATTCTAAGTTGGGCAACAACTTCACTAAATGTCTTCACCATCCCAAAGCGTAGAATACCTCCTCTGTCCTTAAGAGATTGAGCCTGTCTTCTTGTGCCTCTGTGGCTTATTGCTTTAAGAATGAAAGCTACTAAAATCTAGGCCTTAGAAATTGCATGAAGCACGTCTGGGGGTTGACTCTAAACTCCAGGTCCCTCTTGCTGTGTGTGCCAGCCGAAAGCACTGAGACCTAGGAACCTCACAGCCGTTGTTAGTTCTGCTTCTGCTGCTGCATTACTTAACATCCCACCTGAACCTTGCCCTAATGATGGAGGCAGATAAGTTATAAGGTTGCTCACTGGATAAGAAGATAACTTTGCCCTATGCTTCATTTCATAGTTATTTTTTAAAAAAGAAATTATTAGAAGGTGTGAGAGATACTAATAAACAGAGTATACCTTCTCTCAATAAAAAAGGACTCAATTTCTTTAGGGAGCATTTCTCAGCGGGCTTGCGGAAAGGAGATAGCTACGATACATGCAACACAAGAACTTTAGCATTTCTTGGTCCTTGACAATTTTTAACCTAATTAACCTGGGCAATCTAAACTACTTACACAGAATCAAGGCTGTGCTCCCAAACAAGCCCCAGTTACTGCCATATCTGAAGAAATAGTGCCACTTCCTCAAGACTAATCAAACACTCATGTTTTTCTTGAGAATTTAAGAGGTTCCTTGACATAGTAGTGGGCATAAAACTTATCTACATGGCCTATGCTGTTATTGAAACAGGTTGCCATTTTGTTGTGATATTTCCATACGCCGGGATGCCTGCTGTGCTGAAGCAGGCAGCCAAACAGTTAATCCCCCAGCAAACATCCAATTAGGCCTTCTGTGCATATGAATGCATTATCATTTCCCGCTGTCCTCCTCTGCACTAACACAGTGGTGGGGAATGAGCTGCCCAGAGCAGCTTTCTGATAGGCTGGCAGTGGGATTTAGGGGATGCCATGGCCAGGCAGCGGCTCAGAAAGGTATTGAAACCTTTCACTGGCAAATGTGAGGATGGCATCCCAATTCTGCTTGGGGGAGGCTGGGAGCAGGTGAGGGGTTTCTCACATGGCCAGGCTGTCCTTTTTGGGTTTTTTTGGAAAAGCATCAGAGAAAGCTTTAGTTCTGGAGGCATTTCACACATAGGCATTTTTACTTTCTTTTGCCTGCTTCACTCCCTCTGCCTTTCCCCTTTGTTTCTTACGCTCTGTGCTGTTTTTTTCTTCCTTTAGTCCTAACTCCTGGTGTGAGTTGTTTTTCCTCTGTCTAACCCTTTCCTCAAGGACAGGTCACACTAAGTAAGCACAGGGTCACTGACTGGAGAAAAAGGGCATCTCTGTGGATTGCCCCCATGCTGCACCCAACAGAGACTCCTTCTGAGAGTTTGTGCAGTCTTGCCTGCAGAGAAATGGTGCTAGACACAGAGTAAGCTCGCAAGGTCAGTTCTTTGGAAAGACAGGGAAAGCCAGCATTTTGGCTGCCTGCGGGGTCTTGTTCCCCCCTCTTTGTGCTACCCTCCGTTACAGAATCACAGAATCACATGGGGTTGGAAGGGACCTCTGGAGATCATCTAGTCCAACCCCCCTGACAAAGCAGGTCAACCTAAAGCAGGTTTCAGAGGAACTTGTCCAAGCAGGTTTTGAATGTCTCCAGAGAAGGAGACTCAACCACTTCCCTGGGCAACCTATTCCAGTGCTCTGCCACCCTCAAAGTAAAGAAGTTCCTGCTCATGTTTAGGTGGAACTTCTTACATTCAAGCTCGTGCCTATTTCATATTGTCCTCTTGTCCTCCTTACATGCCAGTGCTCTTGGCTGCAGCACCTGAGATCCTTGTTTGGAGAGGATCATTGGCTGAGAAACACACAGACCAAGAATCACTGCCTGCCTGGGTTAGGAGATTGGTGAGTTGGGCTTCTGGTGCAGCAGAGTAGCTCTAGAGAGGACGGTTTCTTGGGAAAAGATCCTGAGGCTGGTTTTCAGGGGCACAAGCAGACTGAACCATGGTGGTGCCGACAGAACTGTGCCCTTGCAGAGCAAGAGAGAGCCTGTCCCTGCATTCATCAGGGATCTGATCAACACCATAACTGCTTGCTTCCTGACATTAATTATCTACTTGCGGTTTTGCCCTCTTTTTCTTATATATGCCTTTACCCACCTTCTGTAAAATCTTCCAGCTGGCTATAAGATTTCTCAGTGCAGTCAAATGCCCTGAGACTGTACCCTGGGAGAAGAAGGCAAGCAAAGCCATCCACAATGTGCATCCCTCCTGGGATCTCCAGGTAGCCTTATTTTCTCGGGGGAAGAGCCACACTCTCTAAGCACTACTGTATGAGGCAACTGGGACAAAACAGCTCCTGCAGCTTCATAAACAGCCAGGAAGTAACACATGCATGATGGCTCATACACTCAGGGCATATGTTCATAGAACAAATTTAGCACCAGCTCAAGCAGATTAACAATTGGTTGCAGCATTTTATCCACATCTTCATTGTCCCCCAGGACATCATGAGTCAGTGAGCGAGCTGTTGACAGCACAAGAAATCAGACCTTACCAGCTCAGCAGTAGCTCTTATCACTGGGGACGTCAGAACCTGCAGGTGGAGATTGGTGGCACACGCCAGGGCTACTGATGTTGTTGTGAGGGCTTGTGGGGGCTTTAATTCCTAGCCTGGCAGATGTCAGATACAGGGGGACAGCACACTGGCAAGGAGAAAACAAGAAAGCATTATGGGTGGGAAGAGCAGATATCTACTCCCCTCATCTGCCAGGCTGTTTTTGGTGGATTCCCAAGGAAGCAATTTGCAATTGGTCTTTTCAGCTTACAAAAATTAGCTTCCCCTGCAATCAGGATATAGTCTATATGGGGTGGTTTAGAGCAACTAAAATGGAGCCCATGTCTTTGCAAGACCTGTAGAGAGAGCCTGAAGTTTTATCTCATATGTGAGGTTAAGTGCCAGCCACAGCATATCCAGGGCTCCTGGCATCCTGATACTTTAAAAATACCAGGTAGATGAATGCAAATAGCATCACACTTACAGTAAATACTAAGAATGCACTATACAGTGCTGTTCTTAGGAAATTGAAAAAATTACCCCTTATGGGTAACATTATGGAAGACAAGAAAATTTTTCTTATTGTATAGACATAGAAGCAGAATTCGGAAAAGTTGATCAGCTACTCAAACTATATTCTTTGGTCTGGAAAGGGGATGACAAGTGTGGCGATGTTTTTCACCTAACCCTGAAATGGTATAACAGTGGTTCCCACTGAGGCACTTAAGGGTTAAACCTTTTTATGGGCAACCTTATTTTTCCTTATTTAGCTCCACACTCCATTTCAGCCTCGCCAACACCCCGACTGGTTTAGTACCTCCCTCAAATAATGTCTTGGAACTCTGTAGCTGTTAGGAGCCTGCTTGTAGCTGTAAGTAAGTTAAGCCAGTCAGGAGCCTAATTGTTGCTAAATGACTCAATTGTCTCATACAGATAGCAGGAAGGTCTCTCTGCTCCCATCCCAGGTGTACAGTGCAGGACTGGGGTCATGTAACAGGTGGCTGATTAAAAAAAAATAATGCAAAGACTGTTGGCCTATCTGGCCGGTCAGATACCTGTTTCCAGTCTGTGGAGCTAGCTGGCCTTCTTGAGCTTTTTAATAAGCTGGTGCTGCTCAGCAGATTTGGGACCAGGGCATGGGCGCTAGGCACTCCCTCCAGCTCAGCCACATTCCCCAGCCTCTGTGGAAATCCACATTATTTGTATTTTTCAACGTTTATTTCCTTATACCCTGGCACTGACAAGGAGCAGTTCCACATGGATGGTGTGACATAAGCAGGTCATTGCTAAATTGCACTTGCTAATTAGTACCTGCTTTACGGGCTGGGCTGAGAGAGAGCTGGGATCCTCCTGAGCTGGTCCTAGGTAATAAAACCTGTGCAATGAGCAGTTTGATGAAATGAGTTCCCTGTTCCCCATTTTCTCACCTAGTGGGTAGAGCAGGACAGTGCTGTTGGCTACAGGAGCAGATACCTCTTGGAAAATCTATGGGGCAACTAGCTGTCCAGCTCCATGCACTGACCTGTGTATCTACCCTTTTTGTTATAAGGAAATGGTAAAAAAATTGCAGGAGTGAAACGAGGCTCTAAGGTAGGGTCGTAACTTTTAAGTGGTGCTGCTCAGGGAATGTAAAAGCAAGGACTGGTGGGGCGTATGTCACACATAATGCTGTTCCTGGCAGTGCTCAGGGCGTGTGACTTTGCACCAAGCTTCCCCAGTGACTGCTGCTCCCCTGTAAGTGTTCTGCCTCACTGGCTGAGATATTTAGGAGCAGCATCTGTGGAGAGGTAGGATTACACTGGGCCAGGCTGTGTTTGGCATGAGTTTCTTGGTGTGTGAGGAGACACAGAAAGATTGCATTCAATTTCTGCTTCTACTGAGGGGCAAATACCAGATGAATGGCTTTTCAGAAAGCAGGAAACTCAAGATGTGGGGCAACCCATAGTTAAATATTTATTTTTCAAAGGAAAATTCCAACACTCAGAAGACCATGGTTTTGTTTTATTTCTCCATGGCATTTTTGACTGGCACATGAGCATTGCCACTGTGGTGGGCAGTGCAACCATTGCTTAGAGCAAGTGCTAAAGTTATTGGGTTTTTTAGTTGAATTTTTTCACAAAGGAAAAAAATAGTGATGTAAAAAGTAAGATAAAACTTCAGTCTATAATAGGATAAATGGGGCAATGCTTAGATTAAACCATATTACTGAAGCAGCATTGATTCTGGGTGGGAGAACTGAACGCAGTTGCAGAGCTCAGCAATAGGAAAGCAGCTGTGATGCCTTCAGTTAATGAACACATTCCTGCTGTCATCAGCCCTGGCACTGCCTTTACTCTGCCCAACTAATAAGGGAGAACAAGGTTGCTTTGAGTTTTTAATATAGTTCCTACCTAATGTGTTGCTTCCATCTGAGTTTGGCTTTGAGCGTCAGGTACTTTTCTAGCCTCAGAAGAAAACTGTGGGGTTTTGAAGCCATTCCTGCTTGGAGAAAAGAAGCCATTAGCGGTGTCCTGTGCGGGAGCTAGCATTCATGCAGGGTGGTGGCATTCTGCTCATTGTGATGCTGTGAGAGGTGGCAAGATAAATCATTTTAATCACAGAGCCAGCCGAGAATGTTGTTTTCTCCCGTCAGATTTCCAGATGACCCAGGTGTAACAATGAAGGAAATAATCCCTTCAAAGGACTTGTAGCTGCTTCAGCAGCAAGATTTAATATACCAAAGGATGGAAATACATGGGAAGCATCTGTCAATGTGTCGGTGTTTTAAAACAAGGAAAGAAAAAAAACCAAAAACAACAACCAACAAAGAAACTCCCAAGTGGACAAAATGGAGTCTGACTGAGAAAGGCCATCCAGAAAGGACATTGCTCTGCTTTTCCTTAGATTTCTGAAGCCATAAACTTGCTTTGTTGTCCCCTTGTTCTGTGCTAACGCCTCAGTGATCCCAGGAGACCCTGCCTGAAATGTCAGAGGTCAATTGACAGCAGGGCAATCCCAGAAGGCTTTGTAGGAAACCCTGAAAACGCCCCAGTATTCTGGGTACTTTGATTATTTTCCTAGGTGAGGCAGCTCTCTGTGGAGAAAAGCTGAGCTGAAGCAGTGCTGTGGGAGAAGGCACAGAGGGGTGGGTGGTAGTCCACAGCCAAGGCACTGTGCATCTCTGGGGAGCCTGGGCGCTTGGCAGATGCTGTCCCCCATTTTTAGGGATCCTTGCCCACATAGCAGTGCTGGAGTGAGATCACCAGGAAGGAACCCAACATCCAAATTGTGTAAAATGCTTCCAAGTTTGTGTAGGTGGTTGACCTTGGTGAACATGGACTATCTTTCCATAGGAAGAGCTGGCAGGAGGAAACTTCCCAACATGCCCACCACTGCCAGCCTGGGACTTGGCTCTCTGGTGAAAGGCTTCCTTGAACAGGGGGATGATGTCCCATGAAAGTGAATAAAACCCTGTCAGGAAGAAGGTAATAGACTGGAGTACAGCCAGTGACTTCTCCTTGGAGTACATGCAGAGTAACTTGCAACCCTATAATACCTGTATGCCAGCTACTCATCTCTTGGTCCCAGTGGTTGCTGGAGAAACTCTACTTTTCCTAAGCTTATCTAGTTAATTTTTCTGAATCTTCATCTGTGAGCAAGATGCAGGTGACCAGTCTGGGGGCTGAGAAACAAGATCCTTTGGGGATCAGCCAAGGAAAAAGGACTTTGGATTCTGTTCAGGAGTTAGTGTGGTCTGGCCACCACCAGAATGATTTCTGGTTGTCTTGTACTTAGACAGTGAAACTCATCTTTGTCAACAGAGGAACTCTGAGGCCTGGCCTTCCAAGAGTTTTCTCAAGTCGATCTATATTGGCACTGTTATGGTTTGAGAAAACCCATAACAATCTATTGTCATTTAGACAATTATTCTATCACCCAGTGACCCCTCCCCACCCGGAAAGGGGAATCACAAAGAAACACAAAGGTTGAAATATAAATAGATTTAATAGACTAAGACTAAATAATTAACAATAATACTAAAGAACCAGTATTAATCCCGATACTGATATAAGCTATGCAAGAGTTATACTCAGCCAATTATATCAGCAGGAAGCTGTGCACTCCCAGCAGGGGACAGCAAATGGCTTCAGGAGGAAGGGAAGGCCTCAGTGCTCCGGCACCGTGGCAAGGAGTTATCTGGACCGCCACCATCAAGGGAGAGAGAGCTATGCAGCAAACTTTTTCTAATTTATATTGAATGTGACATTCATGGTATGAAATAATCCTGTTGGCCAGCCTGGGTCAAATGCCCAGGCCTTGCTCCTCCTCATCCCTGCATGTGGCAAGGCTCGAAAACACTAAGACCTTGAATCCCACAGAACCTGGCTGGCTATAAAGTAAATATTTTCACAAATTCAGACACTAGAGTCTTCTAGAAGCGCAATTTTCCCCAGCATTAGAAGAAAAGTTAGTCCTGTGTCTCTCAACCCAGGACAGGCACATAGATCTCAAAATTGATGGCCTGTGGAGGGAGAGATTTTATTCAGTTCCAGTACAGGCAAGAGGGGAGTAAGAAAGCTTGTATGTGTGACACAGGCGTGTGCACACAGTGTCCAGGGAGCTGTCTGTGGCCACCTCAGCCAAGGGGAGGATGTCTATGCTCAGGTGCAGCTCCTGGGCAAGTGTGCCCATGTGGCTTGCAGCCTGAACCTGGCTGGTGTCTCACCAGGTTGTTGCTCTGCATTGGCCAAAACTAAACGTACCTCGACTGTCACACCAGCTTATGGTGAGGTGTCATTTAGCAGCTCCATGCTGCGCAAAAATGTCGGCATGCCATTTGGCTCTTTTGGAGCTAGAGGAACAGGTCCTATCCCTGAGGGATGTAATCTATTTGATTTATTTAGCACCTGCGCTCCTGCTTTTAATTTTTTTACACTGGGAGCTTGTAATGAATTTAGTGAGTTAAAATCAGATTTTCAAGGGTGGCTCTTCACTGCCAGCAGAAGAGAAAAAAATTCATCAAGAGTTTCTTGTCTACTGCTGGGAAATACTTTCTATCAGCCCTAGGGAACTGTGTCTACCAGAGACTGTGAGTGATTCTGGAAACAGCAGGCAGGCAAATCACTTATTTTATTAGCTATATTCTGCAGCCCAGTATGTTTGTACAGTAACTATATATTTTGCATAAAGTCAATGGCTGATGCTGTGCTTTTTATCATGGACTGCTATTTTTTACAGCTGCTCTTTTAAGTGTCAGCACTGAGCATTTGTTGGTGTCATCATCTACACTTTACATTGCTATGTGCAGCGATATAACTGTTCCAAAGCTTTGTACTGTGACAGAGGTGTCACAGTTCTTTGGGAGAGAGGGAACCACACTTTGAACATTTTTCACTCTTTGCATGGCCACATTTATGGCGTTTGTAAAATTCTGTGCGGTTTTATTGCGTTTGTAAAATAGTGTCATTTTATGGCAGTTGGGAAGTGCTGTGATTTCAATGAAAAATGGACTACACTGGTTTCAGTGGGAGAGTTTTCCAGTGCCACCAAGGAATAAAAAACACACCCAAACTTTCTGAGCATAGCAGAAAACTTTTTTGAGGACAGTAGCGATTAAAGCGTTTTCTGCCTTTGGCATGTGATTATTCTTTTTGTGGTAAACAGAATTTGCTGCTTTGCATGATATGTATGAGAAAAGAGCACAGCAAGAAAACCTCTGTAGTTAAGAATTGTAATAAAGCAGAACCTCAAGGAAATTATAAATTTATATTCACACATATATGTAATCATGTTCAAAGGCTGCCAAGTCCCTTATGTCGATAATGATAAAATTTAGCTCTGTGCAAAGGGCCAGAGAAGGGGCTTTGGGGCTCGTCTCTGCTTAGTATCTTCCACGTTAATTTGTCCCTATTTTCAGGATGTTAATGCTCCTGTTTGTCAGAATTAAACAGGAGTGTCATTAAATACTGCAGTCATTTTTATTCTTTGCAGCTGTGTAACCTTCAATAACTGTGGACAACTCCCCCCACCTCACCTTCACTTCTTGCAGGCTTCATTCTTAGCCATAATTGGAGAAAAATCCTGAGAGGGGGTGGAAGTGAGGTTTGTTAGAGCTGCTAATTAGCTGATGCCATCACATCAGAATTACAATCCAATTCCTTGGAGAACTCCAGAGCCTTTTCTCCCTTGCTCTGAGACACATGCTGAATTTACCCTCAGAAAACAGGGGCAGGTGATTAGTGCTGACACCCTCCAGTTCTCTCACTGAACAGTCTGGCACAGGTTGATTGGTTTAAGGGCCTCTTTCAAGGTTTGATTTTTTTTTTAATTTTTTTTTTTATTAAAAAAATTCCCAGACTAATTTAACTGAATGTGAAATTTGATGAGGGAAATTTCCTCTCCAGAGCTTCTCATTTTGGGAGGAAGGGAAAAACAACAGCAGCTCTGCTGATGATAAAATTCTATTAGAGTTGAACTACCATTGATTGCTTTGATTTCATTTGTGTTTATCTTTTAATTAAGCTATCCTCATCTGATTTTTAATGTTTTTAAAAAGATTTTTTTGTCTTCTCTTTTTGTGTAATTCAGCAGCAGGTGGTCTGTGAGCCTGAATGAAAAGGTATAGCGTTGCATCCCTTATTTACCATGCTGGATGCTGAAGACAGCCTTTTAAGAAGATAAGTATTGTTGTGTTATACATATTACACTGACGAGAGTATCCAGACCATGCCTGATATAGGTGTTGCAGAGCCATAGTGTTGTGGCCCTCATCTGGGCTGCCTGAATTAGGTAGTTTCCCTATAGACTTTATGGAGGGATTTTGGCACACTGGAAGTCCAGAAGCCCCTACCATTTAAACATGGTACAGAACCTGTCTCAGAGGTGGGAGCCGCCAGCATCACTGAGGGTATCCACCACCACCAGCACTAAGAGCGTGATCGTTGCCACCACTGCAAATCCCAGGCAAAAAAACCACAGCTGGACCTCAGACCTATCAGTTACAGCTTTTATTCCCCAGGATGTGTGCCCTAAGTTTTCTCTGTCTGGTGGAAGATGGGATGCACAGCTCTGCTGTGGGGGAAGATGGTAATCCCTTTTCAGGCTGGGTCATGGTGCAGGTAGGAATGCAAAGGCTGCGGGGCCAGAAGGAGAGCAAACATCAAAGAGCCCAACCAGGACCCTAGTGGTCAGGGTAGTCTGCTGGGAGAAGCAGGACCAGAGACTGTCTCCCTGATCAGTGTCCTCCCCATGGAAAACGAAAGCACAAGCTTAATTTTGTTTCTAGTAAATACTTATACTGAGAACCAGTTATTGTATAACAGTGCAATAGAACATTTCCTGGGCTAGTGCTGTGTGCTGCAATGGATCCCACAAGAGCTGAGAAGACTTGGCTTCCCAGAAGAGGAAGAACTAATTTTCATAGCTCCTTCTGCACTACTGTTCATTGTAACATGAGTACAGATTTAACTTTATTAAAGCAGCATTTCTAAGGTAACTCAGCTAAACACAGAAAACACAAGACACCACCGTGTGCTGTTGTTTTCATAAGGATAGCAGCTTTAATATTGGAGAGCAATAAATTGCTCGGAATGATATTAAGTCCTGGAATGCTGTGCTAATGCTGGTCTGCACTTGAGTAACTCCCAGTGCAACATCAACAGACTGTAGTTTTGTTCAGCAAGTAGGTGTTATCGTTTTGGTTTTTTTTCTTTTTTTTTTTTTCCAGCATACACTACTCTCTCGTTCTGCCAAAGATTATGGATGTTTTCCTGTTGATGTCAACAGGGACTGAACCAGACTCCCACAGACAGACTCACCATCCTTCCTGGAGACATCCCTAGCACCCAGTTACAAAGAGCTAAACAGCAGATTTTTACAAGGTATAGATCAGAAGGCAACGTTTGCCCCATAGCAACCTACTTGTTTTGTGACTGGTCATACAAAATTACTTATTTATGTGTAGTTTGCGGGTTTCAAGAGTCAGCAAAGGCTCATGACGCCTGGGGATCCTTTTGGATATTTGGGCATTGAAAATGTATCTGCTTTTTGCATAAGGCAGCCTGCGTCCACCTCAGACCTTAGTCAGTCCTCAAAGAGTCTGGGTGAAAAGTGGGTGGACTGTGACTACCCAAGGAGGCAGGTGCTGGTGTAGGGTGGGAAGATATTATGATTCGTTGTTCTGAAGTTGGCATAGGGAGGAGGCTTTGCACAGAGGAGTGCAAAGTCATGGAGGGTTCTGGTGGTCAAAGAGGCATCACGACTAGCGGATGATGCCAAGGACAGAGTGGCTGCCATTGAGAAATGAGAGCATGCTGAGTTGTTTGCATGAGCTGGAAGAATGCACAGGAGTAACTTGTTGCACACAACACAGCATGGAATAACACACACTGAAAACATCCAGTGATGATCATCTGAGCAGCCTCTGGTACTGGGCTGGGTGTTCATCTGGGGTTTGATCCAGTGTGGTTGAGCTTGTGTTCTTTTGCTCGCAGTTTCTATACAATAAGCAGTTTTATCAGTGCAATTTATCTTTTGGTCCAGTAGATTCTAAACAGTTTCATTCAAGAAATGCACACATACATATACACCCACTTTTAAAACCAATCATACACTCATCAGATATAGCTATCTATATATTCTGCTGCTTCCCTTTAGTAATGTTCAATATAATTAGATAATAAAATACTTCCTAGTCTGGTCAAGTTTTTTCCATCAGTCAATGAGTGTTTATAGTGCTCTGCTCTGCATGGCACAAAGGATTCTCACCCTCCTCTCCAGTGATGCTCTGCACAACACCACAAGCAAAAGCTGAGTAAAGAAAAAGTGATCAAGGCAGCAAAATCAGGCGGAGGTAGGAAACCCCAAGAGGGTGGAGTGAATTCTCAGCTCTGCCTCCTTTTGTGCTTGCATTGTGACAGAGTCCTTAATTAAATGATTGCACAACGCTTTTTTCCCTGCGGGATCAGATTTCATTGAATGAACAGGATGGAAGGACTCACTGACAGGCAGGCCATAAGTAGGGCTTGTTTTATTCTCTTTATTATTATCTGGGAGCTTTCAGACCTTAGCTGCTGTCTGCTCTGGTCTTAGAAGTGTTCCCATCCCACTAGGCTCTCTGCAGTGCTCCACCGTGGGGGTGCCTGAGCCCCACAGACTCACGTCTTGTGAGGGCATGCAACCCCTATAGTGCAGACTGGAACTGGGGCACAGGCTGGTAAAGGCTGGGAGCACTCCTGAGCTTGGCACGCCACTGTGAAATTCTGGGGATCTTACTTTTGCAAGCAGGCAGTGCCAAATGGTGCGGTAGTCTGATCTAGCCAAGCCAGCCATGCAGAAAAGGAGCTTTCCATGACTGAAAGCTGCAGTTCAGGCCACTAGCTGAGCACCCTATAGGAACAGGTAGGGCCAAACTTGCCCCTCACCTTGCCTCAGATCAGCTCTTTGGCCCCATGCAGTCCACTGCTTCCCACCCATCCTGGCTCCATGAACCCACTGGCATCACCTCTGCTTGCATCTACCTGGCTCCCCAATAGAGCATCCTCACCCAGCCAGCCTCTTCTGCCTATGTCAGTCCTTGTCCTATTTTTCCTCTCCAGCCACAACCTTTCCATGCTATCACACCTCCCCTGGGGAATTTGCTCTGGCTATTAAGCTCAGGGCAGGTTGCTCCACCCTCCAATCCGGATCCTGCCACTGAGGCGGTGGGGCATTTAGAAACCAGGGGAAATAGAGCTATCATGAGAGTCTGGGCCGTGTGTTGTTCACAGCAAGCCAAGAACTGAGCTTGTGGGGGAAGTCATGCTGAGCCGTCAGAATAAGGATTTTTAGGGAGCATCAACTCCACAAGGAATGTAATTGCTATAATCTGAAGGACACAGAATAAACCTGTGCAAACCAATGCTTTTCTGAGACTGATACTTCGGCCAGATGACAGTAGTTGGTGCCAATGACGGCAAAGAGCATGATTAGCATAAAAGGCCACCTCCATGCCAGATTTCAAGCTCCTGCTCCAAGACCTGTTCTCAAAAACATGACAGAACTTTGTCACCATGAGCAAAAAAGTGCTTTCCCCAGCCTCAAGGACTGAATTGCTTAGATTTAAGAAATTGGCCTGAGGCAGACAGATAACACAGAAAAACGTTAACTTTTTAAAGTTTAAATTTGGTAAAATTCAAAGTGTCTGAGAGCAGGGGAATTGCACGTGAGGAGTGCTGTAAAATGCCATCGATAAAAGATTGCCCAAACAACTGTGATGCAGGCTGAGATTTAAGACCCCTTGGTGGGGACCTGCTTTTCCTTAACTATGAGAAGGATAACACTGGGAATCATGGTAGAACCTAAGGACTGAATGCGTATCTGCTCCTCCTCCGGGCAAATGAAGGAAAAAGCCTCTCCTGAGTAGATCCCTACACCAGCAACCATTTCAAGGCAGTGAGGAGGTGCTTTGCACTGCCTGGTGCCCCTGAAAGAGTGCATACCTATTCCTGCCTGGGAAATCCTGGAAGTATGGCACAGCCCTAGGTTCAGAGCAGCAAAAAGAGATTAGCCAAAGGAATAAAGCAACAGTAGCTGTTCATAGGGGAGACAAAAGACAGGAGAGGGGAAGAAAAAAGCTTCAGAGAGTGGAAAATTAGTGACAGGCAAGGTTGATATTGTTGAGAGCCCCAAACATTTTCCTAGCTTCAGCAGACACAAAGCAAAAGGTACTGTTCCAGAGCCAGGAACATGCTTCCTGCAGAGAAAGAAATAAAAGTCTTAAATTGGCTTTTCCTATTGTTGAGGAGCAGACGAAATGGCTCTTTTCGACTATTATAAGCACCCAAAACCATTAAAAGCTGGCAAGGCCCAGGGTCTGTAAGGCTGTAAATAGCAGCATCTATATTTAATCTAAGATGATGAAGGATTCAGTGAATTTCTGTCCCGTAAGCTCAACATCAGCTGTGTGACAAAGACGAGGAACGCAATGGCAAAGAATGTGACTATAAGAGTTTTGAAATGCAGAAAAAGGGGCAGCTACTATGAATTCCTGGCACGTGGTTGCTGGCTGGTACTCTTTAATTCTTTTACAGGCTGCAGATCATTCAGGTGGCCAACACGTACTGCTTGATATGCAGGTGCCACAAAGGGTTGCAGCGCCACTGCAAGCTACCCCACAAGGGGACTTCCTCTCCCTGAAATGCCTATGAAAATGGCTGTATCAGTAATGAATCCTTTGCTATTTTGAGGCACAGGGTTT